>JAVIAB010000046.1:56805386-57085386 GCA_032433765.1 Megaustenia siamemsis | reverse complement strand
GTAAGTCTTTCACATGCTCATTCTTAATGGCTATACCTGGTCATGTATGCAAATCTATGTCAATAGAAGAGAGAAAGGGAGTTCATCTATGCTATATACAACCAACTCTGCCCTATGGAAGTGAATCATGAGCAGTAGACAAACAAATTAAAAGATAATTATAGGCCACAGAGATGGGATTTCTCAGAAGAATGTTGAAAGTTCCCTGGACAGCTAAAAAGACCAACGAGGAAATTCTCAAAGAGGCCATCACAAAAAGGAAGCTCGTAAAAAAAATGAGAAAAAAAAATCAACATTTCCCAGGAACATCATGAGAAGTGGAAAGTTGAAATACTTGATTACAAATGTCAAAATATAGGGAAAGAGAGATTGCAGATGATAAAGAGAGACCTATTTCATCCCTAATCTCTCTTTCCCTATATTTTGCCATTTGTAATCAAGTATTTCAACTTTCCACTTCTCATGATGTTACTGGGAAATGCTGATTTTTTTTTTCTCTTTTTTTTACGAGCTTCCTTTTTGTGTTGGCCTCTTTGAGAATTTCCTCGTTGGTCTTTTTAGCTGTCCAGGGAACTTTCAACATTCTTCTGAGAAATCCCATTTCTGTGGCCTTTAATTATCTTTTAATTTGTTTGTCTACTGCTCATGATTCACTTCCATAGGGCAGAATTGGTTGTATATAGCACAGATGAACTCCATTTCTCTCTTCTATTGACATAGATTTGCATACATGACCAGGTATAGCCATTAAGAATGAGCATGTGAAAGACTTACATTTGCTGTGGAAGGAAGTGGCCAGTTACATCCTGTCCTTTCTGTTGTTTGGTGTGAGTGTTTATGAAGACAACTACATTGTTGCTGCTTGTTCTCCACTCAGACCTTACAGTTGTTACTTTGTTGCTGTTGTTTGGTGTGAGTGTTTATGAAGACAACTACATTGTTGTTGCTTGTTCTCCACTCAGACCTTACAGTTGTTACTTTGTTGCTGTTGTTTGGTGTGAGTGTTTATGAAGACAACTACATTGTTGCTGCTTGTTCTCCACTCAGACCTTACAGTTGTTACTTTGTTGCTGTTGTTTGGTGTGAGTGTTTATGAAGACAACTACATTGTTGCTGCTTGTTCTCCACTCAGACCTTACAGTTGTTACTTTGTTTCTGTTGTTTACAACAAAATTGCAAAAAAGTTTCATTTTCCTATTTTTCTTGAACAGATTCAAGCTCAGAATGGAGCTCTCTATCACACAATAACAGCAGACACTTTAATTCCTGATAGTGTTGGACTGATGGGATCATTAGATGGGAATGCTAGCAATGACCTTCAGTTTGAAAATAAGAAATTGGTAAATGGGCTTGAGGCTGATATCAATGGAACAGCAATCAGTGAATATGTTTCATCATGTGAGTAGATCTGCACAAATGTAGTTTATGTGTAGAGTAGAAACTCGATAGAACAAACAAGTAGGTCAGATTATCTCAGCTATGAGAATATCAGTGGAGCAAACATGAAAGATAGATTCCCTTAGCTATGAGAATATCAGTGGAGCAAACATGAAAGATAGATTCCCTTAGCTATGAGAATATCATTGAAGTAAACATGAAAGATAGATTCTCTTAGCTATGAGAATATCATTGAAGTAAACATGAAAGATAGATTCTCTTAGCTATGAGAATATAATTGAAGTAAACATGAAAGATAGACTCCCTTAGCTATGAGAATATCATTGAAGTAAACATGAAAGATAGGTTCTCTTAGCTATGAGAATATCATTGAAGTAAACATGAAAGATAGATTCCCTTAGCTATGAGAATATCATTGAAGTAAACATGAAAGATAGATTCTCTTAGCTATGAGAATATCATTGAAGTAAACATGAAAGATAGATTCCCTTAGCTATGAGAATATCATTGAAGTAAACATGAAAGATAGATTCTCTTAGCTATGAGAATATCATTGAAGTAAACATGAAAGATAGATTCCCTTAGCTATGAGAATATCATTGAAGTAAACATGAAAGATAGATTCTCTTAGCTATGAGAATATCATTGAAGTAAACATGAAAGATAGATTCCCCTAGCTATGAGAATATCATTGAAGTAAACATGAAAGATAGATTCTCTTAGCTATGAGAATATCATTGAAGTAAACATGAAAGATAGATTCCCTTAGCTATGAGAATATCATTGAAGTAAACATGAAAGATAGACTCCCTTAGCTATGAGAATATCATTGAAGTAAACATGAAAGATAGGTTCTCTTAGCTATGAGAATATCATTGAAGTAAACATGAAAGATAGATTCTCTTAGCTATGAGAATATCATTGAAGTAAACATGAAAGATAGATTCTCTTAGCTATGAGAATATCATTGAAGTAAACATGAAAGATAGATTCTCTTAGCTATGAGAATATCATTGAAGTAAACATGAAAAATAGACTCCCTTAGCTATGAGAATATCATTGAAGTAAACATAAAAAATAGACTCCCTTAGCTATGAGAATATCATTGAAGTAAACATGAAAGATAGATTCCCTTAGCTATGAGAATATCATTGAAGTAAACATGAAAGATAGACTCCCTTAGCTATGAGAATATCATTGAAGTAAACATGAAAGATAGACTCCCTTAGCTATGAGAATATCATTGAAGTAAACATGAAAGATTTCCTTAGCTATGAGAATATCATTGAAGTAAACATAAAAAATAGACTCCCTTAGCTATGAGAATATCATTGAAGTAAACATGAAAGATAGATTCCCTTAGCTATGAGAATATCATTGAAGTAAACATGAAAGATAGATTGCCTTAACTATGAGAATATCATTGAAGTAAACATGAAAGATAGATTCCCTTAGCTATGAGAATATCATTGAAGTAAACATGAAAGATAGATTCCCTTAGCTATGAGAATATCATTGAAGTAAACATGAAAGATAGATTCCCCTAGCTATGAGAATATCATTGAAGTAAACATGAAAAATAGATTCCCTTAGCTATGAGAATATCATTGAAGTAAACATGAAAAATAGATTCCCTTAGCTATGAGAATATCATTGAAGTAAACATGAAAAATAGATTCCCTTAGCTATGAGCAAACCTTTCCTAGTTGCCTCTGATGACCTTTGCTCAACTTTCGAGCCTCTGCTCAATAAAAGTTAACAACATTTGCCTCAAGAGACAATGATACTGGTCAATAGTCAATGACTTAGTTGTGTCTAGCCCAGAGCAAATGACATTTCTACTACAGCATGCACTTTGTCTATTAGTGGCACTTGTGTTTATATTTTATTTTTAATGGCAATGCTTGTATTTGAATATTAATAACAATACCACTTATACATTAACTGTGTGCTTACCTTGTTCTTCAAACTTTCACTAAAATATTTTGTACAGTGCTACATGAACAAAATATTTTGTACAGTGCTACATGAAAAAAATATTTTGTACAGTGCTACATGAACAAAATATTTTGTACAGTGCTACATGAAAAAAATATGTTGTACAGTGCTACATGAAAAAAATATTTTGTACAGTGCTACATGAAAAAAATATGTTGTACAGTGCTACATGAAAAAAATATTTTGTACAGTGCTACATGACAAAAATATTTTGTACAGTGCTACATGAACAAAAATATTTTGTACAGTGCTACATGAACAAAATATTTTGTACAGTGCTACATGAACAAAAATATTTTGTACAGTGCTACATGAAAAAAATATTTTGTACAGTGCTACATGAACAAAATATTTTGTACAGTGCTACATGAACAAAAATATTTTGTAC
This sequence comes from Megaustenia siamemsis, assembly GCA_032433765.1. Classification (NCBI taxonomy): domain Eukaryota; kingdom Metazoa; phylum Mollusca; class Gastropoda; order Stylommatophora; family Ariophantidae; genus Megaustenia; species Megaustenia siamemsis. Next base: position 57,081,602 of record JAVIAB010000046.1, on the reverse strand, counting down.
AGTGCTACATGAAAAAAATATTTTGTACAGTGCTACATGAACAAAAATATTTTGTACAGTGCTACATGAAAAAAATATTTTGTACAGTGCTACATGAACAAAATATTTTGTACAGTGCTACATGAAAAAAATATTTTGTACAGTGCTACATGAAAAAAATATTTTTTAGAGTGCTACATTAAACAAATATTTTAAGGTTTTTTTAAAAATTACATCATTAAAATGTTTAATTAATTTGTAAATTGTGTTTTGAATAGGGTCATTGAATGGGTCAGCAACATTAATAACACCAGCACCACAACCAAGTCACAACAATCTCACTACTCTAGGAAACACAGCTGACCTTGTCAAGAAGATGCTTAATGAAACACATTTCTTGAAACAGGCAAGTTCAGAGTGTTTGTTTATTTTCACAACAGATTTATAATTATTTTTGTTTCATGTTTTTTCTTAGAATTGTCTGAGTATGAAAATGAGATAACTTTACACCTTGTGTTCCATTCTATATTGATTCATTACCTCCAGTTTGTCACTTTCATTAACTTGGTAGCTGAACCCTTACACAGATCAGCTATACACTAAAAGTCAATTATTTTTGCTATAGAAGGATAGATGATTCCTTTGTGAGGTGCTCACGGATCCATCAGCTTTAAAGAAAATAGTCAATTATCTCAGCTATTGAAGGGCAGATAATTTCTCTGTAAGCTGCTCAAAGATCTATCAGCTCTACACAAAAAGTCAATTATCTCAGCTATTGAAGGACAGATAATTTCTCTGTAAGCTGCTCAAAGATCTATCAGCTCTACACAAAAAGACAATTAGTTCAGCTATTGAAGGACAGATAATTTCTCTGTTAGCTGCTCAAAGATCTATCAGCTCTACACAAAAAGACAATTAGTTCAGCTATTGAAGGACAGATAATTTCTCTGTAAGCTGCTCAAAGATCTATCAGCTCTACACAAAAAGTCAATTAGTTCAGCTATTGAAGGGCAGATAATTTCTCTGTTAGCTGCTCAAAGATCTATCAGCTCTACACAAAAAGTCAATTAGTTCAGCTATTGAAGGACAGATAATTTCTCTGTAAGCTGCTCAAAGATCTATCAGCTCTACACAAAAAGTCAATTATCTCAGCTATTGAAGGACAGATAATTTCTCTGTTAGCTGCTCAAAGATCTATCAGCTCTACACAAAAAGACAATTAGTTCAGCTATTGAAGGACAGATAATTTCTCTGTTAGCTGCTCAAAGATCTATCAGCTCTACACAAAAAGACAATTAGTTCAGCTATTGAAGGACAGATAATTTCTCTGTAAGCTGCTCAAAGATCTATCAGCTCTACACAAAAAGTCAATTAGTTCAGCTATTGAAGGGCAGATATTTTCTCTGTTAGCTGCTCAAAGATCTATCAGCTCTACACAAAAAGTCAATTAGTTCAGCTATTGAAGGACAGATAATTTCTCTGTAAGCTGCTCAAAGATCTATCAGCTCTACACAAAAAGTCAATTAGTTCAGCTATTGAAGGACAGATAATTTCTCTGTTAGCTGCTCAAAGATCTATCAGCTCTACACAAAAAGTCAATTAGTTCAGCTATTGAAGGACAGATAATTTCTCTGTAAGCTGCTCAAGGATCTATCAGCTCTACACAAAAAGTCAATTATCTCAGCTATTGAAGGGCAGATAATTTCTCTGTTAGCTGCTCAAAGATCTATCAGCTCCACACAAAAAGTCAATTAGTTCAGCTATTGAAGGACAGATAATTTCTCTGTTAGCTGCTCAAAGATCTATCAGCTCCACACAAAAAGTCAATTAGTTCAGCTATTGAAGGACAGATAATTTCTCTGTAAGCTGCTCAAAGATCTATCAGCTCTACACAAAAAGACAATTATCTCTGCTGCAGAATGACAGATATTTCCTTTGCCATGATGTTGGTATTCTCACTGAGTATTGAGAGTGCTCTTCGACATGAAGAAACCATAAAACTTGTTAGGACCTTTTTTAAAATGCCTTTTTTTCAAACTTTAGAAAATGTGCTTTGTCTGCCAGAGTTTCATTGACATCAAGATTATGCCCAAAGACCACCTCTATTTAAGAGTAGAAAGAGGCAATATAAAGGATAATTAGGAGGTGGGCATGACCAGCAAGCTACTGAAATTGTAGCATGAATTCTCCTTGCCAAATGTTATAAGTGATCTAGCAGAACTGGAGCTGCCTGTGAAACCTGGTCAGTTACTCCAACTAATTTCCTAATTTTCTTACAGTTACAGCTATAGAGCATTGGGTCAAAGATGAAGAGTTGACAGATTGTCAGATCGATTAATAACCAAAGATTGGGTCAAAGATGAAGAGTTTACAGATTGTCAGATCGATTAATAACCAAAGATTGGGTCAAAGATGAAGAGTTGACAGATTGTCAGATCGATTAATAACCAAACATTAGGTCAAAGTTGAAGAGTTTACAGATTGACAGATCGATTAATAACCAAACATTGGGTCAAAGATGAAGAGTTGGCAGATTGTCAGATTGATTAATAACCATACATTGGGTTAAAGATGAAGTGTTGGCAGATTGTCAGATTGATTAATAACCATACATTGGGTCAAAGATGAAGAGTTGACAGATTGTCAGATCGATTAATAACCAAACATTGGGTCAAAGATGAAGAGTTGACAGATTGTCAGATCGATTAATAACCAAACATTGGATCAAAGTTACAACAGTTGACAGATTGTCAGATTGATTAATAACCAAACATTGGGTCAAAGATGAAGTGTTGACAGATTGTCAGATTGATTAATAACCAAACATTGCGTCAAAGTTACAAGAGTTGGCAGATTGTCGGATTGATTAATAAACAAACATTGGGTCAAAGATGAAGAGTTGACAGATTGTCAGATTGATTAATAACCATACATTGGGTCAAAGATGAAGAGTTGACAGATTTTCAGATCGATTAATAACCAAACATTGGATCAAAGTTACAACAGTTGACAGATTGTCAGATCGATTAATAACCAAACATTTGGTCAAAATTACAAGAGTTGACAGATTGTCAGATCGATTAATAATCAACCATTGGGTCAAAGTTACAAGAGTTGACAGATTGTCAGATCGATTAATAACCATACATTGGGTCAAAGATGAAGAGTTGACAGATTGTCAGATCGATTAATAATCAACCATTGGGTCAAAGATGAAGAGTTGGCAGATTGTCAGATTGATTAATAACCATACATTAGGTCAAAGATGAAGAGTTGACAGATTTTCAGATCGATTAATAATCAACCATTGGGTCAAAGATGAAGAGTTGACAGATTGTCAGATCAATTAATAACCAAACATTGGGTTAAAGTTACAAGAGTTGACAGATTGTCAGATCGATTAATAACCAAACATTGGGTTAAAGTTACAAGAGTTGACAGATTGTCAGATCGATTAATAACCAAACATTGGGTCAAAGATGAAGAGTTGACAGATTGTCAGATCGATTAATAACCATACATTGGGTGAAAGTTACAATAGTTGACAGATTGTCAGATTGATTAATAACCAAACATTGGGTCAAAGTTACAAGAGTTGACAGATTGTCAGATCGATTAATAACCATACATTGGGTTAAAGTTACAAGAGTTGACAGATTGTCAGATCGATTAATAACCAAACATTGGGTCAAAGATGAAGAGTTGACAGATTGTCAGATCGATTAATAACCATACATTGGGTCAACGTTACAAGAGTTGACTGATTGTCAGATCGATTAATAACCATACATTGGGTGAAAGTTACAATAGTTGACAGATTGTCAGATCGATTAATAACCAAACATTGGGTCAAAGTTACAAGAGTTTATAGATTGTCAGATCGATTAATAACCAAACATTGGGTCAACGTTACAAGAGTTGACAGATTGTCAGATCGATTAATAACCAAACATTGGGTCAAAGATGAAGAGTTGACAGATTGTCAGATCGATTAAAAATCAACCATTTTAGAAAGTTGGTAAGAGTTGACAATCAGATCAATTAATAATCAATCATTTTATCAAGTTGGCAAGCTTTGACAATCAGATCAATTAATGATCAACCATTTTATAATGTTGGCAAGAGTTGACAATCAGATCAATTAATAATCAACCATTTTAGAAAGTTGGCAAGAGTTGACAATCAGATCAATTAATAATCAACCATTTTAGAAAGTTGGCAAGAGTTGACAATCAGATCAATTAATAATCAATCATTTTATCAAGTTGGCAAGAGTTGACAATCAGATCAATTAATAATCAATCATTTTATCAAGTTGACAAGAGTTGACAATCAGATCAATTAATAATCAATCATTTTATCAAGTTGGCCAGAGTTGACAATCAGATCAATTAATAATCAACCATTTGATGAGGGTTCAAGAAATGACACATCCACTGCTGCTAAATCTGCTAATGACCACCAATCAAAATTGTTTTTGAGGTAACTAACTCTTTTGAGTCCTTAATCAAATGAGCAATAACATCACTATTTCAATTTCATTTTAGGCAGAAGAAATATGTAAGGAGAATGTCTTCTGTCTTCAAGATTTTTATTTCAACCAGAACAATGATTCAGCAGAAGGCATTTTGAAATTTGATGAGCGCATCACTTTACAGAAACAGCTGCGTAAGTGTTCTCTACCCCTTCTCAAAGCTTTACTTTATCTCTGTATACTTTTCTTCCATTTCTGCTTTGATTCTTCTACACTCATAAATGATCACCTTTCTCTAACTTTCTTTTCTTCCCTTTCTGCTTTGATTCTTTTACACTCATAAATGATCACCTTTCTGTAACTTTCTTTTCTTCCATTTTTGCCTTGATTCTTCTACACTCATAAATGATCACCTTTCTCTAACTTTCTTTTCTTCTATTTCTGCCTTGATTCTTCTACACTCATAAATGATCACCTTTCTCTAACTTTCTTTTCTTCCATTTTTGCCTTGATTCTTCTACACTCATAAATGATCACCTTTCTCTAACTTTCTTTTCTTCTATTTCTGCTTTGATTCTTCTACACTCATAAATGATCACCTTTCTCTAACTTTCTTTTCTTCTATTTCTGCTTTGATTCTTCTACACTCATAAATGATCACCTTTCTCTAACTTTCTTTTCTTCTATTTCTGCTTTGATTCTTCTACACTCATAAATGATCACCTTTCTCTAACTTTCTTTTCTTCCTTATTTATCTAATTATTATAAAATTATAGTGGTGCAAGATCTGGTAGTCAACAAAAGCTCTAGACCTAAAACTAACTGCTTTTGAGAACAAATGCCTTCAAAGACTGCTAAACATCTGTTGACTGGAGTCATTAGTTGCTGGATACTGCAGGACTTGCTGAGGAGGGGATCTTAGCACCAATGAACATGTTTGGAGTGCATTGATGATGACCCGCAAATGACTCAACAACATTTGTTGGTCAGACTTCAAACCAATTATAGAAATAAGACATGACACTGAACAGGGCTATATGATTATTATAATGAATCCAATTATGTTAAAAAGTGACGCTGGAAATACCTTGGTCACGTTCTCAGAATGGATGTTCGAAGGCTACCTCACCAGGCCTTTACATGGAGACCACAAGGTAAAATAAAATGAGGAAGACTGAAAGAAACCCTGCGTAGAACCATTATCAAAGAGAAATAAGCTATGGGTCTCAGAAACAAGCAAGAATTAAAACAGGTTGCAGCTAACTGTCAGACATGGACAACTATGACTTCTACCCTATGTGCCGTATTTGGCCCATAAAGATCATCAATCAATCAAATTATAAAATTAATGTTAAAAAAAAAAAAAAGTAAAGTACCCCCGTCACACCAAGTGGCATATAGGGAAATATGGTGTTAGTGACCATATATTTTACAGACCTTCAGCACATGATTTTTGGGGTAATGTGGTCGGTATTACGCCTGTGCTGCTTTACTTTCCCAGAAAAAAAATCCGGTACCCACTTAAGGCTGGGTGAACCCGGAAGCCGCCAGTTGGGATCAAACCCTACCCCTTGTCCTTTGTAGTCCAGTTCACTAACCACTGAGCTATCGCGGCTCTATAAAATTAATGTTCCTGATAATATCAAAGAAGCATGTGGACTAAGTAGATTTGGTGGATTTTTTTTCAAATTTGTGTTGGTAGAGGTCAGATGACAAGCAAGTTCAAGCATTTTTTGTGGAACCTCTAATCTAAGGTTGTGGACATGTCTGACTTAGATTATATCACAAATGAAAGAGTTTTCAAAAAAGATACAAGCGATTGGAGTACATGATGTTTTGACGATTGTGAAGAAGTGCAAAAAGAAATGGTTTGGCCAAGTATCTCGATTGGTTGCACTAGTAACGACAATTCTGCAGGGAACTGGGAAGGAGCTTGAAGGAGAGGTAGGCAGAGAAAGATATGGGAAGATAACATCAAACAATGGGCAGGCGTTGACATTGCAGAGCACCAAAATATGACTGTTAAGATAAAGGAAAATGGAGAAGGTTGGCTAATTCTGTCAGTGGTGTCAATCCAGGAAAAAGTTGGCTAATTCTGTCAGTGGTGTCAATCCAGGAAAAAAGTTGGCTAATTCTGTCAGTGGTGTCAATGACCTCCAGGGAAAAGTTGACTAATTCTGTCAGTGGTGTCAATGACCTCCAGGAAAAAGTTGGCTAATTCTGTCAGTGGTGTCAATCCAGGAAAAAAGTTGGCTAATTCTGTCAGTGGTGTCAATCCAGGAAAAAGTTGGCTAATTCTGTCAGTGGTGTCAATGACCTCCAGGAAAAAGTTGGCTAATTCTGTCAGTGGTGTCAATCCAGGAAAAAGTTGGCTAATTCTGTCAGTGGTGTCAATGACCTCCAGGAAAAAACTCACCCTGTAACAAAGACCTCACTATATGCAACATCTACTCACCCTGTAACAAAGATCTCACTATATGCAACATCTACTCACCCTGTAACAAAGATCTCACTATATACAACATCTACTCACCCTGTAACAAAGAAGCCTTCAACAGTCCTTGCAAGTGGAATCCTTCAACAGTCCTTGCAAGTGGAATCCTTCAACAGTCCTTGTAAGAGGAATCCTTCAACAGTCCTTGTAAGTGGAATCCTTCAACAGTCCTTGTAAGAGGAATCCTTCAACAGTCCTTGTAAGAGGAATTCTTCAACAGTCCTTGTAAGTGGAATCCTTCAACAGTCCTTGTAAGAGGAATCCTTCAACAGTCCTTGTAAGTGGAATCCTTCAACAGTCCTTGTAAGTGGAATCCTTCAACAGTCCTTGTAAGAGGAATCCTTCAACAGTCCTTGTAAGAGGAATCCTTCAACAGTCCTTGTAAGTGGAATCCTTCAACAGTCCTTGTAAGAGGAATCCTTCAACAGTCCTTGTAAGAGGAATCCTTCAACAGTCCTTGTAAGAGGAATCCTTCAACAGTCCTTGTAAGAGGAATCCTTCAACAGTCCTTGTAAGTGGAATCCTTCAACAGTCCTTGTAAGTGGAATCCTTCAACAGTCCTTGTAAGTGGAATCCTTCAACAGTCCTTGTAAGTGGAATCCTTCAACAGTCCTTGTAAGTGGAATCCTTCAACAGTCCTTGTAAGTGGAATCCTTCAACAGTCCTTGTAAGAGGAATCCTTCAACAGTCCTTGTAAGAGGAATCCTTCAACAGTCCTTGTAAGTGGAATCCTTCAACAGTCCTTGTAAGTGGAATCCTTCAACAGTCCTTGTAAGAGGAATCCTTCAACAGTCCTTGTAAGTGGAATCCTTCAACAGTCCTTGTAAGTGGAATCCTTCAACAGTCCTTGTAAGAGGAATCCTTCAACAGTCCTTGTAAGTGGAATCCTTCAACAATCCTTGTAAGAGGAATCCTTCAACAGTCCTTGTAAGTGGAATCCTTCAACAGTCCTTGTAAGAGGAATCCTTCAACAGTCCTTGTAAGTGGAATCCTTCAACAGTCCTTGTAAGTGGAATCCTTCAACAGTCCTTGTAAGTGGAATCCTTCAACAGTCCTTGTAAGTGGAATCCTTCAACAGTCCTTGTAAGTGGAATCCTTCAACAGTCCTTGTAAGTGGAATCCTTCAACAGTCCTTGTAAGTGGAATCCTTCAACAGTCCTTGTAAGTGGAATCCTTCAACAGTCCTTGTAAGAGGAATCCTTCAACAGTCCTTGTAAGTGGAATCCTTCAACAGTCCTTGTAAGTGGAATCCTTCAACAGTCCTTGTAAGAGGAATCCTTCAACAGTCCTTGTAAGTGGAATCCTTCAACAGTTCTTGTAAGTGGAATCCTTCAACAGTCCTTGTAAGTGGAATCCTTCAACAGTCCTTGTAAGTGGAATCCTTCAACACTCCTTGTAAGTGGAATCCTTCAACAGTCCTTGTAAGAGGAATCCTTCAACAGTCCTTGTAAGTGGAATCCTTCAACAGTCCTTGTAAGTGGAATCCTTCAACAGTCCTTGTAAGTGGAATCCTTCAACAGTCCTTGTAAGTGGAATCCTTCAACAGTCCAGCCAACCCCAGAGCCTCCAAGAAATAGAAACAATCCTGAAGCAAGCTAGGAAAATGGGCAGAAGTGTTGCAGGGAAAATATGAGCTAGACATGACAGCCTAAACAAACTTAGCAGACATGACAGCCTAAACAAACTTAGCAGACATGACAGCCTAAACAAACTTAGCAGACATGACAGCCTAAACAAACTTAGCAGACATGACAGCCTAAACAAACTTAGCAGACATGACAGTCAAAACAAACTTAGCAGACATGACAGCCTAAACAAACTTAGCAGACATGACAGCCTAAACAAACTTAGCAGACATGACAGCCTAAACAAACTTAGCAGACATGACAGCCTAAACAAACTTAGCAGACATGACAGCCTAAACAAACTTAGCAGACATGACAGCCTAAACAAACTTAGCAGACATGACAGCCTAAACAAACTTAGCAGACATGACAGCCTAAACAAACTTAGCAGACATGACAGTCTAAACAAACTTAGCAGACATGACAGCCTAAACAAACTTAGCAGACATGACAGCCTAAACAAACTTAGCAGACATGACAGCCTAAACAAACTTAGCAGACATGACAGCCTAAACAAACTTAGCAGACATGACCAGACCAAGATATTCAGACTCAGAACAGATCATTGTGGTCTCAGAGCACTCATAGGAATCAGTGATGTTGCAAAATGTGACTGTGGAGCAGCCAAACAAACTCCAGAGCATACACTATTTGATTACAGCATGCTAAACACCCTAAGAACATAAATATGGCCCACAGAAACAAGTCGGCTCCCTCAATGAGATAGAACTGCTTGCACAGAACAGAGACAGATGGCGAGATTTGATAAAATATCTTTAAAAGAAAACTGCTAGAACAAAAATTCATATAGGTGAAGGTGTATCTTGGTCTACGCCCTATGTGCCGGTTACGGCTCGAAAGGTCAATAGATAGATAGACAGAAACAACCCTACATGACAAGTAATGGGGAACCGGTGATGACCTCAAACACACCGTCTTGTTTGTGACCCAAGCTGGTCTAAACATCTAAATGTATAGTAATAGTTGATCGCTGAAGAAGAAATCTTATTTTGATCTTCAATAAAACAAATTATATCTTATTTTGATCTTCAATAGAACAAATTATATCTTATTTTGATCTTCAATAGAACAAATTATATCTTATTTTGATCTTCAATAGAACAAATTATACCTTATTTTGATCTTCAATAGAAAAAATTATATTATATTTTGATCTTCAATAAAACAAATTATATCTTATTTTGATCTTCAATAGAACACCACATCTTTATATACACACTCAGTTTACTTTTTAATATTTCTTTGTTTTAACACTTCAACTTTTATCTCTAATATTTTCTAATAAACTCTGAATTTATTTTACATTTTTAATGCTCCGAAATTAACCCTTTTAATTGAACATGTTTCAGCATCTGCAGCACCACCACAGTTTGCAAACACAACTGAAGTCATTAATGTTACATTAGGTAGTGGAGACATATTATCTTTAAATCTGGCAGCTGTCAACAATACAAATGTGATGTTTAACTTCAGTCACACATTTGGAGATATCCTTGGAATTGGCCTTTGTAAGTTTCCCGGTTTTACAAATGTTTTGTTACAGAAAAATTGTTATAACAGGCGAAAGAGTTTATTAAAAAAAACGTTATCTTTATTTAAGATAAAGAAAGTGATTTGATAAATTAATGCAACCAACAATAACAGTAGGTCAGCATATGTTGGCCATGTGATGAGAAGTGATAGCAAGAGAATTTCAAAGTAAGCCCTCAAACAGGAAACAGCAGGAAAAATAAAAAGAGGTTGGTCTAGAGAGAGGCTGAAGAGGACACTGATAAAAGAGGCAAGGACAACATGCTTCAGCTACCTTGCTGGGATTGAGAAGCTCACCCAGTACGTGGATGTGTGGTGTAGTGAGACACAGTTTTTGGTTATTGGTTATGGTAGGCCTCAGTCTCACAGCAAACGAATTAAAATCCATAATTGCTCAACCGCCCGTGCCAGTGGAATCATCCAAATTACTAACTCATCTCCCAAACAAAGAAAGGTAACTGTAGTCCCCATCGTAGCAGTCTCAGCACACGCCAAAAGACATAAGGCGAAACCGTGCAGAAAGTGAACACAGCCAACTGTTCCCCATCATACGATATCATCATTCATCGTAAACAAGCGGGATATCGAAGCAGGATCAAAACGGATGAGACACACAGCTCACGGTGTGCACAGAGCACTTAACTCAGTAGCTCCTGCAACAAGCCGGACTTGGAATATGAGGAAACTGCAAGAAGGAACACTTTTCAGACATAGCCTTCAATGGTTCCTGCCGCCTATCCACCATATACCATGGGAGTTTACGTCCTCCCGAAAATGATGATCGTCGTAGCACTTGATGATGTTAGGCCATCATTGATGACTCCAATTCCAAACATATAGACACACAGGGGTGGTAAGTTATCATTAAGTTAGTAAAAACACAATTGATGATGTTCTCCGCTCCCTTCTTGTAGCTGCCGCCACACGATTCTGATGTCTCATTAACTTGGACATCATTCAAGAACAATGTCAGATTAACATTTCATAGATATGGCTCTGCTGATGAAATGCTTGGTGCAACAGTTGTATCAATCATACTGGAGGCTCCTGGTCTGTGGTCATTAATATCACAGACGGCACATGATGTTGTTATATTCAGAATTTCTTTCTGGGGTGTAAATATGTGGCACACACATGGAGAGTTTGTGGTCACAGTAATCCCATTAAAGGCAATTCTAGGGTAGCATGGCATAGCTGTTTCAGAACAGCACAATCCTGTGATGTTTTCTGTGTTCGCTATAAAGCTGCTGCTGCTACCCAATCCTGACCAATTATAGGTGTGGACATTATTCACTTGCAATGACAAAACTGCTTTTTTTATGTCATAAACCTCTGGAAGCGAATCATTTATGGGACTAATAGTACAATTTATTCTTCCATCGGGGATATCTTCATTGAGTCCCAAAAAAAAAAAGTCTTTCGTTAAAAAGCACATATGCTTTTGAGTTAAACACAAAATGAGCCCACTTCATAGATTCAAAATGATCCTTGCTAATGCCATCCGTTTGCACAAGTTAGGTCCTTAGCTACCAAGGTCACAAACTAAGCCATCAAATTAATGACTTTATCTACAGCGAAGGTTAACGAACTGTGAACAAACATTTATGTTCAAACCCCTGAATACATTTTCAAAAATCTGCCAACTCGCTGCAATAACATATATCGTGGTATTCAAAGTAAACATTGCTTAGTCCATAGCTCGAATGTAAATAAGCTGCCATTTTCTGATAATACTGTAAAATAACAGCAAAGAACTATCAGATAAAATAGAATTTTTCTTGTTTATTTCTACACTATAAGCTGCCTTTGAATTCAACAGAACTATCTAAAGGATAAAGTTTGTTTTATTTTGTTCTGCTCTATATTGCCTGGCGCTAAAAAAAATAAAATGTAGTATACTTGAAATCTTTTGTTTGCTCCATGTATTGTATTTTGTTTGCTCTATGTATTGCATTTTGTTTGCTCTATGTATTGTATTTTGTTTGCTCTATGTATTGTATTTTGTTTGCTCCATGTATTGTATTTTGTTTACTCCATGTATTGTATTTTGTTTACTCCATGTATTGTATTTTGTTTACTCCATGTATTGTATTTTGTTTGCTCTATGTATTGTATTTTGTTTACTCCATGTATTGTATTTTGTTTACTCCATGTATTGTATTTTGTTTGCTCCATGTATTGTATTTTGTTTGCTCCATGTATTGTATTTTGTTTGCTCTATGTATTGTATTTTGTTTACTCCATGTATTGTATTTTGTTTACTCCATGTATTGTATTTTGTTTACTCCATGTATTGTATTTTGTTTACTCCATGTATTGTATTTTGTTTGCTTCATGTATTGTATTTTGTTTGCTCCATGTATTGTATTTTGTTTGCTCTATGTATTGTATTTTGTTTGCTCCATGTATTGTATTTTGTTTGCTCCATGTATTGTATTTTGTTTGCTCTATGTATTGTATTTTGTTTGCTCTATGTATTGTATTTTGTTTGCTCTATGTATTGTATTTTGTTTGCTCATGTATTGTATTTTGTTTACTCCATGTATTGTATTTTGTTTGCTCCATGTATTGTATTTTGTTTGCTCTATGTATTGTATTTTGTTTGCTCTATGTATTGTATTTTGTTTGCTCCATGTATTGTATTTTGTTTGCTCTATGTATTGTATTTTGTTTGCTCTATGTATTGTATTTTGTTTGCTCATGTATTGTATTTTGTTTACTCCATGTATTGTATTTTGTTTGCTCCATGTATTGTATTTTGTTTGCTCTATGTATTGTATTTTGTTTGCTCTATGTATTGTATTTTGTTTGCTCCATGTATTGTATTTTGTTTGAAATTTGAAATTTTGCCAACCACCTTTAAGTTTTTTCTTCTATTTTCCTTGTTTTTTTACTGCATCTCAATGGTAATGCTTATTGTTGTAAGCTTTTTGATGGTACGTATTTTCTGATCATTTAATTTATTGTCTTTGGACGTAAACACACCTACTGCTTGTATACAATTTCATTATGGCTTTTGTTTTTAATGATAACATTCAGTACTTTTCTCATTTCACTGTTTATGACTTTTCTTTTAGTCCTCTGCTGTTAACTCTTTCTGTACTTTTTGCCACATAGTGTGCCACGCTCAATTTGATCAGTGTGAGCGCCATCAAACCATATTCTTTTTACATGTCTTGTATCATCTGGATATTGGTGAAATCTAATACCTTGTTCAATTATCTAAACATTCATATATAATATGTTATATGTTAGATAAATATAAATATGTAGATTGATTCTTAAAACCATAAACAATTTTGTCACTGAAATCTCTCCTGTTGCATCAATAAAAAGCTTCCATACGGAAAGAGTTAATGTCCATGTTTGACAAATACAATGTGGACTGGAAGACTTTGATAAAAAAAAGAGCTCATTTTGTATCATCAAATTTCCATATAAAACAAAATAATTTTTCAAACTATTTAGTTTGTCTTGTTGAATTTGTTCTCTTTTATTCTAGACTCAGTATTTTGCCATTCCATAATGCTATGCTTCTGTCTTATCAGGTGGCCATGTCCAGTGACTGATTACTCTAGTTCTGTGCTGGTTGATAAATTTTCTTATATACCCACTAAGTTTCTTATTTCTGACTGTGCCCATCATAACTCCCATCTCTTTCATCTGAAGGAGTGAAGCAGTGACTCCTGGTTGTCGAAGTCCTGTGCCCTTCCCACATCTTGGAGGGCATTGATACGTCCGCCCATTCCATTGGTTGACTGTCTTCAATGACAGCGCAGCTAACCAAACTGTCCACTCTTTCATTTCCCCGTACTCTCGCATGTCCAGGGATGGAGACAAAGGTGACCCTACGTATTTTTGACTTCTACAATGACTCTACCCATTGCCTGTGTACAGAGCTCGCCTTCACTTTTCTTACCATGCTCATCGAATCACTTAGTATGCAGGCGTATGTAGCCTTGTGACTCTAACCAGATGAATGCCCTGGTCACTGCCATCACCTTCATCATCATGCTACTCATGTTCATAACGTATGCACCACTGTCTTCCTTGACTATTCTGCCTGATGAACATACTATAAATGCCCATGCACTCCTTTGGTGCCGTATTACAGATCCGTCTGTTTAGATGACTGCATCTTTCTCATTGGTTTTATCCCAGATGAGACCGCTGACCTCTGCATTGACCACAACTGAGTTCTGTTCCCTACATTTCCTATCTAGTGTGACAATACACGCATATTGCTAAGAGTAGATATACAGCTTGTTATAAGACATGTTAAAATAATGAACTTATAAATAGCATACTGAAGCATTACTTATTTCATGTTGTTTATTACTTTTGCAGCCAAAAACAACACATTTACTTGGAATTTGACATCAAGTTTTCATCAGCTCAGAAATCTGTCATTCCCTCAAACACTGACATTTTATGTGACAGACGTGAGCTCTAAACTAACAGCCACATACACTCCCACCATTAACTTGTGCTTGTGTGAGAAGCCTGATCAGTGTCGAGCTGCACAAGGGACCACAAATGGTAAGAACATGTCTGAATTACAAAATGATTGAAGTTATAGATTGCTCCAGGAGGAGATAATATCATTATGACTAGCTCTTTTCAAATAACATTTCATAGGTTTCCTTTCACAAAACTGTTAATGCTAAAAAAGTCAGTAGCCATTGACATATAAGACCTGGAACCTTCAGCACATTCACATGACAGGTTAAGAGTCCTCACGGCTGTATTTAGATTTCCTGCTGTTCCTAAATTAGCCACCAATTTGCTGCTCTTGCCCAATAGTTTTCACCACTTGTTTTCTTGTCTAAGATACTAGTATGTGTGTTAATTATGTAGAAAGAGAGTAGACATATACTTGTTGACTTCCAGTTGTTGCTTTACATCACATATGTAGGCAGTCAGATTATTCAAAGTTATTAACTTTTGGAAATGGTCAATTATTTCACTTATTGAAAGGCATTTTGGAGCTGTAGATCAAAGTGAAATATATTTTTGATATCAGGCATCATAGATCCACAACAGGGGGATAATGACAAGTGATTGTGAATATAAAACATTTTTAACAAAAAAAAAAAAAAAAACATTTTCTTTATTTTCATTTATATTTTCCTTACTTTTTCAATCCAAGAGTAACTTACCTTTAAGTAAAAGAATAGTTCAAGTAGATGAGATGGACATATAAGGATGTTATGATGTTAAAAGTATCTAGGCAAATAAACATGTTTTTAATCAAATGTTGTAGGTGCAGGTAATGTCAACAGCTATCCATGTGTTTGTAGTGGAGACAAGGGAGGGAAATTTTGTGATCAAACTGTGGATGTCTGCACAAATTGTTTCAATGAATCAGCTTGTAACCGCAACAACACAGACCATTACTGTGCTGATTGTCCATATGGATATGGCAGCGATGGAAGTGGAACGATTTGTTATGGTATGTAAAGACAATTTGTTATAGATGTATCTTGCAAATTTCATACCAATAAGTAAAGGTACAAATCATATTGTGTAGTGTATGATGTTTGTTGCTTACATATGCCAGCTGTATACTGAAGTTTCAAGGGGTTGAATTGTGTGTGAATATCAATTTTTTCACACATTTTTCCCCACTGGCAGCTGTGTGTTCAGGTGTCCCCCACCATACAGGCAGATATTCTTCCTCCTCAGAGATACTATAATATTTTATCACTGAGAGTTTTGATATTTTTGGGGAAATTTTCTCCTATCAGGTTTTCCTATCCTGCCATTTTTTGCCGACTCTTTTCTATTTCCAACTGCCAAGAGTTCTTTAACATGACTGAAAGCACAAGTAGCCTTCTGTTATTTTGTTGTTATCTGAGAGGGCTAGACATTGGATCTCACAACCCAGAGACTAGGGGAGGGTGAAGCCGCTTACAAACCATGGATTCAAAGTGAATCATTGTCATCACCTGTGGTGAGATTTGAACCCAGCAGCTTCCTGTCTAGAGGTAGATGTCTTGTCTCTGGACTGCCCAGTCCCCCCCCCCCCTTTCTCACAACCATCTTTTAGATTTGTCCACATTCTGTGATGAGAATTTGAGGCAGGAGATTGGTCAGGATAATTGGAATAGGGTGTGCATCTCCTGCTGACACTCTTCTCTCAGGATAATTGGAATAGGGTGTGCATCTCCTGCTGACACTCTTCTACAATCTTCACCCCCACTTTATTTGTTTATATTCTGTGAAATGAGTGCACTCCCCTTGACAATATTGGACC
Source organism: Megaustenia siamemsis (assembly GCA_032433765.1). Taxonomy (NCBI): domain Eukaryota; kingdom Metazoa; phylum Mollusca; class Gastropoda; order Stylommatophora; family Ariophantidae; genus Megaustenia; species Megaustenia siamemsis. Next base: position 57,065,223 of record JAVIAB010000046.1, on the reverse strand, counting down.
ATTGTTCTCAAAAATCAAATCTCTGTTAACATTGTCTATTCTTTATTCACAGTTCACATCCATAACTCATTACTGGCTTGTCTAAAGCAACTAGAAAAGCAACCAGAAAAGCAACTAGAAAAGAAACTAGAAAAGCAACCAGAAAAGCAACTAGAAAAGCAACTAGAAAAGCAACTAGAAAAGCAACTAGAAAAGCAACCAGAAAAGAATCTATAAAAGCAACTAGAAAAGAAACTAGAAACGCAACCAGAAAAGAAACTAGAAAAGCAACTAGAAAAGCAACCAGAAAAGCAACTAGAAAAGCAACTAGAAAAGCAACCAGAAAAGCAACTAGAAAAGCAACCAGAAAAGCAACTAGAAAAGCAACCAGAAAAACAACTAGAAAAGCAAATAATAACAGATCACTATCCAGGATCACAGAAAATGTAGAAGCACAAATGATACTAGCCTGAAAGAGAAACATCAGACTATTTATCTCTTTTCTGTTCCATCCATGGAAACAGTTTTGTTGTGCTCAGAAATTCCACATATCTGCTCCATTAATTATCACAGCGTTTCCCAAAATGCATTGGTAAATTCTGTAGACAAGGTCACTTTATGCCTGTCCTACTTGACTGCACAGGTAATGATTGCAAGCTTGCATAGTTTACTCTTAATATACTCTTATGACATGCATGGCAGGTAATAGTGTCAGGTAACAGTGGCAGGTAACAGTGGCAGGTAATAGTGTCAGGTAACAGTGACAGGTAACAGTGTCAGGTAATAGTGGCAGGTAATAGTGTCAGGTAACAGTGGCAGGTAATAGTGTCAGGTAACAGTGGCAGGTAACAGTGTCAGGTAACAGTGGCAAGTAACAGTGGCAGGTAACAGTGGCAGGTAACAGTGGCAGGTAACAGTGGCAGGTAACAGTGTCAGGTAACAGTGGCAAGTAACAGTGGCAGGTAACAGTGTCAGGTAACAGTGGCAGGTAACAGTGGCAGGTAACAGTGGCAGGTAACAGTGCCAGGTAACAGTGCCAGGTAATAGTGTCAGGTAACAGTGCCAGGTAATAGTGTCAGGTAACAGTGACAGGTAACAGTGTCAGGTAATAGTGTCAGGTAACAGTGACAGGTAACAGTGGCAGGTAATAGTGTCAGGTAACAGTGCCAGGTAACAGTGGCAGGTAATAGTGTCAGGTAACAGTGGCAGGTAACAGTGGCAGGTAACAGTGACAGGTAACAGTGACAGGTAACAGTGGCAGGTAAGAGTGTCAGGTAACAGTGCCAGGTAACAGTGGCAGGTAATAGTGTCAGGTAACAGTGACAGGTAACAGTGGCAGGTAATAGTGGCAGGTAATAGTGGCAGGTAATAGTGTCAGGTAACAGTGACAGGTAACAGTGGCAGGTAATAGTGTCAGGTAACAGTGACAGGTAACAGTGGCAGGTAATAGTGTCAGGTAACAGTGGCAGGTAACAGTGACAGGTAACAGTGGCAGGTAATAGTGGCAGGTAACAGTGACAGGTAACAGTGGCAGGTAATAGTGTCAGGTAACAGTGACAGGTAACAGTGGCAGGTAATAGTGACAGGTAACAGTGGCAGGTAACAGTGACAGGTAACAGTGGCAGGTAATAGTGGCAGGTAATAGTGGCAGGTAATAGTGTCAGGTAACAGTGACAGGTAACAGTGGCAGGTAATAGTGGCAGGTAATAGTGGCAGGTAATAGTGTCAGGTAACAGTGGCAGGTAATAGTGTCAGGTAACAGTGGCAGGTAATAGTGTCAGGTAACAGTGACAGGTAACAGTGTCAGGTAACAGTGGCAGGTAATAGTGGCAGGTAATAGTGTCAGGTAACAGTGGCAGGTAATAGTGTCAGGTAACAGTGGCAGGTAATAGTGTCAGGTAACAGTGACAGGTAATAGTGGCAGGTAATAGTGGCAGGTAATAGTGTCAGGTAACAGTGGCAGGTAATAGTGTCAGGTAACAGTGGCAGGTAACAGTGTCAGGTAACAGTGGCAGGTAACAGTGGCAGGTAACAGTGGCAGGTAACAGTGGCAGGTAACAGTGGCAGGTAACAGTGGCAAGTAACAGTGGCAGGTAACAGTGTCAGGTAACAGTGGCAGGTAACAGTGGCAGGTAACAGTGCCAGGTAACAGTGCCAGGTAACAGTGGCAGGTAACAGTGCCAGGTAACAGTGCCAGGTAACAGTGCCAGGTAACAGTGCCAGGTAACAGTGCCAGGTAACAGTGCCAGGTAACAGTGCCAGGTAACAGTGCCAGATAACAGTGCCAGGTAACAGTGCCAGGTAACAGTGGCAGGTAACAGTGCCAGGTAACAGTGGCAGGTAACAGTGCCAGGTAACAGTGCCAGGTAACAGTGCCAGGTAACAGTGCCAGATAACAGTGCCAGGTAACAGTGCCAGGTAACAGCGCCAGGTAACAGTGCCAGGTAACAGTGCCAGGTAACAGCGCCAGGTAACAGCGCCAGGTAACAGTTACTAACATTGGTTTTCTATCCTCACCAAGGATAGCCACATGTGGGTCTAAATAAAGACATGAACAAGCTCTTGTGATCTCAACAATTCAACACCTTATTCTACTTCTCTTGTTCCCATCAGATATTTCTTTTTTTTTAAATGAAAGTTAAAGACACAGCTTGAAATACTCCAGAATTGTAATGTTTTTGAGTTAAAGACACAGCTTGAAATACTCCAGAATTGTAATGTTTTTGAGTTAATGACACATCTTGAAATACTCCAGAATTGTAATGTTTTTGAGTTAAAGACACAGCTTGAAATACTCCTGAATTGTAATGTTTTGGAGTTAAAGACACAGCTTGAAATACTCCAGAATTGTAATTTTTTTGAGTTAAAGACACAGCTTGAAATACTCCAGAATTGTAATGTTTTTGAGTTAATGACACATCTTGAAGTACCCCAGAATTGTAATGTTTTTGAGTTAAAGACACAGCTTGAAATACTCCAGAATTGAAATGTTTTTGAGTTAAAGACACCGCTTGAAATACTCCATAATTGTAATGTTTTTGAAACTTGCGATGTTAATCCACAGAATTTAAAAGTGATTAAACCTGTGCTCTTCCATTCCATTCCAGGATTGTGTATGCCATCATCATCATCACTAGGTGCCATCTCAGTATCAAACTTTGGCTATCATGAACTGCCATTTTACTCTGTCTCTTGAATTGTGCATGCCATTTAGTTCATTTTTACATCAGATTGTTCAATTATTTTTAAAATCTATTATGGCATTTATCTCAGTTATGGAGTCTGGCAATAATGGCCTCATGACCAGGGCAAATGTTTCATAGTGCACAAGTTATTATTTGTTTTCTCACCCCTGATAGAAAAAGACCATCTGGTCAGTTATACAGAAGCAATATCTAATATCTGAAGGAAATACAAAATGTAAATAAGGTACCCCAAGCACAATGTAGAGAATGGTCATAAAGGAGAGATCAAGTTATCACACTCAATCCTTCACACTGACTACAGTTATGGTCATAAAGGAGAGATCAAGTTATCACACTCAATCCTTCACACTGACTACAGTTATGGTCATAAAGGAGAGATCAAATTATCACACTCAATCCTTCACACTGACTACAGTTATGGTCATAAAGGAGAGATCAAATTATCACACTCAATCCTTCACACTGACTACAGTTATGGTCATAAAGGAGAGATCAAATTATCACACTCAATCCTTCACACTGACTACAGTTATGGTCATAAAGGAGAGATCAAATTATCACACTCAATCCTTCACACTGACTACAGTTATGGTCATAAAGGAGAGATCAAATTATCACACTCAATCCTTCACACTGACTACAGTTATGGTCATAAAGGAGAAATCAAGTTATCACACTCAATCCTTCACACTGACTACAGTTATGGTCATAAAGGAGAGATCAAGTTATCACACTCAATCCTTCACACTGACTACAGTTATGGTCATAAAGGAGAGATCAAGTTATCACACTCAATCCTTCACACTGACTACAGTTATGGTCATAAAGGAGAGATCAAGTTATCACACTCAATCCTTCACACTGACTACAGTTATGGTCATAAAGGAGAGATCAAGTTATCACACTCAATCCTTCACACTGACTACAGTTATGGTCATAAAGGAGAGATCAAGTTATCACACTCAATCCTTCACACTGACTACAGTTATGGTCATAAAGGAGAGATCAAGTTATCACACTCAATCCTTCACACTGACTACAGTTATGGTCATAAAGGAGAGATCAAGTTATCACACTCAATCCTTCACACTGACTACAGTTATGGTCATAAAGGAGAGATCAAATTATCACACTCAATCCTTCACACTGACTACAGTTATGGTCATAAAGGAGAGATCAAGTTATCACACTCAATCCTTCACACTGACTACAGTTATGGTCATAAAGGAGAGATCAAGTTATCACACTCAATCCTTCACACTGACTACAGTTATGGTCATAAAGGAGAGATCAAGTTATCACACTCAATCCTTCACACTGACTATAGTTATGGTCATAAAGGAGAGATCAAGTTATCACACCCAATCCTGCACACTGACTACAGTTATGGTCATAAAGGAGAGATCAAGTTATCACACCCAATCCTTCACACTGACTACAGTTATGGTCATAAAGGAGAGATCAAGTTATCACACTCAATCCTTCACACTGACTACAGTTATGGTCATAAAGGAGAGATCAAGTTATCACACTCAATCCTTCACACTGACTACAGTTATGGTCATAAAGGAGAGATCAAGTTATCACACTCAATCCTTCACACTGACTACAGTTATGGTCATAAAGGAGAGATCAAATTATCACACTCAATCCTTCACACTGACTACAGTTATGGTCATAAAGGAGAGATCAAGTTATCACACCCAGTTCTTCACACTGACTACAATAGAATGATACACCAACAGTACTCCACACTCAAGATAGGTATCGCCAGTTTGTGCTACAGTAGAATGATACACCAACAGTACTCCACACTCAAGATAGGTATAGCCAGTTTGTGTCACAGTAGAATGATACACCAACAGTACTCCACACTCAAGATAGGTATCGCCAATTTGTGCTACAGTAGAATGATGCACCAACAGTACTCCGCACTCAAGATAGGTATAGCCAGTTTGTGTCACAGTAGAATAATACACCAACAGTACTCCACACTCAAGATAGGTATTGCCAGTTTGTGCTACATTAGAATGATACACCAACAGTACTCCGCACTCAAGATAGATATAGCCAGTTTGTGTCACAATAGAATGATACACCAACAGTACTCCGCACTCAAGATAGGTATTGCCAGTTTGTGTCACAGTAGAATGAACACCAACAGTACTCCGCACTCAAGATAGGTATTGCCAGTTTGTGCTACAGTACCCAAGCAAGATAAAAGCACCAACATACATTACATCATAATTAACATATGAAATATCATGAAGGGCCGTACGTTGAGCTGCATAAAACATAAAATAAACATAAAATGATATCAATCAGTTAAACTTATAGTTTGTCTTATCCCTTTATAAGTTTCATCATCATCAAGTACCATGCCTGGTGGCATAGGTGATCATGTCTCTCCACAACTTTCGATCTCGACAGTTATCTATCATTTCTGTTGTTGAGTTTCTGCCAAGCCATTCTCTTAAGCTGTCTGGTATCTTTTCTCGTTGCTTCCCTCTATCTCTTCGTAACTCAATTTTCCCAGTTGTTATAATGTATTCCAGTTGTTCTCTTCTCACTACATGGCCAAAAAATTATGATTGTTTCTTCCTAATATTGGAAATTAGCTCTCTTTTTGCTTTGGCCTCTTTCAGAACGTTTTCATTACTCTTCTTAGCTGTCCATGGTATTCTCAACATTCTTCTGTAAAACCACATTTCTACAGACTTCAGTGATTTTCTTGTCTGTTGCCTATTGTCCATGATTCTCATCCATATGTTAAGACTGGCTCTACATAACATTTAAGAAATCTTTTTCTTGTTTATAGGTTTAATAATACCACTTTATGTTATTTTATAAGTGCCCTAGCATACATGAAAGGAACACACATCCTACAAGACTGTCCTCGGTACATCAACTTTAGGATAGAAGTATGGCCCATACCAGCTACTTTGATGGAGAAACTTTTTGGTGGGATTTAAACCTTGAGGCTGACAGTGTGACTCCCATACAAAGCATAAATTAAAAGAGGAGAAGAGAGGAGAAGTAGATCCAGAGTAAGAGGGACAGACAACACCAATGACACGCTACAACAACACCAATGACACGCTACAACAACACCAATGACACGCTACAACAACACCAATGACACGCTACAACAACACCAATGACACGCTACAACAACACCAATGACACGCTACAACAACACCAATGACACGCTACAACAACACCAATGACACGCTACAACAACACCAATGACACGCTACAACAACACCAATGACACGCTACAACAACACCAATGACACGCTACAACAACACCAATGACACGCTACAACAACACCAATGACACGCTACAACAACACCAATGACACGCTACAACAACACCAATGACACGCTACAACAACACCAATGACACGCTACAACAACACCAATGACACGCTACAACAACACCAATGACACGCTACAACAACACCAATGACACGCTACAACAACACCAATGACACGCTACAACAACACCAATGACACGCTACAACAACACCAATGACACGCTACAACAACACCAATGACACGCTACAACAACACCAATGACACGCTACAACAACACCAACTGGCAATGAGTGAAGCCATCAAAAGGGAGAGAAATAGAACTTTGTGTCTCCCTTGAAACCCAAACGGGGTACAAAAAGAAGTGAAGCAAGAACCAGAACTTTGTATCTCCCTTTTCCTAGAGAAAGTGGAGAAAGAAAGAAAGAAAGAAAAAAAGAAAAGAGAGAAAGAAGGAAAGAAAGAAAGAAGGAAAGAAAAAAAGAAAGAAAAAAATAGAGAAAAAAAAAGAAAAACAGAAAGAAAGAAAGAAAGAAAGAAAGAAAGAAAGAAAGAAAGAAAGAAAGAAAGAAAGAAAGAAAGAAAGAAAGAAAGTTAACAGCAGACTTCATAAGAGAATCCGGAATTGAATGAGTCATCACTTCTTCTTCTTCTTTTTTTCTTCCTCATTTGCCGTTCAGCGTCGAGGGGAGATATAATTTGCGGTCTTTTGCTCTTCTGTTCGCCTCTGCTGCTGTTATGTTTCCTAGTGCTTCTAATATTCCATCGATCCATCTTTTTCGTGGTCGACCCTTGGGTCTGGTATTTTCACAACGTTTAATGAGGGCTTGTTGTGTTGTGTTTTGATTACTCTGCCTTATCATGTGGCAAAACCATTTTATCTGTTGTTTCCTTATATATTCTATGGCGGGGGCTATTCCTAGCTTTTTTCTCAGTTCTCCATTTCCGATCTTGTCTCTCAGACTGTTTCCTGTCATTTGTCTGACACATTTCATCTCAGTAGAGGTTATTTCTCTTATTGTTCTTGCATCTAGGGTCCAGGTCTGGCATTGGTAGCACAATGTTGGGATGAAGATTGTATTGTATAGTGCTCGTTTTGCCCCTAGAGTTATTTCCTTGTTGGACAATAGTGATGATAGCTGTCCAATGATTTGACAAGCTGTGATGCATCTTGAGTCTATTTCTGCTGTTTGTGAATTGTCGTTTGTCACTAGACTTCCTAGGTATTTGAATTCCTCTACTTGTTTTAGTTTCCTGCTTTCTATAGTTATGTTGATGTTCTGTTTATTTTTGGCGACATTCATGACATCTCTTTTGTTGATGTTGATTTTCATGTTGTTTTTCATGTCTGTGCTGTTTTGAGTTTATTTAAATGTTCTTGTTGGTCTTCTATTGTTTTATGTATTAGTGCCTGATTGTCTGCAAATAAAAGCTCATTGATTTGTCTCTGATGGGTTGGCTAGCTTGCATATATAGTCCATGTATGTAATAAACAGTAGGGGGGATAGTACACAGCCCTGTCTTACAACTGATCTAACTTTGAAGTGATCTGTGTAGCCTGCTGCTACATCACTGCAAAAGAGAAAAGAAAAAGGAGAAGAAACAAAAACTCTTGAATCTACCAGAAGTTGAATCAATGTCACCTGAATGACAGATGACTAGGCTCCATAGGACAGTTGCAATTATTAAACTTGGAGTAAACATTTGTCATATACATTCAGTGATTCTAAATATAACACACACACAATGGTAGTATTAAAATACACAAATTGTATTTTAAATAAATTTTACTTTTACATGATTTAAGTAACAACATATGATGATATATATGTGTAGCACCTCAGTTATAGAACTACTAACATGCGTGCTTCTGTGTTCAATATTGACAATAAAAATGAAGCTCAAAATCAGTGAACCAGAAGTGTATCTAGAATGTATCAATGGAATAAATCCTCCAAGTTTTGGGTGCCATTGAATGTACTCAAGTATGAAAGTGCTGATCTTAAAACAAACCCTCCAAGTTTGGGTACCATTGAAAGTACTCAAGTATGAAAGTGCTGATCTTAAAACAAACCCTCCAAGTTTGGGTACCATTGAAAGTACTCAAGTATGAAAGGGCTGATCTTAAAACAAACCCTCCAAGTTTGGGTACCATTGAAAGTACTCAAGTATGGAAGTGCTAATCTTAAAAAAAAAAGTGAACCCTTGTAATGTGAGTGTTGACATTGTGAACATTTGTGTCCAGATAAACAACACCACCACTGTGTTTGGCACTCCTTGATGTTTTTTGTACTAAAATAATATTGCCCTTTCTATTCTCAGATATTGATGAATGTACTTTCGACAACAATGGATGCAATTTTGGCTGCAGGAACACTCCTGGAAGCTGGGAGTGCTATTGTCAAGATAATTATCGTGTTGTTGGAAAAGACTGTATTGGTAATTGCTTTATACATTTATGTTAGTTCAACAAATGTGTTTCCTCCACCATTAAAGTTACACTACAAAACTCTGAGATGGTTGCATGTTTTCTGGGATGATGGTTCAATGTTTTCTCATATGGTTGCATGTTTTCTGGGATGATGGTTCAATGTTTTATCATATGGTTGCATGTTTTCTGGGATGATGGTTCAATGTTTTCTCATATGGTTGCATGTTTTCTGGGATGATGGTTCAATGTTTTCTCATATGGTTGCATGTTTTCTGGGATGATGGTTCCATTTTTTCTCATATGGTTGCATGTTTTCTGGGATGATGGTTCAATGTTTTCTCATATGGTTGCATGTGTTTTCTGGGATGATGGTTCAATGTTTTCTCATATGGTTGCATGTTTTCTGGGATGATGGTTCAATGTTTTCTCATATGGTTGCATGTGTTTTCTGGGATGATGGTTCAATGTTTTCTCATATGGTTGCATTTTTTCTGGGATGATGGTTCAATGTTTTCTCATATGGTTATATGTTTTCTGGGATGATGATTGCATGTTTTCTCATATGGTTATATGTTTTCTGGGATGATGGTTCAATGTTTTCTCATATGGTTGCATGTTTTCTGGGATGATGGTTCAATTTTTTCTCATATGGTTATATGTTTTCTGAGATGATGGTTGCATGTTTTCTCATATGGTTGCATGTTTTCTGGGATGATGGTTCAATGTTTTCTCATATGGTTGCATGTTTTCTGGGATGATGGTTCAATTTTTTCTCATATGGTTGCATGTTTTCTGGGATGATGGTTCAATGTTTTCTCATATGGTTGCATGTGTTTTCTGGGATGATGGTTCAATGTTTTCTCATATGGTTGCATGTTTTCTGGGATGATGGTTCAATGTTTTCTCATATGGTTATATGTTTTCTGGGATGATGATTGCATGTTTTCTCATATGGTTATATGTTTTCTGGGATGATGGTTCAATGTTTTCTCATATGGTTGCATGTTTTCTGGGATGATGGTTCAATGTTTTCTCATATGGTTATATGTTTTCTGGGATGATGATTGCATGTTTTCTCATATGGTTATATGTTTTCTGGGATGATGGTTCAATGTTTTCTCATATGGTTGCATGTTTTCTGGGATGATGGTTCAATGTTTTCTCATATGGTTATATGTTTTCTGAGATGATGGTTGCATGTTTTCTCATATGGTTGCATGTTTTCTGGGATGATGGTTCAATGTTTTCTCATATGGTTGCATGTTTTCTGGGATGATGGTTCAATGTTTTCTCATATGGTTGCATGTGTTTTCTGGGATGATGGTTCAATGTTTTCTCATATGGTTGCATGTTTTCTAGGATGATGATTCAATGTTTTCTGAGATAATGGTTCAATGTTTTCTGATATCATTGTTGAGCGCTTTCTGAGATGGCTGAATGTCTTATTTCGTATCTTCAAATAATCATGATTTTTTTTTCTGGTAATTAATGTTAAAGTATACTTTCTAAGTACACTTTCATTTAACAATGTAACATTGTTGATTTAACTGCTTGTCTGATTTAGCCATTAGAGTCATGTCATCTGAGATGGCAGCCAATAAGAGAATGATGAAATTCATCTTTCAGTACCATAAAAGGTATTTTTCGTTCTCTTCACTTTACAAGTTTTATCAACAGTGGTGACTCTATAAACAGTAGGACTTCTATTAACAATAAGAATTCTATCAACAGTGAGAATTCTATTAACAGTAAGAATTCTATCAACAGTGAGAATTCTATTAACAGTGAGAATTCTATCAATAGTGAGAATTCTATTAACAGTAAGAATTCTATCAACAGTGAGAATTCTATTAACAGTAAGAATTCTATCAACAGTGAGAATTCTATTAACAGTAAGAATTCTATCAACAGTGAGAATTCTATTAACAGTAAGAATTCTATCAACAGTGAGAATTCTATTAACAGTAAGAATTATATCAACAGTGAGAATTCTATTAACAGTAAGAATTATATCAACAGTGAAATTCTATTAACAGTAAGAATTATATCAACAGTGAGAATTCTATTAACAGTAAGAATTCTATCAACAGTGAGAATTCTATTAACAGTAAGAATTCTATCAACAGTGAGAATTCTATTAACAGTAAGAATTATATCAACAGTGAGAATTCTATTAACAGTAAGAATTATATCAACTGTGAGAATTCTATCAACTGTGAGAATTCTATCAACTGTGAGAATTCTATCAACAGTGGGTATTCTACCCTCAGTGGTGATGAAAAAATGATAGATGAATTCTTGATATTTATGAGATTAATTTGTATTTTTTTCTTCTCAGATATTGATGAGTGTGAGGATTACAACTTCTGCAACAGCACAGATAAGTTTTGTACAAACTTGCCAGGAGATTATAAATGCTCTTGTCTTCCTGGCCTGGTTGGAGATAAACAATGTATCCGAGGTATCCATATTTAATATGTACACTATTTTGAGTGTTCAATATTTTGTTTACCAATGTAGAGCTATCATCAAAGAGAACACAATTATCGGTCCAATATTTTGTTTACCAATGTAGAGCTATCATCAGAGAGAGCACAATTATGGGTCCAATATTTTGTTTACCAATGTAGAGCTATCATCAGAGAGAGCACAATTATGGGTCCAGTATTTTGTTTACCAATGTAGAGCTATCATCAAAGAGAGCACAATTATGGGTCCAATATTTTGTTTACAAATGTAGAGCTATCATCAAAGAGAGCACAATTATGGGTCCAATATTTTGTTTACCAATGTAGAGCTATCATCAAAGAGAGCACAATTATGGGTCCAATATTTTGTTTACCAATGTAGAGCTATCATCAAAGAGAGCACAATTATGGATCCAATATTTTGTTTACCAATGTAGAGCTATCATCAAAGAGAGCACAATTATGGGTCCAATATTTTGTTTACCGATGTAGAGCTATCATCAAAGAGAGCACAATTATGGGTCCAATATTTTGTTTACCAATGTAGAGCTATCATCAAAGAGAGCACAATTATGGGTCCAATATTTTGTTTACAAATGTAGAGCTATCATCAAAGAGAGCACAATTATGGGTCCAATATTTTGTTTACCAATGTAGAGCTATCATCAAAGAGAGCGCAATTATGGGTCCAATATTTTGTTTACCAATGTAGAGCTATCATCAAAGAGAGCACAATTATGGGTCCAATATTTTGTTTACCGATGTAGAGCTATCATCAAAGAGAGCACAATTATGGGTCCAATATTTTGTTTATCAATGTAGAGCTTTCATCAAAGAGAGCACAATTATGGGTCCAATATTTTGTTTATCAATGTAGAGCTTTCATCAAAGAGAGCACAATTATGGGTCCAATATTTTGTTTATCAATGTAGAGCTTTTATCAAAGAGAGCACAATTATGGGTCCAATATTTTGTTTATCAATGTAGAGCTTTCATCAAAGAGAGCACAATTATGGGTCCAATATTTTGTTTATCAATGTAGAGCTTTCATCAAAGAGAGCACAATTATGGGTCTCAGAAACAACCAAGAATTAAAACAGGCTGCAGCAGACTACCAGACATGGAGAGCTATCATCAAAAAGAGCACAATTTATGGGTCTCAGAAACAACCAAGAATTAAAACAGGCTGCAGCAGACCACCAGACATGGAGAGGTATCAGCAGGATTCAGCCTAAAATGATAATCAAGCAATCATTTTATTTAAAATATCTTTTTAAAAAAAACATCTTTACGACACATATTATAATTGCTGGTGTATGTTTGGGGTTGGGGGGGAGGGGATCTCATGCTAGAATCAGAGGGATAAAGGCCGCTTGATCAAAGCAGTCACCACAGCGTGTGAGTGAATTTGTTTGTGCCTGTTTGTCCATCCACTCATTCATCCATCTATTTAATCTATCCATCTGTCTGTCTGTCTGTCTGTCTGTCTGTCTGTATGCCTGCCTGTTTGTCCACTCACCCATCCATCTATTTAATCTATCCATCTGTCTGTCTGTCTATCTGTATGCCTGCCTGTTTGTCCACTCACCCATCCACCTATTTAATCTATCCATCCATCTGTCTGTCTGTCTATCTGTATGCCTGCCTGTTTGTCCACTCACCCATCCATCTATTTAATCTATCCATCTGTCTGTCTGTCTATCTGTATGCCTGCCTGTTTGTCCACTCACCGATCCATCTATTTAATCTATCCATCTGTCTGTCTGTCTATCTGTATGCCTGCCTGTTTGTCCACTCACCCATCCACCTATTTAATCTATCCATCTGTCTGTCTGTCTATCTGTATTCCTGCCTGTTTGTCCACTCACCCATCCATCTATTTAATCTATCCATCTGTCTGTCTATCTGTATGCCTGCCTGTTTGTCCACTCACCCATCCACCTATTTAATCTATCCATCTGTCTGTTTGTCTATCTGTATGCCTGCCTGTTTGTCCACTCACCCATCCACCTATTTAATCTATCCATCCATCTGTCTGTCTGTCTATCTGTATGCCTGCCTGTTTGTCCACTCACCGATCCATCTATTTAATCTATCCATCTGTCTGTCTGTCTATCTGTATGCCTGCCTGTTTGTCCACTCACCGATCCATCTATTTAATCTATCCATCTGTCTGTCTGTCTATCTGTATGTCTGCCTGTTTGTCCACTCATCCATCAATCTATTTAATCTATCCATCTGTCTGTCTGTCTGTGTCTGTCTATCTGTATGCCTGCCTGTTTGTCCACTCACCGATCCATCTATTTAATCTATCCATCTGTCTGTGTCTGTCTATCTGTATGCCTACCTGTTTGTCCACTCACCCATTCATCTATTTAATCTATCAATCTGTCTGTCTGTGTCTATCTGTATGCCTGCCTGTTTGTCCACTCACCCATCCATCTATTTAATCTATCCATGTGTCTGTCTATCTATCTATCTATTTAATCTATCTATTTATCTATTTATCTATTTATCTATTTATCTATCTATCTATCTATCTATCTATCTATCTATCTATCTATCTATCTATCTATCTATCTATCTATCTATCTATCTATCTATCTATCTATCTATCTATCTATCTATCTATCTATCTATCTATCTATCTATCTATCTATCTATCTATCTATCTATCTATCTATCTATCTATCTATCTATCTATCTATCTATCTATCTATCTATCTATCTATCTATCTATCTATCTATCTATCTATCTATCTATCTATCTATCTATCTATCTATCTATCTATCTATCTATCTATCTATCTATCTATCTATCTATCTATCTATCTATCTATCTATCTATCTATCTATCTATCTATCTATCTATCTATCTATCTATCTCTATCTATCTATCTATCTATCTATCTATCTATCTATCTATCTATCTATCTATCTATCTATCTATCTATCTATCTATCTATCTATCTATCTATCTATCTATCTATCTATCTATCTATCTATCTATCTATCTATCTATCTATCTATCTATCTATCTATCTATCTATCTATCTATCTATCTATCTATCTATCTATCTATCTATCTATCTATCTATCTATCTATCTATCTATCTATCTATCTATCTATCTATCTATCTATCTATCTATCTATCTATCTATCTATCTATCTATCTATCTATCTATCTATCTATCTATCTATCTATCTATCTATCTATCTATCTATCTATCTATCTATCTATCTATCTATCTATCTATCTATCTATCTATCTATCTATCTATCTATCTATCTATCTATCTATCTATCTATCTATCTATCTATCTATCTATCTATCTATCTATCTATCTATCTATCTATCTATCTATCTATCTATCTATCTATCTATCTATCTATCTATCTATCTATCTATCTATCTATCTATCTATCTATCTATCTATCTATCTATCTATCTATCTATCTATCTATCTATCTATCTATCTATCTATCTATCTATCTATCTATCTATCTATCTATCTATCTATCTATCTATCTATCTATCTATCTATCTATCTATCTATCTATCTATCTATCTATCTATCTATCTATCTATCTATCTATCTATCTATCTATCTATCTATCTATCTATCTATCTATCTATCTATCTATCTATCTATCTATCTATCTATCTATCTATCTATCTATCTATCTATCTACCCATCTACCCATCTACCCATCTACCCACCTACCCACCCACCCACCCACCCACCCACCCACCCACCCACCCACCCACCCACCCACCCACCCACCCACCCATCTACCTATCTATCTATCTATCTATCTATCTATCTATCTATCTATCTAATGACCTTTCGAGCCGTAGCCGGCCCATAGGGCGTAGACCAAGATACACCTTCTCCTATCTGAATTTTTGTTCTAGCAGATTTCTTTTAAAGATATTTTATCAAATCTCACCATCTGTCTCTGTTCTGTGCAAGCAGCTCTATCTCATTGAGGGAGCCGAATCCTGCTGCTCTTGTCTCTCGTATCAATGTTCTTCTCAGTGTCTCCCTAGGTCTTCCTCTTTTTCTCTTACCTGTTGTTTCCCATATGAGGGCTTGCTTTGCTATTCGGTTATTATCTCTTCTCATCACATGTCCAACATATAACCATCGTCTTTTCTTTATTACTGAAGATCTTCAATATTCTGTCTATACTACACAATAATTTAAGTCTATATTTTCCTCATTTCATTGTTATCACAATAAACCCCAACCATCCACCTCAATGCAAAGACCGCCTTCATCCTTTTAAAACTATGGATCATGTAGGCATATTGCTTCCTGGCTTGAAGAAAGACAATGCCTACACATCATTTGTCAGCAACATCCTTAATGGGACATTACTCTAGCTCAAGTAAACTTAAACCTTTACTGGCTGACATTGCTGCCAATGGGTGAATAACTCACATTATTACAGCCCCTGATTGTTAGATAGATACGGGTAGACAGATTACGTTTTAGCTGTAAACAAATAAATAAATACATATGTTTTGTTCACTCTTTCTGTTGGCAGCTCCATATATATATGTTGTGAAGATTCCAATTCAAATAGTTGCGGATGAACAGTTTTTCCCTAAACTATTAGTTAAGGAGACTGAGGAATTCAAGGATACAGCAGAGGTAGTGGTCAATGCTGTAAGTAAATACTGGCATTAATTTTCTCTCTTGTGTGTCATCAGACAGAGAAAATGGAGTGTCTGGGTCTATGTAATTACACAGCTCTTTGTTTTCATCTCAAAGTGGCATTTTAATTCTAATCTTGGAAATAAATGTTGCATCATTTACAGATGAAACAATGTGAAGCTAGTACATTCTACTTGTTCTCTATCATTGATATCTTATGTAAGTGGTTACAATTTGTAGATGAAACAATGTGAAGCTAGTACATCCCACTTGTTCTCTATCATTGATATCTTATGTAAGTGGTTACAATTTGTGATACAACACAAAACTTGTGATACAACACACAACTTGTGATACAACACACAACTTGTGATACAACACACAACTTGTGATACAACACACAACTTGTGATACAACACACAACTTGTGATACAACACACAACTTGTGATACACAACACAACTTGTGATACAACACACAACTTGTGAACATCTTAACTAAAGAGAACATTCTTGTATGAAGAATGCTTCTGTAGAGACTCATAATAAAATGATTAAAGATTGGCAAATCTCAGAGTTTAGGGGAATGCAATATTTAATTTTTAAATACACAATTTTTTTCATTTTATGATGCAACTTCTAATTAGGGAGCCATGATAGTTCAGTGGTTAGTGAACTGGACTACAAAGATCAAGAAGTCAGGTTCAATCCTGACCGACAGCTTCTGGGTTCATCCAGCCATAAATGGGTACCAGATTTTTTTCTGGGAAAGTAAAGTGGTGAGGGCGTAATACCGACCACATTATCGCAAATATCATGTGCCGGAGGTCTATAAAAATTATGGTCACTAACACCATATTCCCTATACACCACTTGGCGTGATGGGGCTCTTTACCTTTACTTTGTTCTAATCACTTTGAATGTAAAAAAGAAGTAGTAGTAATAGAAGTAGTAGTAGTAGTAGTAGTAGAAGTAGTAGTAGTAGTAGTAGTATATGTGTTTTATCTTCCTGGAAAGACACTCAAACATGAAAGTGTAAAGAAGTAGTAGTAGTATATGTGTTTTATCTTCCTGGAAAGACACACAAACATGAAAGTGTAAAGTAGTAGTAGTAGTATATGTGTTTTATCTTCCTGGAAAGACACACAAACATGAAAGTGTAAAGTAGTAGTAGTAGTATATGTGTTTTATCTTCCTGGAAAGACACACAAACATGAAAGTGTAATGTAGTAGTAGTAGTATATGTGTTTTATCTTCCTGGAAAGACACTCAAACATGAAAGTGTAAAGAAGTAGTAGTATATGTGTTTTATCTTCCTGGAAAGATACACAAACATGAAAGTGTAATGTAGTAGTAGTATATGTGTTTTATCTTCCTGGAAAGATACACAAACATGAAAGTGTAAAGAAGTAGTAGTAGTATATGTGTTTTATCTTCCTGGAAAGACACACAAACATGAAAGTGTAAAGAAGTAGTAGTAGTATATGTGTTTTATCTTCCTGGAAAGACACACAAACATGAAAGTGTAAAGAAGTAGTAGTATATGTGTTTTATCTTCCTGGAAAGACACACAAACATGAAAGTGTAAAGTAGTAGTAGTATATGTGTTTTATCTTCCTGGAAAGACACACAAACATGAAAGTGTAAAGAAGTAGTAGTAGTATATGTGTTTTATCTTCCTGGAAAGACACACAAACATGAAAGTGT
The DNA here is from genome assembly GCA_032433765.1 of Megaustenia siamemsis. NCBI lineage: Eukaryota > Metazoa > Mollusca > Gastropoda > Stylommatophora > Ariophantidae > Megaustenia > Megaustenia siamemsis. The sequence goes on along the minus strand of JAVIAB010000046.1, from coordinate 57,047,457 downwards.
AAAGAAGTAGTAGTATATGTGTTTTATCTTCCTGGAAAGACACACAAACATGAAAGTGTAAAGAAGTAGTAGTAGTATATGTGTTTTATCTTCCTGGAAAGACACACAAACATGAAAGTGTAAAGAAGTAGTAGTAGTATATGTGTTTTATCTTCCTGGAAAGACACACAAACATGAAAGTGTAAAGAACTAGTAGTAGTATATGTGTTTTATCTTCCTGGAAAGACACACAAACATGAAAGTGTAAAGAACTAGTAGTAGTATATGTGTTTTATCTTCCTGGAAAGACACACAAACATGAAAGTGTAAAGTAGTAGTAGTAGTATATGTGTTTTATCTTCCTGGAAAGACACACAAACATGAAAGTGTAAAGAACTAGTAGTAGTATATGTGTTTTATCTTCCTGGAAAGATACACAAACATGAAAGTGTAAAGAAGTAGTAGTATATGTGTTTTATCTTCCTGGAAAGACACACAAACATGAAAGTGTAAAGAAGTAGTAGTAGTATATGTGTTTTATCTTCCTGGAAAGATACACAAACATGAAAGTGTAAAGAAGTAGTAGTATATGTGTTTTATCTTCCTGGAAAGACACTCAAACATGAAAGTGTAAAGAAGTAGTAGTAGTATATGTGTTTTATCTTCCTGGAAAGACACACAAACATGAAAGTGTAAAGAAGTAGTAGTAGTATATGTGTTTTATCTTCCTGGAAAGACACACAAACATGAAAGTGTAAAGAAGTAGTAGTAGTATATGTGTTTTATCTTCCTGGAAAGACACTCAAACATGAAAGTGTAAAGTAGTAGTAGTAGTATATGTGTTTTATCTTCCTGGAAAGACACACAAACATGAAAGTGTAAAGAAGTAGTAGTAGTATATGTGTTTTATCTTCCTGGAAAGACACACAAACATGAAAGTGTAAAGAAGTAGTAGTATATGTGTTTTATCTTCCTGGAAAGACACACAAACATGAAAGTGTAAAGTAGTAGTAGTAGTATATGTGTTTTATCTTCCTGGAAAGACACACAAACATGAAAGTGTAAAGAAGTAGTAGTAGTATATGTGTTTTATCTTCCTGGAAAGACACTCAAACATGAAAGTGTAAAGAAGTAGTAGTAGTATATGTGTTTTATCTTCCTGGAAAGACACACAAACATGAAAGTGTAAAGTAGTAGTAGTAGTATATGTGTTTTATCTTCCTGGAAAGACACACAAACATGAAAGTGTAAAGTAGTAGTAGTAGTATATGTGTTTTATCTTCCTGGAAAGACACACAAACATGAAAGTGTAAAGAAGTAGTAGTAGTATATGTGTTTTATCTTCCTGGAAAGACACACAAACATGAAAGTGTAAAGTAGTAGTAGTAGTATATGTGTTTTATCTTCCTGGAAAGACACACAAACATGAAAGTGTAAAGTAGTAGTAGTAGTATATGTGTTTTATCTTCCTGGAAAGACACACAAACATGAAAGTGTAAAGTAGTAGTAGTAGTATATGTGTTTTATCTTCCTGGAAAGACACACAAACATGAAAGTGTAAAGAAGTAGTAGTATATGTGTTTTATCTTCCTGGAAAGACACACAAACATGAAAGTGTAAAGAAGTAGTAGTAGTATATGTGTTTTATCTTCCTGGAAAGACACACAAACATGAAAGTGCCAGTGACAAACAACTGTGTGTATTGTGTATATGGTGCTCATCATGATGACTGGTATATCAAAATCCATTTTAGATTACATTTGTCTCTTCCCCTTTTCCCATTGATTCTGAATGATCAGTTTAATGCTTACTAGTGGATACAGAACATTGTGTTACGTCTCAAAATATCTGTCCTTATTTCCTCATTTCTGATTCTCTATTCTTTCCAGTACTAACATTCAGATGTAAAAGTTGGAAATCCACCCTGAATTTAGACAGAAAATTAAACACATTTGCAAACAAATGTCTTCAAATGATCTCAAACATAAACTGGAAAGGAAATCATTAAAACTAACAAGAGACAAATCAAAACAAGAATATGTGTTGAGTTTTATAAGAAGAAGGCGTTGGAAATACATCAGTTATGTGCTGAAAGTGAAAGAAATCAGATTTCTTCACAAAGGTATTCATGTGGAAACCACCTGGTAAAAGAAAACAAGGCAAACCAAGAGAATTACTATGCAGAACAAATTCTAGGGAAGGCTCAACCATGGGACTAAGAAACAACCAAGAACAAGCAGGAAATCATTAGCCATGGAGAGCATCTGACCTATCTTTGGCCCAAGAGGAAAATGAATGAATTCTTTTCAGACATCTCATTCTCTGCATGGCAGTTTTTATTTCATTATTTTTGGCAGTTGTTAGTGAACTAGTTTGTTGAGTACAAGAAATTTGGTCCATTTGCCATTGACTGAACAGTGTTTAGGTCTCTCATCATCATCAAGTACCATGCTAGCTGGCACAGGTGATCATGTCTCTCCATGACTCTCAATCTCGACAGTTATTTATCATTTTTGTTTTTGACCTTCTGCCAAGCCATTCTCTTAAGCTGTCTGTTATTTTTTCTCTTTGCTTCCCTCTATCTCTTTGTCCCTCAATTTTTCCAGTTGTTACAATATATTCCAGCTGTTCTCTTCTCATTACATGGCCAAAAAATGATGATTGTTTCTTCTTAATATTGGAAATTAGCTCTCTCTTTGGTTTGGCTTCTTTTAGAACGTTTTCATTACTCTACTTAGCTGCCCATGGTATTCTCAACATTCTTCTGTAAAACAACATTTCTACAGCCTCCATTTAGTTTCTTTTCTGTTGTCTTATTGTCCATGATTCACATCCATATGTTAAGACTGGCTCTACATAACATTTAAGAACTCTTTTCTTGTTTCTATTGTTAAAGTGGATTACACAGTATCTTCCTCATTCTTTGGAAAGCTGCTTTTGCCCGAGTCATTCTGCATCTCACCTCTTTTGTACATCTTCCGTCTGAGGTTAACAATGTTCCCAGATATTTAAATTCATTTACCTGTTTTAATATTGTTCCACTTGTCTTTATTGTGCATTACAGTGATGTCTTTTTTTCTTTGTTGGTACCATTAATTCTGTCTTTTTGCTATTAAGGCTGAGTCCTTTTTTTTTGCTTTCCTTCACTATAATGTCCAACATTTCTTGTAACTCATTTTCACTCTTAGCGATTAAGACTGTATCATCAGCATACCTTAGATTATTTATATTATGACCTCCAATTGTTATTCCAGGCATGCCCCTTATGGAACTTAAAATAGTCTCACAATACATATTAAATAAATCTGGTGACAGCACACAACCTTGCCTAACACCCTATTTTATTTATTGAAACATTCCCAATTGATTTCCAGGTCTTATGGCCGCTGTTTGCTGCCAGTACACGTTCTTTATTATTCTGAGATCTTTGCTGTCTACGTTTATGCTTTCTAAAATTTTGATTATCTCTTGGTGCCTTATCTTTTGATTATCCTTGTCAAATGCCTTGGTATAATCTATGAAACATAGGTATAGATCTGTTTTCACCTCTATGGCTCTTTCTACTAAAGATCTTATGATATATATGGCATTGCTTGTTCCTTTATCTCTAACAAAACCACACTGTTCATCGCTAATTTCTGGACTGATTTTGTTTCTGGACTGAAATACTTACTAATTTTATTTCTCTTGCCACAAACTGGTATCTTTATTTTGATGTTGTCTCTTACTCTCAGCAAATGTGACTGAATGTGATTGTGTGGTTTAACACTGCATTCAAGATGAACAAATGTGGCTGAATGTGATTGTGTGGTTTAACACTGCATTCAAGATGAACAAATGTGACTGAATGTGATTGTGTGGTTTAACACTGCATTCAAGATGAACAAATGTGACTGAATGTGATTGTATGGTTTAACACTGCATTAAAGATGAACAAATGTGACTGAATGTGATTGTGTGGTTTAACACTGCATTAAAGATGAACAAATATGACTGAATGTGATTGTGTGGTTTAACACTGCATTAAAGATGAACAAATGTGACTGAATGTGATTGTATGGTTTAACACTGCATTAAAGATGAACAAATGTGACTGAATGTAATTGTGTGGTTTAACACTGCACTCAAGATCAACAAATGTGATTGTGTAGTTTAACACTGCATTCAAGATGAACAAATGTGATTGTGTAGTTTAACACTGCATTCAAGATCAACAAATGTGACTGAATGTGATTGTGTAGTTTAACACTGCATTAAAGATCAACAAATGTGATTGTGTAGTTTAACACTGCATTCAAGATGAACAAATGTGATTGTGTAGTTTAACACTGCATTCAAGATGAACAAATGTGATCGTGTAGTTTAACACTGCATTAAAGATGAACAAATGTGACTGAATGTGATTGTGTTGTTTAACACTGCATTAAAGATAAACAAATGTGATTGTGTAGTTTAACACTGCATTCAAGATGAACAAATGTGATTGTGTAGTTTAACACTGCATTCAAGATGAACAAATGTGATTGTGTAGTTTAACACTGCATTAAAGATGAACAAATGTGATTGTGTAATTTAACACTGCAATAAAGATGAACAAATGAGATTGTGTTGTTTAACACTATATTCAAGATGAACAAATGTGATTGTGTAGTTTTACACTGCATTCAAGATGAACAAATGTGATTGTGTAGTTTAACACTGCAATCAAGATGAACAAATGTGATTGTGTAGTTTAACACTGCATTAAAGATCAACAAATGTGATTGTGTAGTTTAACACTGCATTCAAGATGAACAAATGTGATTGTGTAGTTTAACACTGCAATAAAGATGAACAAATGTGACTGAATGTGATTGTGTAGTTTAACACTGCATTCAAGATGAACAAATGTGATTGTGTAGTTTAACACTGCATTCAAGATGAACAAATGTGATTGTGTAGTTTAACACTGCATTAAAGATGAACAAATGTGATTGTGTAGTTTAACACTGCAATAAAGAGGAACAAATGAGATTGTGTTGTTTAACACTATATTCAAGATGAACAAATGTGATTGTGTAGTTTAACACTGCATTCAAGATGAACAAATGTGATTGTGTAGTTTAACACTGCATTCAAGATGAACAAATGTGATTGTGTAGTTTAACACTGCATTCAAGATGAACAAATGTGATTGTGTAGTTTAACACTGCATTCAAGATGAACAAATGTGATTGTGTAGTTTAACACTGTAATAAAGATGAACAAATGTGACTGAATGTGATTGTGTAGTTTAACACTGCATTCTAGATGAACAAATGAGATTGTGTAGTTTAACACTGCATTAAAGATCAACAAATGTGATTGTGTAGTTTAACACTGCATTAAAGATGAACAAATGTGATTGTGTAGTTTAACACTGCATTCAAGATGAACAAATGTGATTGTGTAGTTTAACACTGCATTCAAGATGAACAAATGTGATTGTGTAGTTTAACACTGCATTCAAGATGAACAAATGTGATTGTGTAGTTTAACACTGCATTCAATATGAACAAATGTGATTGTGTAGTTTAACACTGCATTCAAGATGAACAAATGTGATTGTGTAGTTTAACACTGCATTAAAGATCAACAAATGTGATTGTGTAGTTTAACACTGCATTCAAGATGAACAAATGTGATTGTGTAGTTTAACACTGCAATAAAGATGAACAAATGTGACTGAATGTGATTGTGTAGTTTAACACTGCATTCAAGATGAACAAATGTGATTGTGTAGTTTAACACTGCATTCAAGATGAACAAATGTGATTGTGTAGTTTAACACTGCATTAAAGATGAACAAATGTGATTGTGTAGTTTAACACTGCAATAAAGAGGAACAAATGAGATTGTGTTGTTTAACACTATATTCAAGATGAACAAATGTGATTGTGTAGTTTAACACTGCATTAAAGATGAACAAATGTGATTGTGTAGTTTAATACTGCATTCAAGATGAACAAATGTGATTGTGTAGTTTAACACTGCAATCAAGATGAACAAATGTGACTGAATGTGATTGTGTAGTTTAACACTGCATTCAAGATGAACAAATGTGATTGTGTAGTTTAACACTGCATTCAAGATGAACAAATGTGATTGTGTAGTTTAACACTGCATTAAAGATGAACAAATGTGATTGTGTAGTTTAACACTGCAATAAAGAGGAACAAATGAGATTGTGTTGTTTAACACTATATTCAAGATGAACAAATGTGATTGTGTAGTTTAACACTGCATTCAAGATGAACAAATGTGATTGTGTAGTTTAACACTGCATTCAAGATGAACAAATGTGATTGTGTAGTTTAACACTGCATTCAAGATGAACAAATGTGATTGTGTAGTTTAACACTGCATTCAAGATGAACAAATGTGATTGTGTAGTTTAACACTGTAATAAAGATGAACAAATGTGACTGAATGTGATTGTGTAGTTTAACACTGCATTCTAGATGAACAAATGAGATTGTGTAGTTTAACACTGCATTAAAGATCAACAAATGTGATTGTGTAGTTTAACACTGCATTAAAGATGAACAAATGTGATTGTGTAGTTTAACACTGCAATAAAGATGAACAAATGTGACTGAATGTGATTGTGTAGTTTAACACTGCATTCAAGATGAACAAATGTGATTGTGTAGTTTAACACTGCATTCAAAATGAAAAAATGTGATTGTGTAGTTTAACACTGCATTCAAGATGAACAAATGTTATTGTGTAGTTTAACACTGCATTCAAGATGAACAAATGTGATTGTGTAGTTTAACACTGCATTCAAGATGAACAAATGTGATTGTGTAGTTTAACACTGCATTCAAGATGAACAAATGAGATTGTGTAGTTTAACACTGCATTCAAGATGAACAAATGTGATTGTGTAGTTTAACACTGCATTCAAGATGAACAAATGTGATTGTGTAGTTTAACACTGCATTAAAGATCAACAAATGTGATTGTGTAGTTTAACACTGCATTCAAAATGAACAAATGTGATTGTGTAGTTTAACACTGCAATAAAGATGAACAAATGTGACTGAATGTGATTGTGTAGTTTAACACTGCATTCAAGATGAACAAATGTGATTGTGTAGTTTAACACTGCATTCAAGATGAACAAATGTGATTGTGTAGTTTAACACTGCATTAAAGATCAACAAATGTGATTGTGTAGTTTAACACTGCAATAAAGAGGAACAAATGAGATTGTGTTGTTTAACACTATATTCAAGATGAACAAATGTGATTGTGTAGTTTAACATTGCATTCAAGATGAACAAATGTGATTGTGTAGTTTAACACTGCATTCAAGATGAACAAATGTGATTGTGTAGTTTAACACTGCATTCAAGATGAACAAATGTGATTGTGTAGTTTAACACTGCATTCAAGATGAACAAATGTGATTGTGTAGTTTAACACTGCATTAAAGGTGAACAATAATTTTGACAATTGTTACTGTATTGTTTAGGCCTTTAACTGCACACTTATGTCAATTTATTATTTTTTTTTTTTAATTGAACAGGCTACTGAACAATTAGAACGAAAGAGTTTGGGTTACAATACATTTGTTACCATTCTGTATTTTACTGAATATAAGTAAGTATTTGTACTTGAAATATAATATTTATATTGTGATAGTTGAAATGTATAAAATTGTTTCTTTTTTTTTTCCTAAATAAAATCATTGCAATGGAAATATAAATTAAGAAGGTGAAACAAAGAAGGAGATCAGAAGCAAGATAACAAAAGCAGCAACAAATTTTAAAAGCTTGGACAAAATTTAGGAATAAAAATTACTGAGCAAGAAAAAACTTAGAATATTCAAAACAAACGTATTATCAACCCTTACCTTTGCATTTTAAAACTGGAAAATAACAAAAGAGATTGAAAGAAAACTAAACGATTTTGAAAACAAATGTCTAGGAAGAATACTCTGTGTACAATGGAATGAACTCAAGACTAATATAGAGATAAGAGAAATGGCCACGCAAACAAAGATCTGATCTAGAATTAGGAAGAGAAGATGGACATATGTCGGACATGTGTTGAGAAAAGACAACAAGAGAATTCCAAAACAGGCTCTTCTATGGGAAACATCAGGATACAGAAAAAGAAGAACTAGAAAGAAACTGAAAAGAACACTTATAAGAGAAGCAAAGTTGGCAGGTATAAACTCATTAGATAAGATCAAACACCTCACCCAGAATAAAGATGGCTGACATAAAACACTACGAACACTATGTGACGTCTAACAGCACAGGAAGGATCAAGATCAAAAATGAAAAGCCCCCACCCCCCAATTATAACAAAAGAGAAAACAGCAGATCTTGAACCCCTAGCACACTGCAGAAAAAAACTTAGCAAATCATTTCCAGGGAAGAGGTATGTTTACAACACTGAAAAAAATCACAAATAATCAGTAACAGAAAAAAACCAACAACAAAGAACAATAGACAGCCTGAAGCAGGATCAAACCTGTACTATTTAACACAACGCCTTGCCATGAGAAACAAATGCTAGAGCACACGGCCAACTCAGCTACTGAAAAAAATAGCTTCTCATTGACAGTATCTTTCACGCATGTGTACTCATGACTATAGCATAGAGTTATGAACATAACTCGGGAATAAATTGTATATCTGCATTTTCCTATTAAGAGCCACACAAAGATTTGTGTAAAGCCTCATGGAACAGACATAGGAACCATGGTCCAACCAAAAAAAAACTATCTTTATGACACATAGAACCATTGCTGGTGTATGTCGGGGGGGGGGGGGGGCAACGATAGAACCAGATGGTCCAACTGTAAAAACAAAATGAAAATAATCCCAAATGTTCCAGAAATGGACTTCAAAACAAGCATCTCAAGACAGAAATGAGAGCCCTGTCATTTATCATGCTCCAGGGATACATGGACATGGGTTTTCATAGATGGATCTGCAATAGAAGCCTCAAAGAAGGGAGGCAGTGACATCTATATAGACTACCCAGGTGGAAGGACAGAAACATACTCTCTTCCAACCAGAGAAAGGTGCACACATTTTAGAGCATAGGCAATGAAACTCTACACAGCAATATAAACTCTCAACACACAAGAGGTCTCAAGTCTAAAAATGGTCATTCTCACTGATGCAAAGTCAGTCATACAAACAATGTCAAGCCCAAAACTCATTCAATAAATAAAGAACAACATATGTTTGCTGTCAGAAAAGACAAAACTTGTCCTGCAGTGGATTCCAGCACACTGTGGCATCCCTGGAAATGAGAAAACAGATAAGATCACAAAAGCAGGTGGGAGCCTTCAACAATCCAACCAACCTCAGAGCCTCAAAGATTTACCAACAATCATGAAACTAGCCCGGAAAACAGAATAGAGTGACAATATGAACAATATGAGCCACAACATGACAGCCTAAACAAACTCAGCAGACATGAGCAGACCAAGATATTTAGACTCAGAACAGGTCACACCTACACATGATGGGACTCAGTGACTCTGCAACATGTGACTGTGCAGGCCCAAGACAAACTCCAGAGCATACACTACAAGACTGCAGTATTCTAAATACATGAGCCTCCAGACAAACTCTAGAGCATACACTACAGGATGGCAGTACTCTCAACACATGATTATCCAGACAAACTCCAGAGCATACACTACAGGACTGCAGTACTTTTAAATACATGAGCATCCAGACAAACTCTAGAGCATACACTACAGGACTGCAGTACTCTTAAATACATGAGCATCCAGACAAACTCTAGAGCATACACTACAGGACTGCAGTACTCTTAAATACATGAGCATCCAGACAAACTCTAGAGCATACACTACAGGACTGCAGTACTCTTAAATACATGAGCATCCAGACAAACTCTAGAGCGTACACTACAGGACTGCAGTACTCTCAACACATGAGCATCCAGACAAACTCTAAAGCATACACTACTGGACTGCAGTACTCTCAACACATGAACATCCAGACAAACTCTAGAGCATACACTGCGAGGACAGTAGCACTCTCAACACATGAACATCCAGACAAACTCTAGAGCATACACTACTGGACTGCAGTACTCTCAACACATGAACATCCAGACAAACTCTAGAGCATACACTATGAGGACAGTAGCACTCTCAACACATGAGTATCCAGACAAAGTCTAGAACATACACTACAGGACTGCAGTACTCTCAACACATGAACATCCAGACAAACTCTAGAGCATACACTATGAGGACAGTAGCACTCTCAACACATGAGTATCCAGACAAACTCTAGAGCATACACTACTGGACTGCAGTACTCTCAACACATGAACATCCAGACAAACTCTAGAGCATACACTATGAGGACAGTAGCACTCTCAACACATGAGTATCCAACAAAGTCTAAAGCATACACAACGAGTACTGCAGGACCCTATGAACACAAATATGGCCCTACAGAAACAACCATACATTACAAGTTATGGAGAACTGGTGATGACCTCAAACACACCATCCTGTGCATGATCCATGCTGGTCTAGTTCATGGCAATAGCTGAATGCTGAAGAAGAAAAAGAAATCAACTCATAAAGATCACAAAAACTTATCTTAAGTTTAGATTTGTCTGTCTGTTTGCATGTCTGTCAGTCTGTCTATTGATCCATGAAATCAAAGTCACCGCAGTCAAGGCATCCCATAATTGCTTCATTGCCTATTCAGACATTCCCTGAAGGTTGTTCCAGCTGATTAAAGACAAATAATACCTTCCGTTTAGCTCATTTCTTTTTTTTCTTTCTATTGAAGCCATTACATTATATTCAGAAACTTGCCATATTTGCTCCACCACTAGTCGCAACATTTCCTAAAATATTTTGGTAAATTCTGTTGACAAGGTTGCTCATGACAGACATGACTGCACACATGACATTTAATAAAATGGTTTGGTAAATTCTGTTGACAAGGCTGCTCCAAGCATGTCCTACATGACTGCACACATGACATTTCCTAAAATGTTTTGCTAAATTCTGTTGACAAGGCTGCTCCAAGCATGTCCTACTTGACTGCACACATGACATTTCCTAAAATGTTTTGCTAAATTCTGTTGACAAGGCTGCTCCAAGCATGTCCTACTTGACTGCACACATCTATCTATCTATTGACCTTTCGAGCCGTAACCGGCCCATAGGGCGTAGACCAAGATACACCTTCTCCTATATGAATTTTGTTCTAGCAGTTTTCTTTTAAAGATATTTTATCAAATCTCGCCATCTGTCTCTGTTCTGTGCAAGCAGTTCTATCTCATTGAGGGAGCCGATTCCTGCTGCTCTTGCCTCTCTCATCAATGTTCTTCTCAGTGTCTCCCTGGGTCTTCCTCTTTTTCTTTTACCTGTTGTTTCCCACATGAGGGCTTGCTTTGCTATTCGATTATTATCTCTTCTCATCACATGTCCAACGTATGACCATCGTCTTTTCTTTATTACTGAAGATATTAGTGGTTGATTGGCGATTTCTCTAATTTCCTCGTTTGTTTTGAATTCGTTCCATTCTATACCAAGTATTTTCCTTAGACATTTATTTTCGAATGCGTTCAATTTTGTTTCTATATCTCTTGTTGTTTTCCAGCTTTCACACGCATACGTAAGGGTTGATAGTACATTTGATTTGAATAGCCTAAGTTTTGTGTTTGTGCTAATGAGTTTTGATTTCCACAACTTTTCAAGGCTTCTGAAAGACATTGCTGCTTTAGCCAGTCTGATTCTAATTTCTTTGCTCGTATCCCCTTCTCGATCAATGTGACTTCCAAGATAGATAAAGTGATCGATCTCTTCTACTGGTTTGTTTTCCATGTATATTTTGTTACTTGTTGGAATTAAACTTTTCATGACTTTAGTCTTTTCATGATTGACCTCAAGCCCAATTTTGCTGGCTATTGATGATAGTTCATTTGTGTTTTCCTGCATCGTTTTTATCTGACTGCTGATGAGAACTATGTCATCAGCAAAGTCGAGGTCCTCCAAATGGTCTCCTTGTATCCATTCGATGCCTTTATTACCAGTGCAGCATTTCTTCATTATGAAGTCCATAACAATTCCAAATAACAAGGGCGATAAAATACATCCTTGTTTAACCCAGTTTCTATTGGGAAACATTCGCTCAGTCCTTCCTCTGTTCGAACTGCACATGTGTAACCATCATACATGTCTTTGATAATATTTATGATTTTTGATGGTAAACCATATTGCTTCAGAATTTTCCACAAAGAATCTCTATGAATACTATCAAATGCTTTTTTGAAGTCGATGAAGTTAAGTACAAAAGGTTTTTGCTTTTCAATGTGTTCCTCCAATATAAGTCGTAGAGTGAAAATGTGGTCAAGACAGCTTCTCCCTTTTCTAAACCCAGCCTGTTCTTCACGCATTACTGTATCTATTGAATCCTTTATTCTATTTAGGATGATTTTACAGAATAACTTTGAGGCAACTGACAAAAGTGTCACGCCTCTCCAGTTGTTACAATCTCTAAGATTGCCCTTTTTTGGGATCTTAACAATGATTCCTTTTTTCCATTTATGAGGCGTCTTCTCTGTTTTCCAAATGATGTTGTACATTTTTTGGAGATGTATTAAATTATGGCTATCAATTGCCTTGAGGATCTCAGCTGTTAACTTATCCTCTCCAGCAGCCTTGTTATTGGTCATTAGCTTTAAGGTGATTTCTATTTCACTCAAGGTGAAGTCATCTAAATTTACATCTAATTCTGCTGCTGGTGTTTCAGCTTCAAAATCTATTAAACTGTGAGGTAGTGGACGGTTAAGAATTTCTTTGAAGTGTTCCGCCCAACGGGCTTTTATGTCTGCGCTTGTTGTTAGCATTAATCCAGATTTGTCTAGAATTGGTGTTCCACTGGATGTATAGGTGTTTGTCAGCATCTTTTGTACAGTATAGAGAGTTCTGCTGTCTCCTGTAATTGCAGCTGTCTCTGCTTTCTCTGCCAAGTTCTCTATATATGCTCTTGTATCTCTTCTTGCCGAACTTTTCACTTTGTTGTCTAATTCTTTGTATGTTGCTTTTGCCAGAACCTTTCCAAGATCTGTCTTTACATTAGTCATGGCTCTCTTTGCTTCTCTTCTTTCTTTGATGTATTTCCATGTGGTGTCTGAGATCCAAGCTCGTTTTTCCATTTTCTTCAGTCCGGCACTTGCTTCTGCTGCTGTCATTAGTACTTTGCTCTGTGAGTCCCACATTTCATTGATATCTAAGTCTATTTCACCGAGTGCTGAATAACAATTACTTAGCTCTATGTTAAACTTTCCTTTATGGCTTCATCTTTCATTTTATGACTATCAATTTTATGTGTAGTTGATCTCTTCTGTCGGTTTCTAAATTTTAATCTTATTTTCCCAATGCACAAGTTGTGGTCACTATTAACATCAACACCTCTGTAAGCTCTTACATCTATTAATGATGATCTGAATTGTTGTTTAATACATAGGTGGTCAATTTGATTTGAGGTTCTATCATCAGGAGATATCCATGTTGTTTTGTGAATATTTTTGTGTGGAAATAATGTCCCACCTATAACTAAATTTTCTATTAAACATAATTCTATTAATCTTTCTCCATTCTGACTTGTTGACTGCACACATGACATTTGCTAAAATGTTTTGCTAAATTCTGTTGACAAGAATACCATGGACAGCTAAGAAGAGTAATAAAAACGTTCTGAAAGAGGCCAAAGCAAAAAGAGAGCTAATTTCCAATATTAGGAAGAAACAATCATCATTTTTTGACCATGTAATGAGAAGAGAACAACTGGAATATATTGTAACAACTAGAAAAATTGAGGGACGAAGAGATAAAGGGAAGCAAAGTGAAAAGATACCAGACAACTTAAGAGAATGGCTTGGCAGAAGGTCAACAACAGAAATGATAAATACCTATCATGATCGAAAGTTGTGGAGAGACATGATCACTTACGCCAGCAGGCTCGGTACTTGATGATAATGAAATCCCCTATACTTCAACACTAAGCAATACCTATTACCACCAAGAAACATCTTCTATATAGTATATTCATTCCAATTAAATAAAGAAATTGTAATAAAATGCAATGAAGCAAAAGAAGCATGGCTAAAAGAGAGATTGAAATGCAACAAAAAGGAGATGCTAAAGCTATATACAAACAAATTGAGGAATTAAGAGGAAGAAAAGCGCAATCAAAAACTGGATGTTTAAGATCAAAGGAAGGAGAATTGTTGATTGATCAAGAAAACATAAGGGAACGATGGGCAGAATACATTAAAGATCTTTATAATGATGAACGAACGGAAGTAAATATTAAGGATAATGGAGAAAGACCAGAAATACTCAGAGAAGAAGTGGAAGATGCCTCGCGCAATATGAAAGCAGGCAAAGCTCCTGGACCAGATAATATAACTAAAGAAGAGATTGAAGCCATGGGTGATTTTGGAATAGATTTAATAATAACAAAAATATGAATGATAACTACAACAGCGGATATATACCAGACGACATGCTCAAATCAATATTCATAGCCCTACCAAAGAAATCGGGTGCGATTGAATGTGATGATCATCACACAATAAGCCTTATGAGTCATATGACTAGATATTGCTAAGAATCATCATGCGAAGAGTGCAAAACAAAATCAGTCCAGAAATTAGTGATGAATTAGGTAAAGGAACGAGCAATGCCATATATATCATAAGATCTTTAGTAGAAAGAACCATAGAGGTGAAAACAGATCTATTCCTATGTTTCATAGATTACACCAAGGCATTTGACAAAGTAAAGCACCAAGAAATAATCAAAATTTTAGAAAGCATAAATGTAGACAGCAAAGATCTAAGAATAAGAAAGAACATGTACTGGCAACAAACAGCGGCCATAAGAACTGGAAATCAATGGGACTGTTTCAACAAATAAAATAGGGTGTTAGACAAGGTTGTGTGCAGTCATCAGATTTATTTAATATGTATTGTGAGACTATTTTAAGATCAATAAGGGGCATGCCTGGAATAACAATTGGAGGGAATAATATAAATAATCTAAGGAATGCTGATGATACAGTCTTAATCGCTAAGAGTGAAAATGAGTTACAAGAAATGTTAGACATTATAGTGAAAGAAAGCAAAAAAAAGGACTCAGCCTTAATAGCAAAAAGACAGAAGTAATGGTACCAACAAAGAAAAAAAGACATCACTGCAATGCACAATAAAGACAAGTGAAAGAATATTAAAACAGGTAAATGAATTTAAATATCTGGGAACTTTGTTAACCTCAGATGGAAGATGTACAACAGAGATGAGATGCAGAATGTCTCAGGCAAAAGCAGCTTTCCAAAAAATGAGGAAGATACTATGCAATCCATTTTTGACAATAGAAACAAGAAAAAGAGTTCTTAAATTGTCTGTAGAGCCAGTCTTAACATATGAATTTGAATCATGGACAATAGGACAACAGACATGAAAATCACTGGAGTCTGTAGAAATGTGGTTTTACAGAAGAATATTAAGAATACCATGGACAGCTAGGAAGAGTAATGAAAACGTTTTGAGGTCAAAGCAAAAAGAGAGCTAATTTCCAATATTAGGAAGAAACAATCATCACTTGTTGGCCATGTAATGAGAAGAGAACAACTGGAATATATTGTAACAACTGGAAAAATTGAGGGACGAAGAGTTAGAGGGAAGCAAAGAGAAAAAAATAACAGACAGCTTAAGAGAATGGCTTGGCAGAAGGTCAACAACAGAAATGATAAATAGCTGTCGAGATAGAAAATTGTGGAGAGACCTGATCACTTACGCCAGCAGGCCCAGTGCTTGATGATGTTGATGATTTATTCCAGTGTTGTGCTACTAGTGCTAAACATGGTCACTTACATCTAAACATAAAAGAAAGCTTGCCACCACAGAGAGGAAATGTCTGAGAAAAGCTCTTGGAGTAACCAGAAAAGACAGAATGAGAAATGATATTATAAGAATAAGCATTGAGTCAATACTTAGCTGCATACAGACACAACGAATAAATTGATTTGCATATCTAGAAAGAATACAGTTTGATTTCCTACCATACAAAGCTTATATTAAAAGAGAACAAGGGAGAAGAGCAAGATACCGACCAGAGTGAAATGGGCAGACAACATCAAGGAAATGCTACAACAACAGCAATTGACAATGAGTGAAGCCATCAAAAGGGTAAGAACCAGAACTTTGTGTCTCCCTTGACACCTGAACTAGTGCAAGAGAAAGTGAAGCAAGAATCACAACTTTGTATCTCTCTTAACACCTGAACTAGTACAAGAGAAAGTGAAGCAAGAACTAGAACTTTGTATCTCTCTCAACACCTGAACTAGAACAAGAGAAAGTGAAGCAAGAACAGAACTTTGTATCTCTCTGAACACCTGAACTAGTACAAGAGAAAGTGAAGCAAGAACCAGAACTTTGTATCTCTCTCAACACCTGAACTAGAACAAGAGAAAGTGAAGCAAGAACCAGAACTTTGTATCTCTCTCAACACCTGAACTAGAACAAGAGAAAGTGAAGCAAGAACCAGAACTTTGTATCTCTCTCAACACCTGAACTAGAACAAGAGAAAGTGAAGCAAGAACCAGAACTTTGTATCTCTCTCAACACCTGAACTAGAACAAGAGAAAGTGAAGCAAGAACCAGAACTTTGTATCTCTCTCAACACCTGAACTAGAACAAGAGAAAGTGAAACAAGAACCAGAACTTTGTATCTCTCTCAACACCTGAACTAGAACAAGAGAAAGTGAAGCAAGAACTAGAACTTTGTATCTCTCTCAACACCTGAACTAGAACAAGAGAAAGTGAAGCAAGAACCAGAACTTTGTATCTCTCTCAACACCTGAATTAGTACAAGAGAAAGTGAAGCAAGAACCAGAACTTTGTATCTCCCTTGACACCTGAATTAGTACAAGAGAAAGTGAAGCAAGAACAGAACTTTGTATCTCCCTTGACACCTGAATTAGTACAAGAGAAAGTGAAGCAAGAACCAGAACTTTGTATCTCTCTCAACACCTGAACTAGAACAAGAGAAAGTGAAGCAAGAACAGAACTTTGTATCTCTCTCAACACCTGAACTAGTGCAAGAGAAAGTGAAGCAAGAACAGAACTTTGTATCTCTCTCAACACCTGAACTAGAACAAGAGAAAGTGAAGCAAGAACAGAACTTTGTATCTCTCTCAACACCTGAACTAGAACAAGAGAAAGTGAAGCAAGAACCAGAACTTTGTATCTCTCTCAACACCTGAACTAGAACAAGAGAAAGTGAAGCAAGAACTAGAACTTTGTATCTCTCTCAACACCTGAACTAGAACAAGAGAAAGTGAAGCAAGAACTAGAACTTTGTATCTCTCTCAACACCTGAACTAGAACAAGAGAAAGTGAAGCAAGAACCAGAATTTTGTATCTCTCTCAACACCTGAACTAGAACAAGAGAAAGTGAAGCAAGAACCAGAACTTTGTATCTCTCTCAACACCTGAACTAGAACAAGAGAAAGTGAAGCAAGAACTAGAACTTTGTATCTCTCTCAACACCTGAACTAGAACAAGAGAAAGTGAAACAAGAACCAGAACTTTGTATCTCTCTCAACACCTGAACTAGAACAAGAGAAAGTGAAGCAAGAACTAGAACTTTGTATCACCCTTGACACCTGAACTAGAACAAGAGAAAGTGAAGCAAGAACCAGAACTTTGTATCACCCTTGACACCTGAACTAGAACAAGAGAAAGTGAAGCAAGAACCAGAACTTTGTATCTCCCTTGACACCTGAACTAGTACAAGAGAAAGTGAAGCAAGAACCAGAACTTTGTATCTCCCTTGACACCTGAACTAGTACAAGAGAAAGTGAAGCAAGAACAGAACTTTGTATCTCCCTTGACACCTGAACTAGTACAAGAGAAAGTGAAGCAAGAACCAGAACTTTGTATCTCTCTCAACACCTGAACTAGAACAAGAGAAAGTGAAGCAAGAACCAGAACTTTGTATCTCTCTCAACACCTGAACTAGAACAAGAGAAAGTGAAGCAAGAACCAGAACTTTGTATCTCTCTCAACACCTGAACTAGAACAAGAGAAAGTGAAGCAAGAACCAGAACTTTGTATCTCTCTCAACACCTGAACTAGAACAAGAGAAAGTGAAGCAAGAACCAGAACTTTGTATCTCTCTCAACACCTGAACTAGAACAAGAGAAAGTGAAGCAAGAACCAGAACTTTGTATCTCTCTCAACACCTGAACTAGAACAAGAGAAAGTGAAACAAGAACCAGAACTTTGTATCTCTCTCAACACCTGAACTAGAACAAGAGAAAGTGAAGCAAGAACTAGAACTTTGTATCTCTCTCAACACCTGAACTAGAACAAGAGAAAGTGAAGCAAGAACCAGAACTTTGTATCTCTCTCAACACCTGAATTAGTACAAGAGAAAGTGAAGCAAGAACCAGAACTTTGTATCTCCCTTGACACCTGAATTAGTACAAGAGAAAGTGAAGCAAGAACAGAACTTTGTATCTCCCTTGACACCTGAATTAGTACAAGAGAAAGTGAAGCAAGAACAGAACTTTGTATCTCTCTCAACACCTGAACTAGAACAAGAGAAAGTGAAGCAAGAACAGAACTTTGTATCTCTCTCAACACCTGAACTAGTGCAAGAGAAAGTGAAGCAAGAACAGAACTTTGTATCTCTCTCAACACCTGAACTAGAACAAGAGAAAGTGAAGCAAGAACAGAACTTTGTATCTCTCTCAACACCTGAACTAGAACAAGAGAAAGTGAAGCAAGAACCAGAACTTTGTATCTCTCTCAACACCTGAACTAGAACAAGAGAAAGTGAAGCAAGAACTAGAACTTTGTATCTCTCTCAACACCTGAACTAGAACAAGAGAAAGTGAAGTAAGAACCAGAACTTTGTATCTCTCTCAACACCTGAACTAGAACAAGAGAAAGTGAAGTAAGAACCAGAACTTTGTATCTCTCTCAACACCTGAACTAGAACAAGAGAAAGTGAAACAAGAACTAGAACTTTGTATCTCTCTCAACACCTGAACTAGAACAAGAGAAAGTGAAGCAAGAACCAGAACTTTGTATCTCTCTCAACACCTGAACTAGAACAAGAGAAAGTGAAGTAAGAACCAGAACTTTGTATCTCTCTCAACACCTGAACTAGAACAAGAGAAAGTGAAGCAAGAACCAGAACTTTGTATCTCCCTTGACACCTGAACTAGTACAAGAGAAAGTGAAGCAAGAACCAGAACTTTGTATCTCTCTCAACACCTGAACTAGTACAAGAGAAAGTGAAGCAAGAACCAGAATTTTGTATCTCTCTCAACACCTGAACTAGAACAAGAGAAAGTGAAGCAAGAACCAGAATTTTGTATCTCTCTCAACACCTGAACTAGAACAAGAGAAAGTGAAGCAAGAACCAGAACTTTGTATCTCTCTCAACACCTGAACTAGAACAAGAGAAAGTGAAGCAAGAACCAGAACTTTGTATCTCTCTCAACACCTGAACTAGAACAAGAGAAAGTGAAACAAGAACCAGAACTTTGTATCTCTCTCAACACCTGAACTAGAACAAGAGAAAGTGAAGCAAGAACCAGAACTTTGTATCTCTCTCAACACCTGAACTAGTACAAGAGAAAGTGAAGCAAGAACCAGAACTTTGTATCTCTCTCAACACCTGAACTAGAACAAGAGAAAGTGAAGCAAGAACCAGAACTTTGTATCTCTCTCAACACCTGAACTAGAACAAGAGAAAGTGAAGCAAGAACCAGAACTTTGTATCTCTCTCAACACCTGAACTAGAACAAGAGAAAGTGAAGCAAGAACTAGAACTTTGTATCTCTCTCAACACCTGAATGGGTATAAGAGGAATTGAAGACAAAGAGAGAAATAGACCCATATCATAATGTCAAGGTTATCTCTACACTCAAGGTCTTTTCTAACTTCCATTGACAGTTGTATGTTTTAAAAAACAATGTATTTAATTCTTTTTTTAAATATTTCATTTATTTGTTGGCTTCATTAAAAAATTTCAAAATATTTATTTCATGTACACCAACTTAATTTTCTGCATCTCAAAAAGATTTCATGGAAAAAAAAAGAATACAAAAGATGAAAGTAGGCAACAATTTTTTTTTCATTACTTGATCTGTTCTTGGTTGTTTCATTAGGTTCCCTGTTCCAGAGTATATCTAATAATGTCAATAATTATTATAAACATTGTAGACTTGTAATATTTTCTTACTTTCTTTATGTTTAACTTTGACTAATGTCTGAATTAAGTCTTTCCTGTTAAAAATATATTTCAGTTATTACTTTCATTTATTACTCTACTTGTCTACATAGATATGTCAGTATTTATATATAACTGAGAAATAGTTTTTATTCTGATTTCTGCTGTTTTTGACTGATCACACCATACTTCATAGAAACATCTTCATTGTGTATCTTTAGTACGTCACTTCCCTAATCAGTTTTTAAACATATTGTCCGGGACTGGTTGGTCTCAATGCAAGACACAGGTCTTGAGACAGAGAGGTTGTGAGTTCAAATCCTGTCTGCACCAGTTGGGATTTTTATTTGTGATTTCTCTCTGCAACAACCAGCCCTGGTCTCAGCAGCGAGGATCAGCTTGAAACGTCAGTTACTCATCGAAGGAAAAAATATGAGAAAAATGGATTAACATGCAAAATTGAGTTCCTAGTCTCAAGGAA
Source organism: Megaustenia siamemsis (assembly GCA_032433765.1). Classification (NCBI taxonomy): domain Eukaryota; kingdom Metazoa; phylum Mollusca; class Gastropoda; order Stylommatophora; family Ariophantidae; genus Megaustenia; species Megaustenia siamemsis. The sequence goes on along the minus strand of JAVIAB010000046.1, from coordinate 57,026,704 downwards.
CTTTGCTAGAGGTGAAAGCTCTTCTCTTCTACCTTTTAGCTCCCAGTGGAGCATAGGTCTTCAACAAACACTTTCCAAGTCGTTCTGTTTTTTGCAATTCTTTTAAGATCATTCCATGTCTTCCCCATCATCTTCATCTCTGCTTCGATCTGTCTTCTCCAAAAATTCCTTGGTCTTCCTCTTTGTCTTTTCCCCTGGGGATTCCAAAAAAGGGCCTGTTGTGTAATACTCTCAGTTGGCTTCCGTAGTGTGTGTCCTATCCATCGAAACGTCAGTTACTCATCGAAGGAAAAAATATGAGAAAAATGGATTAACATGCAAAATTGAGTTCCTAGTCTCAAGGAACTTTGCTAGAGGTGAAAGCTGGTGAATGCAAAATAAAATAAAACATATTGTATTCACAATCTTTGTGAGACTCTACTAAATACTTCAGACAAAACTTCACACTGTACTTCAGAGTAATTTTGCAATAACTATTTTACTTTTTTGTTCTGTATTTTATTTTTTATATGAAAGAAGGTAATATAGTGATTTTATTTCCATTTTTTTTTTTGGCAGAAATGTAAGTGTTACCACAGCAGTGAGTAATGGCACCGAAACGCAGACATTGGCAGCTGTAATAATAGTCTACTCATCACAATCAATTACTAACGTGTCTGATGATATTACAAGTGCACTTAAACATATCCATTTTTCTCCCTGTAAAGTACCCTGTAGGTTTGGAAACATTGCAGCGGCACCTTCAGATTCTGCAACAGAGATTCCTGCAGGTAAGAAAAGTGTTCTTTTCAATGCTTAGCCTTTCTATTCCTGCAATTTAAACAAATATTTTTTTATAATTAATTTTTTTTTTTTTATTCTGTAAAAAAAATGGTAAAAGAAAATGTTGCATTCAAACCTAACCAGCACTTACAAAGAGAAAATGAGAGATTAGACAAGTTTACGTCTTCACCCGCAGTTTTAAAGCAATTCTTGGAAACTTTGTCACAAAAGAAATAATAAAAAATAAAAACTAATCTTAATTCAACAAAGTTACCTTCCATTTACAACTTTATCAATGTTTAAGGAAGCTACAACTAAATATGTTGGAGGGCCTAGTTTATACAAACATGGAGTCAAAGCAGAAAATATTGACATCAAACATTCATGATGTATAATTTTATTTAAACTTAAAGCTACCAGTGCTGGTAGTTGCTACACATTGATGGATATGCTTGGAGATCTGAGCACTTATAGACTTGTCCAATGTGCAATGAAAATGACCTGTCGACTAAACTAAACTAAACTAAACTAAACTAAACTAAACTAAACTAAAGTGAACAAAACTAAACTAAACTAAACTAAAGTGAACAAAACTAAACTAAACTAAACTAAACTAAACTAAAGTGAACCAAACTAAACTAAAGTGAACAAAACTAAACTAAACTAAACTAAACTAAACTAAACTAAACTAAACTAAACTAAACTAAACTAAACTAAACTAAACTAAACTAAACTAAACTAAACTAAACTAAACTAAACTAAACTAAACTAAACTAAACTAAACTAAAGTGAACAAAACTAAACTAAACTAAACTAAAGTGAACAAAACTAAACTAAAGTGAACAAAACTAAACTAAACTAAACTAAACTAAACTAAAGTGAACAAAACTAAACTAAACTAAACTAAAGTGAACAAAACTAAACTAAAGTGAACAAAACTAAACTAAACTAAACTAAACCCCCCCAAATGTCTTGCCAATATCTGGTGGCTACTCAAACTAACAGAAACTACTTTAGTAAAATGGTTAGGGCATTTGGCTGCTCACCAGGTGGTCTGAGTTCAAATCCCAAATTTTGGCAAATAATTTTATGATAACAACTTTCTGGTTTACCCAGCCTGTGAAAATGGGTACAAGGATAATTTTCTCTGGAAAAATAGGACATCTTGATAATAATAGGGCATTTTGATAATAATAGGACATCTTGATAATAATAGGACATTTTTATAATAATAGGACATCTTGATAATAATAGGACATCTTGATAATAATAAGACATTTTGATAATAATAGGACATCTTGATAATAATAGGACATCTTGATAATAATAGGACATTTTGATAATAATAGGACATCTTGATAATAATAAGACATTTTGATAATAATAGTAAAGTAAAAGTAAAGTACCCCCGTCACGCCAAGTGGCATATAGGGAAATATGATGTTAGGGACCCTATATTTTACAGACCTTCAGCACATGATTTTTGGGGTAATGTGGTCAGTATTACGCCCGTGCTGCTTTACTTTCCCAGAAAAAAATCCGGTACCCATTTAAGGCTGGGTGAACCCGGAAGCCGTCGGTTGGGATCGAATCCTACCCCTTGTCCGTGGTAGTCCAGTTCACTAACCACTGAGCTATCGCGGCTCCCTTGATAATAATAGGACATCTTGATAATAATAGGACATTTTGATAATAATAGGACATCTTGATAATAATAGGACATTTTGATAATAATAGGACATCTCGATAATATTAGGACATCTCAATAATAATAGGAAATATTGATAATAACAGGACATCTCGATAATAATAAGACATTTTGATAATAATAGGACATTTAATAATAATAGGACATATTGATAATAATAGGACATCTCGATAATAATAGGACATCTTGATAATAATAGGACATTTTGATAATAATAGGACATATTGATAATAATAGGACATCTTGATAATAATAGGATATCTTGATAATAATAAGACATATAGATAATAATAGGACATATTGATAATAATAGGATATCTTGATAATAATAAGACATATAGATAATAATAGGACATATTGATAATAATAGGATATCTTGATAATAATAGGGCATCTTGATAATAATAGGGCATCTTGATAATAATAGGACATATTGATAATAATAGGCCATCTTGATAATATATTGACCACATCCATCATAAATGTGTTCATGAAAAAATATAGGCATCACAAAATATTCTTTGCATCGCTAGACGTGATGGATTTCTTTACTCACATCAGAGTTATGCTGCACTTTCTTTGATTTTAACTTGTTTGATTTCATTTTGAGAAAATGGAATTGCCACAAACAGTTTATGTGATGGGGACTGAGTGGTCTAGAGGTAAGACATTGATCTCTGGACAGGGAGATCTTCAATTCAAATCCCACCGCAGGCAGCCAGGATTCTTTAGTTTAAATCCATGGGTTCACTGTGGCCTTACCTTCAAACCCAGCCTCTTGGTAGTGAGACCTGGTATCTAGCCCTCTCAATAACAGCAAACAACAGGAGGTCCTATGTGCACTCACATCTGTTAAACAATCACTGAAAGTTAAAATTAGTTAAAGTAGGCCAAAAATGGCCTCTGCCTGAAAACAATTATTAAGCAAACCAACCCATGCTGAAGACCGATGTGTTGGGCTGACAGACGTGGGTATCATGGCTTTAATGTAAACACAATGGCTTCACACCAGGTGAGCGCTAAGATTAATATATATTACACATTGTTTGAATCAGAAAGATTCATTTAGCAAATAATTATTTTTTCTTCTTGTTTGTTTTAAAGCTTCAAAAAAGAGAGATGAAAGTTTGTATTAATTTTCTCATTTGTTGGCCTCCTCTACATCACATTTGTTTACCTCCTCTACATCACATTTGTTGGCCTCCTCTACATCACATTTGTTGGCCTCCTCTACATCACATTTGTTGACCTCCTCTACATCACATTTGTTGGCCTCCTCTACATCACATTTGTTGACCTCCTCTACATCACATTTGTTGGCCTCCTCTACATCACATTTGTTGACCTCCTCTACATCACATTTGTTGGCTTCCTCTACATCACATTTATTGACCTCCTCTACATCACATTTGTTGGCTTCCTCTACATCACATTTGTTGACCTCCTCTACATCATATTTGTTGGCCTCCTCTACATCACATTTGTTTACCTCCTCTACATCACATTTGTTGGCTTCCTCTACATCACATTTATTGACCTCCTCTACATCACATTTGTTGACCTCCTCTACATCACATTTGTTGGCCTCCTCTACATCACATTTGTTGGCCTCCTCTACATCACATTTGTTGACCTCCTCTACATCACATTTGTTGGCCTCCTCTACATCACATTTGTTGGCTTCCTCTACATAACATTTGTTGGCTTCCTCTACATCACATTTGTTGGCCTCCTCTACATCACATTTGTTGGTTTCCTCTACATCACATTTGTTGACCTACTTTACATCACATTTGTAGGCCTCCTCTACATCACATTTGTTGTCCTCCTCTAACATCACATTTGTTGGCCTCCTCTACATCACGATGTCATCAGGAGACCTGATAAGGAACACTGGAGACTGGAGACAGGACGATGTCATCAGGAGACCTGATAAAGAACACTGGAGACAGGACGATGTCATCAGGAGACCTGATAAGGAACACTGGAGACTGGAGACAGGACGATGTCATCAGGAGACCTGATAAGGAACACTGGAGACTGGAGACAGGACGATGTCATCAGGAGACCTGATAAGGAACATTAGAAACAGGATGATGTCATCAGGAGACCTGATAAGGAACACTGGAGACAGAAAGATGTAGACAGGAGACCTGATAAGGAACACTGGAGACTGGAGACAGGACGATGTCATCAGGAGACCTGATAAGGAACATTAGAAACAGGATGATGTCATCAGGAGACCTGATAAGGAACACTGGAGACAGAAAGATGTAGACAGGAGACCTGATAAGGAACACTGGAGACTGGACGATGTAGACAGACGCGATCAGCTATGGACTTGCCATCTGATGATGAAACCAAAGATAATTTGTGAAAGCCATGATAGTCTTATATATAATGAGATGTAATGGTACACATTTCAGTGCCACTTCACTTAATGCATGATTACTTCATCATCATCATAATCATCATCATCATCATCAAGTACCATGCCTTCTGGCATTGGTGATCATGATTCATCATCATCATCAATTACCGAGCCTACTGGTGTAGGTGATCATGTCTCTCCACAACTACGGATCTCGACAGTTATTTATCATTTCTGTTGTTGACCTTCTGTCAAGTCATTCTCTTAAGCTCTCTGGTATCTTTTATCTTTGCTTCCCTCTATCTCTTCGTCCCTCAATTTTTCCAGTTGTTACAATATATTCCAGTTGTTCTCTTCTCATTACATGGCCAAAAAATGATGATTGTTTCTTTCTAATATTGGAAATTAGCTCTCTTTTTGCTTTGACCTTTTTCAGAACACTTTCATTACTCTTCTTAGCTGTCCATGGTATTCTCAACATTCTTCTGTAAAACCACATTTTTACAGACTCCAGTGTTTTCCTTGTCTGTTGTCCTCTTGTCCATGATTCACATCCATATGTTAAGACTGGCTCTACATAACATATAAGAACTCTTTTTCTTGTGATCATGATTACATCACACCAAAACTATATTGCTCTTATTCACAGATCTGTGTAAAATTAAGGAAATCAACAAATGTGATAACTTAACAACAACATGCCAGTCCCATCAAAATACTATACAATGTCATTGCCAACCAGGATACCGTACTTCAGATCTCAGCCTTTATTTATGCCAAGGTATGGTGTCTACATTTGTTTTTAAATATTCTGTTACATGTGACAACATGTATTATTAGTTTGTCCAAATTTGTTGACAAAAATGTTGTCACATATAGACATATATATATATATATATATATATATATATATATATATATATATATATATATATATATATATATATATATATATATATATATAATATATTAACCAATACTTGGAGTGAGAAAAGCAAATAAAATGTAAAGATTACTTCAAGCAAAATAAAATATATTTAAAAGATAGATAAACGTAGCAAAACATTGTAAAAATTACTTCTATGTAAAATAAAAAATGAAGTAAACATAAACTAAAAAAAAAGTAAAAATTACATCTAATTAAAATACATTTTAAAAAAATAGGTAATTAAGATATAAAAAGTAAAAATGTCATCTAATTAAAATACATTTTAAAAAAATAGGTAATTAAGATATAAAAATGTCATCTAATTAAAATAAATAAAATAAGGTAAACAATAAAATATTGGGAGCCACGATAGCTCAGTGGTTAGTGAACTGGACTACAAAGGACAAGAGGTAGGATTCGATCCCAACTGGCAGCTTCCGGGTTCACCCAGCCTTAAATGGGTACCGGATTTTTTTCTGGGAAAGTAAAGTGGCACAGGCGTCATACCAACCACATTATCCAAAAAATCATGTGCTGAAGGTCTGTAAAATTTATGGTCACTAACACCATGTTCCCTGTATGCCTCTTGGCGTGACGGGGGTACTTTACCTTACTTACAATAAAATATTGTAAATGTTACTTCTAAATAATGTCAAATAAATATTGTGATTGACAAAGCAATAAAATAATTCATAGATTACTTCTAACTAATATGAAGTAAATATAAAAATAGGTAAACAGAGTACAAAATTGTAAATATGACTTCTAAATAAAAATAGTCAATAAAAAGAGAGGAAACACAATAAAATATTACAAAGATTACTTAGGAATAAATAAAGTGGTAAAGTTTAATCCTCTGCTGGAGAGGATAAGTTAACAGCTGAGATCCTCAAGGCAATTGATAGCCATAATTTAATACATCTCCAAAAAATGTTCAACATCATTTGGAAAACAGAGAAGACGCCTCATAAATGGAAAAAAGGAATCATTGTTAAGATCCCAAAAAAGGGCAATCTTAGAGATTGTAACAACTGGAGAGGCGTGACACTTTTGTCAGCTGCCTCAAAGTTATTCTGTAAAATCATCCTAAATAGAATAAAGGATTCAATAGATACAGTAATGCGTGAAGAACAGGCTGGGTTTAGAAAAGGGAGAAGCTGTCTTGACCACATTTTCACTCTACGACTTATATTGGAGGAACACATTGAAAAGCAAAAACCTTTTGTACTTAACTTCATCGACTTCAAAAAAGCATTTGATAGTATTCATAGAGATTCTTTGTGGAAAATTCTGAAGCAATATGGTTTACCATCAAAAATCATAAATATTATCAAAGACATGTATGATGGTTACACATGTGCAGTTCAAACAGAGGAAGGACTGAGCGAATGTTTCCCAATAGAAACTGGGGTTAAACAAGGATGTATTTTATCGCCCTTGTTATTTGGAATTGTTATGGACTTCATAATGAAGAAATGCTGCACTGGTAATAAAGGCATCGAATGGATACAAGGAGACCATTTGGAGGACCTCGACTTTGCTGATGACATAGTTCTCATCAGCAGTCAGATAAAAACGATGCAGGAAAACACAAATGAACTATCATCAATAGCCAGCAAAATTGGGCTTGAGGTCAATCATGAAAAGACTAAAGTCATGAAAAGTTTAATTCCAACAAGTGACAAAATATACATGGAAAACAAACCAGTAGAAGAGATCGATCACTTTATCTATCTTGGAAGTCACATTGATCGAGAAGGGGATACAAGCAAAGAAATTAGAATCAGACTGGCTAAAGCAGCAATGTCTTTCAGAAGCCTTGAAAAGTTGTGGAAATCAAAACTCATTAGCACAAACACAAAACTTAGGCTATTCAAATCAAATGTACTATCAACCCTTACGTATGCGTGTGAAAGCTGGAAAACAACAAGAGATATAGAAACAAAGTTGAACGCATTCGAAAATAAATGTCTAAGGAAAATACTTGGTATAGAATGGAACGAATTCAAAACAAACGAGGAAATTAGAGAAATCGCCAATCAACCACTAATATCTTCAGTAATAAAGAAAAGACGATGGTCATACGTTGGACATGTGATGAGAAGAGATAATAATCGAATAGCAAAACAAGCCCTCATATGGGAAACAACAGGTAAAAGAAAAAGAGGAAGACCCAGGGAGACACTGAGGAGAACATTGATGAGAGAGGCAAGAGCAGCAGGAATCGGCTCCCTCAATGAGATAGAACTGCTTGCACAGAACAGAGACAGATGGCGAGATTTGATAAAATATCTTTAAAAGAAAACTGCTAGAACAAAAATTCATATAGGAGAAGGTGTATCTTGGTCTACGCCCTATGGGCCGGTTACGGCTCGAAAGGTCAATAGATAGAAAGTTTAATACAATAATGCAAAGATTACTTAGGAATAAATAAAGTGGTAAAGTTTAAAAATTGCAAAGATTACTTAGGAATAAATAAAGTGGTAAAGTTTAATAAAATAATGCAAAGATTACTTAGGAATAAATAAAGTGGTTTTAATAAAATAATGCAAAGATTACTTAGGAATAAATAAAGTGGCAAAGATTACTTAGGGTGGTAAAGTGCAAAGTTACTTAGAATAGGGTAAAGTTTAATAAAATAATGCAAAGATTACTTAGGAATAAATAAAGTGGTAAAGTTTAATAGAATAATGCAATAATGCAAAGATTACTTAGGAATAAATAAAGTGGTAAAGTTTAATAAATATAATTAAAATAATGCAAAGATTACTTAGGAATAAATAAAGTGGTAAAGTTTAATAAAATAATGCAAAGATTACTTAGGAATAAATAAAGTGGTAAGTTTAATAGAATAAAAAGTTTTTAATAAATAATAATGCAAAGATTACTTAGGAATAAATAAAGTGGTGAAGTTTAATAGAATAATGCAAAGATTACTTAGGAATAAATAAAGTGGTAAAGTTTAATAAAATAATGCAAAGATTACTTAGGAATAAATAAAGTGGTAAAAAAAACAAAGATTACTTAGGAATAAATAAAGTGGTAAAGTTTAATAAAATAATGCAAAGATTACTTAGGAATAAATAAAGTGGTAAAACAAAGATTACTTAGGAATAAATAAAGTGGTAAAGTTTAATAAAATAATGCAAAGATTACCATGGAATGGATGGAGGAACAGAGAGGTACTATAAGATATCCTACTGCTAGCAGCAAAGGAACCTGGCTACATTTAAGAAAAGTCCTTGCCTACAGCCTATAACAACAACATTACATGCTAAACATTCATCATTGCACTCTTTGGTCATGTTGTTATCCACCACAAATTAATTTGGCATCAAGGGAGAGCATATGAAAGAACACAAGTCCAGACAGAGATGAAATGTAAGTAGACTGGTTGCATCAATCATTGAGATATTTTGTGAGCTTCCCAGCTTAGAACGAATAAGAAGGGTGACACTTAAGATTCATGACCCTTCTTCACCCAGTGTCAAAAAAATATTAAGGGTCAAAGCACTCAGCAAGAGTGTCCTCTGATGATCAGATTGCCTGCTATTGTATAATTTGTAAATGTTGCCTGCTACTTTGATACAATTCAGAAGAAATACTGTGATAATAGGAAAATTGGGAGCAATAATAATCATATACCATACCGGTTGGCGTAGGCAATCATGTCCTTCCACAATCTTCAATCTACAGTACATCGTATCAGTTCTGTTATTGACTGTTTTCCATGCCATGACACCAAGCTATCTAGTATTTTCTCTCTTTGTCGTCCGTGATCTCTCTCTTGCCAGTTGTAACCAAGTATTTCAACTCTCCTCTTGTCATGATGTTCTTGAAAAATGTTGATTGTTTCTTTCTGATGTTTTTTAGGAGTTCCCTTTTTGTGTTGACCTCTTTGAGAATTTCCTCATTGGTCTTTTTAATTGTCCAGGGAACTTTCAACATTCTTCTGAGAAATCCCATCTCTGTGGCCTCTAATCGTCTTTTTATTTTTTTGTCTACAATCCATGATTCGCTTCCATAATTCAGAATTGGTTACATATAGCATTGATGAACTCTCTTTCTCACTTCTATTGACATAGATTTGTTGCATAAGATGTTTTTCATTTTCTGAAATGCTATTTTGGACTAAGCTGTTCAACTTTTATTTCTATAGTACATCGTCTGTCTGATGTTATTGTTGTGTCCATGCTCTGCTCTTGCTTCAGATTAGTCCCATTTACTTTCATGTTGCATGATGGCGAGGACATCATTTCTGCATAAAAAACAAACTTAAATACTGCACATTTTTAGTTAACTTATTGAAGCTTTAACTTTTAGTGACTTTGCACACACAAAAATAAGATCACATTTGTTTGTTATTAATTGACTGCCACTCCAGACATCAATGAATGTCTGCTAGCAGCCAACAAATGTCCAGATAATAAACGCTGCAACAATACCATGGGCAGCTACCAGTGTGGTTGTGAGAAAGGCCAAGATTGGGATGCTGACAAAAAGGAATGTGTTGGTGAGTTCATACTTCTGTGTTTGTGTATTTTTTATGAATATTGTGTTTTGTATGAATATTGTATTTTGTATGAATATTGTATTTTGTATAAATATTGTATTTTGTATAAATATTGTATTTTGTATAAATATTGTATTTTGTTTGAATATTGTATGAATATTGTATTCTGTATAAATATTGTATTTTGTATAAATATTGTATTTTGTATGAATATTGTATTTTGTATGAATATTGTATTTTGTATGAATATTGTATTTTGTATAAATATTGTATTTTGTATGAATATTGTATTTTGTATGAATATTGTATTTTGTATGAATATTGTATTTTGTATGAATATTGTATTTTGTATGAATATTGTATTTTGCATGAATATTGTATTTTGTATGAATATTGTATTTTGTATAAATATTGTATTTTGTATGAATATTGTATTTTGTATGAATATTGTATTTTGTATGCTAAAGACATAAAAACATTTTGGTTGTATAAAATTACATGACAGACTAGAGAAGATTTAAATAGAGGGCATGGTACCAGGGGGACATAAAAGAGGAAAACCAAGGAAAAAAATAGGTACAAATATCACACAAAATACTAGATTGGCAGCTGCTGCAAAAATAAATGTGATGAGTGCCAAGCTCCAGCAAGTACAAGCTGGGTGATGATAATGATGGTCATGATGATGATGGTGGTGGTGAGGATGATTATAATGGTGATTATGATGATGATGGTGATGATGATGATGGTGGTGAGGATGATGATGGTGATGATGACCATGATGAAGATGATGGTGATGATAATGATGGTGATGATGATGATGATAGTGATGGTGATGATGATGATGATAGTGATGGTGATGATGATGATGATAGTAATGGTGATGATGATGATGTTGGTGATGATAATGATGGTGGTAAGGATGATAGGGGTGATGAGGATGATGATGTTGGTGATGATGATGATGGTGATAAGGATGATCTCATTATGTTTTATGATGGCCATATATTTTTGTTTCAACATTTGACATTTATTCTCCATCTAAAGGTGACAAGTGTGTTAATAAACCTTGTAAAAATGATGGTGTCTGCAGTGTTGCCAAAGATAATGAAGCCTTCATTTGCAGGTATGTGGAAATTACTTTTGATTTCTTCGTCTTCTTCCTTTCAGCTCCCTGTGGGGCATAGGTCTTCAATAAACATTTTCCAAGCCGTTCTGTTTCTTGCCAATCTTTTAAGATCATTCTATGTCTTCCCCATCATCTTCATCTCTGCTTCTATCTGTCTTCTCCAAGAATATCTTGGTCTTCCTCTTTGTCTTTTCCTCTGGGGATTCCAAAATAGAGCCTGTCATGTAATACTCTCAGTTGGTTTTCGCAGTGTGTGTCTTATCAAACTTTCTATTTCCATATATCTTTTTTGAACATCAGGGTAGGCAGTTCAGCGTTGGAACATTTAACTCATAAACATTTATTTTGTTTGTGTATTATTTAGTTCTAATATCCTATGTGTATGAGAGTGATATGTTCATACCTTGGGGGAACAGCGAACCCAACTGGGCAATGAGGCGATTCTCAAGGACGAACCAGCTGGGATTGCTGGAGTGACGAGACAATGCCAGTGACTTGCCTGTCAGGTTTACCACTATGGCCAGGGGAGTTGAAATGGGCAGACACTGGGCTGTCAGTCTTTTGCTCAACATCACAAAGATGCTCACAAAATCTGTCACTCAAGCATCGTCCAGACTCACCTACATATGTCATCTGGCAATGCTTACATATTATGCCATAGATGATATTCCGTGACACACAAGTAAACTCCTCCTTGATGTTGAATCGTCTATTAGGGAACAAGACCGAATCAGTGCAAAGCACGTAGTCACAAGTTCTGCAAACTCAACATCCACAACAAACAGTAACAAGGTGTTTGTGGTTTGAACGGGGGAGGCGGCTCGTGACTAGAATGTCTCGCTGTCCCCCAAAGGTATGAACATATCACTCTCATATACATAGGATACCAACTACACATTTATTACCCCTATATACTACCAAACCTATACATGTTGATATATTTGTCTGCATATATATTGGCACATATGGGCACCTTTGGGTTTTATTTTGTGTGTTTTGTGGCAATATATATACGGATTAATGCTTGTACACATAAAATGTAATATACACGTTTTTTTACACATCGGTTCAGGGTGCACATGCAGAGTTAGTTATGCATAGTTTATACACATATTGTACCCACCTCCCCATATTTTTAGAACCCTTCTGTTCCATCTTGTCGCCTGACTGCCCTGTCAGCGAGATATATATTTGGTCATCCCGCCTTCTCATTTTCGTCTATTCAGAAGCTGACCACGCTCTGGAACACAGGAAAGTGACCCTTTTTTTATTTCATTTCTTGAGTATCTAGCATATTATCGCCATGTAGCTAGATTTGTTTACATATCCTTATATATATTTTTGTGTGTGTTGTTGTTTGTTTTTTCCAGCTGAAGGCCTACTTGGCCAAAACATCAACTTTTCTTTTGTCTATTACCATGTAAAGATGTCACCATACCACTTTTTCCTTCTTCTTTTGTTTTTAGACTATTACTATTATCATCTGCTTTACAGCAGCTTCGCATCTCTATGCATCTTGATGCCTTTACTTATTCTTAGTTAGAGAAGAACAGTTATTCCTTTGTTAGTCAGAAATATTTTATGGGTGTGTTTTTCAACTCCACATTGTGAATGTTGACAGCAAGAGAAAATCACTAAACATTAATGACCCAAGAAGAAACTGTTTGATCAGAACAATCAAAAAGTGATTTATTTCAAGAACAAACAGAGAACAAGTTGGAACCAAAGTCTTCAGATAAGCAACAAGCCACCAGCTGTCAAGGAGCACCTAAAGCATTATCTCTAACCTTAAAACAGACCACGATACCTGTGAATTCCACCGCAGAAGAATGGCCTGCACTCTGGAAGACTTCCTTCAGGAGTCTAAGAAAACCCCTGCTGAACTTCAGCATCGAAACTTGTTCAATGGCAGAGACAGACAACTAAGGACACAACTAGAATTTGGAGAGATATGTGAACTTGTCCTGGCTTCATGGGAGAAGTCATAGCATGATGTAAATGGGAGAAGTCATAGCATGATATAAATGGGAGAAGTCATAGCATGATATAAATGGGAGAAGTCATAGCATGATATAAATGGGAGAAGTCATAGCATGATATAAACACGTTCTTTTCAAATGTTAGTTAGTGTGTGTGTGTGTGAGAGAGAGAGGAAAACAAATAATACTGTATCAACAGAAAACAAAATCGTTTTTTTTTCCATTCTCACATGCTGTAATAATTTTAACAAATTACTTTGTAAATGAACACACACACACACACACACACACAGTAAGAGAAAGACTTTGCCATCTTCATACAGATGGTTGGTAGCCAACGTAAATCAATAGGTTGGTAAAATATTTGTGTCTTATGCTAGATGCTGTTTAGCAGAATATTTTCTATTGTGGCTGAATCTTCCAATATTTGATAGACAGATTCATCAGCAAAATGAACAAAATGTAGCCTGGCCTTGTCTCCTTTCTCCTTCACCTTTTGTCTTCTGAATTTTATATCAATGAACCCTTGAATGTTGCTGTGCCATTTAAAAAAAATATATATTTGTGTTCTTCATGTGCTAGAATTTAGTGCCAGACTTTCCCAATTTGTTTCACTGATAGAGAATTAACTTGAGGAAACATGAAAGATAATCCATTGCAATGTTTACATACTTAATTTAGGATAGAGAAACTTTTCACTACACTCCACAGTATAGATAAGACAAGGCATTAAAGACATCACCAATCAAAATAGGGTGTATTTTCAATGAATTCAATTTCTATTTGTCCTCAGTTGTACCTATGGATGGAATGGACCAGAATGTGCTGATGAAGACACAGATGCCAGGCGTAATTATTTTAATTTCACTAATTTGTTGAATTTCCTGTGTGTTACCGGGGCCTCAATATAAGGGAAGTAAAGAATAGTGACACTGTGACCTTCCAGGCATGTCATAAGAGGCGACTAAGGAGGTTGATCGATGGCTTGACAAGCTGTCATTGTAAAAAGTATTGTAATGGAAACAGCGCCATGTATTTTAGAGCAGTGATCTCTGCAATATGTGCCACTTTGGCATGCAGGGTTTCTGTTTTTGAGATTGTGGTTCTGCCCTATGTGCCGTCTTCGGCTCGAAAGGACAATAGATAGAATTTGTTGAATAACTGAACTCTATAAATAATTTTGAGATTGAACAACGTGGCCAGAACAGGGACTGCTGATGAGATCAAATGTGGGCCCTACATGAAGTCTGATAAGAGACAAAGAGTCTAACATTTGTGCCCTATGTGCTGTCTTCACTCTAACATTTGTGCCCTATGTGCTGTCTTCACTCTAACATTTGTGCCCTATGTGCTGTCTTCACTCTGACATTTGTGCCCTATGTGCTGTCTTCACTCTGACATTTGTGCCCTATGTGCTGTCTTCACTCTGACATTTGTGCCCTATGTGCTGTCTTCACTCTGACATTTGTGCCCTATGTGCTGTCTTCACTCTAACATTTGTGCCCTATGTGCTGTCTTCATTCTAACATTTGTGCCCTATGTGCTGTCTTCACTCTAACATTTGTGCCCTATGTGCTGTCTTCACTCTAACATTTGTGCCCTATATGCTGTCTTCACTCTGACATTTGTGCCCTATGTGCTGTCTTCACTCTGACATTTGTGCCCTATGTGCTGTCTTCACTCTGACACTTGTGTCCTATGTGCTGTCTTCACTCTGACATTTGTGCCCTATGTGCTGTCTTCACTCTGACATTTGTGCCCTATGTGCTGTCTTCACTCTGACATTTGTGCCCTATGTGCTGTCTTCACTCTGGAAGGACATATATAGATAATTAATTTACTATTAAGTCTTTTTTTCTGCAGTTTTTGTTATTAATGAACTCTCTCAGATAAAATTTAAATAGTTTCTGTAGTTTTTAACAACAATTTAGTCAGTTCTCCTTCTTCTTAAGCCCATAATTGGTAATACATTGTAAAATGTCTCATTTAAATTGTTCTCATTTTGTATATTAATTATTATTTGTTCATTCTCATGCTTGTTAATATTATTGAGCTGCACTAGTATAACATATAGTTAGTGTTATTGTTGCTTTTATTTCAAAATACTTTACAATTTTAAGCAATGTTTCTTAAATGGGTAAAGCAGGACAAGCTGCTGTTAATTTAACTAGAAATAGGGACATGAATTACAAAGTTTTGAAATAATGTGAATCACATCAAATACTGTCTATCAATCTCATATTTTAAAAAAAGTTATGTTTATTTTGATGTATCAAGCTTGAATCTATATGGCACTTTGTGCTATGGAACTTCATGTACATTTTTTACTGATGGGCAATCATTAACCTTCCCACACTGTTAGACTGTGTAGTTCACCAGCCATTTCTGTTCTAGGTGAGATGTTGTGTAGTTCACCAGCCATTTCTGTTCTAGGTGAGATGTTGTATAGTTCACCAGCTATTTTTGTACCCAGTGAGATGTTGTGTAGTTCACCAGCCATTTCTGTTCTTGGTGAGATGTTGTGTAGTTCACCAGACATTTCTGTTCTGGGTGAGATGTTGTGTAGTTCACCAGCCATTTCTGTTCTGGGTGAGATGTTGTGTAGTTCACCAGCCATTTCTGTTCTGGGTGAGATGTTGTGTAGTTCACCAGCCATTTCTGTTCTGGGTGAGATGTTGTGTAGTTCACCAGCCATTTCTGTTCTGGGTGAGATGTTGTGTAGTTCACCAGCCATTTCTGTTCTGGGTGAGATGTTGTGTAGTTCACCAGCCATTTCTGTTCTAGGTGAGATGTTGTGTAGTTCACCAGCCATTTCTGTACCCAGTGAGATGTTGTGTAGTTCACCAGCCATTTCTGTTCTAGATGAGATGTTGTGTAGTTCACCAGCCATTTCTGTTCTGGGTGAGATGTTGTGTAGTTCACCAGCCATTTCTGTTCTAGGTGAGATGTTGTGTAGTTCACCAGCCATTTCTGTTCTGGGTGAGATGTTGTGTAGTTCACCAGCCATTTCTGTTCTGGGTGAGATGTTGTGTAGTTCACCAGCCATTTCTGTTCTGGGTGAGATGTTGTGTAGTTCACCAGACATTTCTGTTCTAGGTGAGATGTTGTGTAGTTCACCAGCCATTTCTGTTCTGGGTGAGATGTTGTGTAGTTCACCAGCCATTTCTGTTCTGGGTGAGATGTTGTGTAGTTCACCAGCCATTTCTGTTCTGGGTGAGATGTTGTGTAGTTCACCAGCCATTTCTGTTCAAGGTGAGATGTTGTGTAGTTCACCAGCCATTTCTGTACCCAGTGAGATGTTGTGTAGTTCACCAGCCATTTCTGTTCTAGATGAGATGTTGTGTAGTTCACCAGCCATTTCTGTTCTGGGTGAGATGTTGTGTAGTTCACCAGCCATTTCTGTTCTAGGTGAGATGTTGTGTAGTTCACCAGCCATTTCTGTTCTGGGTGAGATGTTGTGTAGTTCACCAGCCATTTCTGTTCTGGGTGAGATGTTGTGTAGTTCACCAGCCATTTCTGTTCTGGGTGAGATGTTGTGTAGTTCACCAGACATTTCTGTTCTGGGTGAGATGTTGTGTAGTTCACCAGCCATTTCTGTTCTAGGTGAGATGTTGTGTAGTTCACCAGCCATTTCTGTTCTGGGTGAGATGTTGTGTAGTTCACCAGCCATTTCTGTTCTAGATGAGATGTTGTGTAGTTCACCAGCCATTTCTGTTCTGGGTGAGATGTTGTGTAGTTCACCAGCCATTTCTGTTCTGGGTGAGATGTTGTGTAGTTTACCAGCCATTTCTGTTCTGGGTGAGATGTTGTGTAGTTCACCAGCCATTTCTGTTCTAGGTGAGATGTTGTGTAGTTCACCAGCCATTTCTGTTCTGGGTGAGATGTTGTGTAGTTCACCAGCCATATCTGTTATATGAGTTATGTTATATAGGTATATGTTATATACCTCCTGATATAGTCTATCACAGGACCTATCTCCTAGTCCTATCTAGGACTTTAAGATATAAAGCTTGATTCCCAAGCTTTATATCTTAAAGCTCAGCAGACCACAATAAATGTCCTAAAAGTAAACACATCTTTTATTGCTGTAGACTGACATGTACTACTTTGATAAATGTAATTACAAATGACTAAAGAAGAAGAGGAGGAAGATCAAGAATGAAATGTCTTACAAGGTTATTCATCTGACACAATGATAAAATGAATAATAATAATTAATAATCAACAATAAATAATCAACAATAAATAATCAACAATAAATAATCAACAATAAATAATCAACAATAAATGAAAGACCTAAGCAGAGAGTAAGTTTGTATACGAGAGAAATGGAAAAACATAATCATAAATGCTAACTGGCACATCACTTGATTAATTAACTAGCTATAATATTCTTACGTCAACAGCAGCTGCAGGGTCAGAACCGCAGCAGGCTACACAGACCACTTTGAAGTTAGATCAGGCATAAGACAGGGGTGCATACTATCCCCCCTATTGTTTATTACAAACATGGACCATATATGCAAGCTAGCCAACCCATCAGAGACAGAGGAGATCAACGAGCTTCTATTTGCAGACGACCAGGCACTAATACATGAAACAATAGAAGACCTACAAGAATACTTAAACAAACTCAACATATCAGGCACAAAATACAACATGAAAATCAACATCAACAAAATAGAAGTCATGACTGTCGCCAAAAATAAACATAACATCAACATAACTATAGAAGGCAGACAACTAAAATAAGTAGAGGAATTCAAATACCTAGGAAGTCTAATGACAAACGATAATTCTCAAACAGCGGAGATAGAATCAAGATGCAACAAAGCTTGTCAAATCATCAGACAGTTATCACCACTATTGTCCAACAAGGAAATAACTCTGGAGGCAAAACGAGCACTATACAATACAATCTTCATCCCAACGTTGTGCTACCAATGCCAGTCCTGGACCCTAGATGAAAGAACAATAAGAAAAATAACCTCTACTGAGATGAAATGTGTTAAACAAATGACAGGAAACAGTCTGAGAGATAAGATCAGAAATGAAGAACTGAGAAAAAAGCTAGTAATAGCCCCCGCCATAGAATATATAAGGAAACAACAGATAAAATGGTTTGACCACGTGACAAGGCAGAAAGAACAAAACACAACACAATGAGCCTTCAACAAACGTTGTGAGAACACCAGACCCAAGGGTTGAACACGAAAAAGATGGGTCGATGGAATATTAGAAGCACTAGGAAACATAACAGCAGCAGAGGCGAACAGAAGAGCAAAAGACCGCAAATTATATCTCCCCTCGACGCTGAAAGGCAGATGAGGAAGGAAAGAAGAAGAAGAAGAAGAATATTCTTATGATTTATCTAAGTATTTGTTTAGTGAATTCTGAGAAATACAAATATTTCCAGGTTGGAAGATTGCTGTGATTAGTGTGAGTGCCATCTTGGGTTTCTGCTGTGTGGCCCTCATCATCATTGTACTTGTGATGTGCACCAAACACAGGCAAGTCTAGTGACATTCTCATCACTTTGCTAATATTATATAATAAAAGTGATTCACTTTGAGATAATTGTTCACTATACAGCTTTTTGGTGAGTACTGTTTACCAGGCAAGGGAAATTAGTACAGAGAAGTGTATTCTTGTGTGAAGAAATGTTCTACTTAGGACAAAGAAATGGTTTGTTCTACTTAGGACAAAGAAATGGTTTGTTCTACTGAGGACAAAGAAATGGTTTGTTCTACTTTTCTTTCAGAAAACATAAGAACAAAGAAAGTGACAAATACAAGAAATTATTATATCCTGAATGAAAAATATGGCACTGGAAGGAAGAAAGGAAGGAAGGGAGGGAGGGGGAGGGAGGGAGGGAGGGAGGGAGGGAGGGAGGGAGGGAGGGAGGAGGAAGGAAGGAAGGGAGGGAGGGAGGGAGGGAGGGAGGGAGGGAGGGAGGGAGGGAGGGAGGGAGGGAGGGAGCTTAAATTATTCACATTTTAAACATAAAAACCCAAATAAACAAGTCATAAAAAATTTGAATCACAATGGATCAAGACTTTAAAAGATAAATGTGTGATAAATAGGCGACCATTTACATTTAAAAGAGATATAATACAATTACTGAAAGTTGTAAGTGACCATTCCCATATTACAAGAGATATAACATAATGACTGAAAGTTGTAAGTGACCATTCCTATATTACAAGAGATATAACATAATGACTGAAAGTTGTAAGTGACCATTCCCATATTACAAGAGATATAACAAAATGACTGAAAGTTGTAAGTGACCATTCCTATATTACAAGAGATATAACAAAATGACTGAAAGTTGTAAGTGACCATTCCCATATTACAAGAGATATAACATAATGACTGAAAGTTGTAAGTGACCATTCCCATATTACAAGAGATATAACAAAATGACTGAAAGTTGTAAGTAACCTTACCCATATTACAAGAGATATAACAAAATGACTGAAAGTTGTAAGTGACCATTCCCATATTACAAGAGATATAACAAAATGACTGAAAGTTGTAAGTGACCATTCCCATATTACAAGAGATATAACAAAATGACTGAAAGTTGTAAGTGACTATTCCCATATTACAAGAGATATAACATAATGACTGAAAGTTGTAAGTGACCATTCCTATATTACAAGAGATATATCATAATGACTGGAAGTTGTAAGTGACCATTCCTATATTACAAGAGATATAACAAAATGACTGAAAGTTGTAAGTGACCATTCCCATATTACAAGAGATATAACAAAATGACTGAAAGTTGTTAGTGACCATTCCCATATTAAATTTCTAATATTTTCTCAAAAAGTTAATTTCTTTGAATCATTTCTAAGGAACACAAAAGAGCATCAAACTCAAATACCCACTACGCTGAAATCAAACCCCTGCCTCGTGGAAGGGCCTCCCAGAAGTCTGAGATGGAAGAGAAGAACAGTAGCAACCACGTATACACTCAACTTCAAGCCGTATGTTTGTCTTGTATTGATGCACTTGTTCTTTTTATCATCAGAGTACCTTTGTTGTTTAATTGTTCGTACCACTGTAGTCACTTACAAGGAAACTTGGTTACATCTTACATTGTTCCTGCCACTGTAGTCACTTACAAGGAAACTTGGTTACATCTTACATTGTTCCTGCCACTGTAGTCACTTACAAGGAAACTTGGTTACAATATTACATTGTTCCTGCCACTGTAGTCACTTACAAGGAAACTTGGTTACATCTTACATTGTTCCTACCACTGTAGTCACTTACAAGGAAACTTGGTTACATCTTACATTGTTCCTGCCACTGTAGTCACTTACAAGGAAACTTGGTTACATCTTACATTGTTCCTACCACTGTAGTCACTTACAAGGAAACTTGATTATATCTTACATTGTTCCTACCACTGTAGTCACTTACAAGAAAACTTGGTTACATCTTACATTGTTCATACCACTGTAGTCACTTACAAGGAAACTTGGTTACATCTTACATTGTTCCTGCCACTGTAGTCACTTACAAGGAAACTTGGTTACAATATTACATTGTTCCTACCACTGTAGTCACTTACAAGGAAACTTGATTATATCTTACATTGTTCCTACCACTGTAGTCACTTACAAGGAAACTTGGTTACATCTTACATTGTTCATACCACTGTAGTCACTTACAAGGAAACTTGGTTACATCTTACATTGTTCCTACCACTGTAGTCACTTACAAGGAAACTTGATTATATCTTACATTGTTCCTGCCACTGGAGTCACTTACAAGGAAACTTGGTTACAATATTACATTGTTCCTACCACTGGAGTCACTTACAAGGAAACTTGGTTACATCTTACATTGTTCCTACCACTGGAGTCACTTACAAGGAAACTTGGTTACAATATTACATTGTTCCTACCACTGGAGTGGCTTACAAGGAAACTTGGTTACATCTTACATTGTTCCTACCACTGTAGTCACTTACAAGGAAACTTGGTTACAATATTACATTGTTCCTACCACTGTAGTCACAAGGAAACTTGGTTACATCTTACATTGTTCCTGCCACTATAGTTACTTACAAGGAAACTTGGTTACATCTTACATTGTTCCTACCACTGTAGTCACTTACAAGGAAACTTGGTTACATCTTACATTGTTCCTGCCACTGTAGTCACTTACAAGGAAACTTGGTTACATCTTACATTGTTCCTACCACTGTAGTCACTTACAAGGAAACTTGGTTACATCTTACATTGTTCCTACCACTGGAGTGGCTTACAAGGAAACTTGGCAGAGATTATCTTCAAAGCAAGAGTAAATGTTTATGTTGTTATGTTAAGTTATCTTCAAAGCAAGAGTAAATATTTATGTTGTTATGTTAAGTTATCTTCAAAGCAAGAGTACATGTTTATGTTGTTATGTTAAGTTATGTTCAAAACAAGAGTACATGTTTATGTTGTTATGTTAAGTTATGTTCAAAACAAGAGTAAATGTTTATGTTGTTATGTTAAGCTATGTTCAAAACAAGAGTAAATGTTTATGTTGTTATGTTAAGTTATGTTCAAAACAAGAGTAAATGTTTATGTTGTTATGTTAAGTTATCTTCAAAACAAGAGTAAATGTTTATGTTGTTATGTTAAGTTATCTTCAAAGCAAGAGTAAATGTTTATGTTGTTATGTTAAGTTATCTTCAAAGCATCAGATAAGCATAACTTTTTTGTTTTTGAAATAAGTAGAGGTTATATTGTTAGCTGTGTTATGATCATGGAATGTATAAAATGTATGTGACTGGCATGAACAGAAGTTACCTTGCTGACAGAAGTTATATTCTTGACATGAGCAAAAGTTATCTTTTTGACAGAAGTTATGTTCATAAAATCTGCAAAATTTATGAACTTGACATGACAGGGGACTTGTTTTCTATATAACAATGACAACTTTAGTTCTGTCTCAGAGGATAACTCTGCTAGCACTATGCAACAATAATTATCATGTAGGGAGGAGAAAAGGAAGAGGGGGGGGGAGAGGAGGAGGGGTTGGAGTAAAAAAAAAGGGGGGGGTTCCTCAAAATAAAAAAATAAAAATTCACATCAAAATTCCCGGTACTGTTGCATGTTTTTGCTTTTCTAACAAAAAGAACTATCAGGACTAATAATTTAATCAACTGTTCATCGTCCTGTGAAGCTTCACTGCTGATCATGTTCATTTAGGTTAAGAGAAAAAGTTGTAATCAAGTCACCATCGATCTCAACCGTTGCCAGTAAAAAGTCAGAGTGACCTACACATATTTAAACAAGATGATGAGAAAACTTATGGATCGTGACTTGACAAAATAAATGTCACTGGATCACTGGAAAGAAAATAAGACAAGAGACATAACATAATGGCAGCCAGTTATAAGTGACCATTCCAACACAACAACTGACAGTTGTAAGTGACCATTCCCATATATATAACATAACAACTGACAGTTGTAAGTGACCATTCCCATATATATATATAACATAACAACTGACAGTTGTAAGTGACCATTCCCATATATATAACATAACAACTGACAGTTGTAATTGACCATTCTGATATTACAAAAGTGACCTACATATTTCAATAAGATGATGAGAAAACTACAGGGAGCAGAGGGATTTAAAAATAACATCCATACTAACTAAGCAAGTCATGATTCATTTATATTTCAATGATGTCTCTACAACGCATCATTTTTTAAAAAAGAATTAATTATTTTTTCCATAAACATGATAAAGGAATACTAGACATCAGGTTAATTGTGCGCATGGACCAAAATTACAGATCAGCTGCCCTCTGAAAATGTCATTATAAATTATGACTAATTTATTGTAAATGCTATAAAGAAGAATATAGATGAGAATAACATCAAATTGTGAAATTAATATTGTTAAAATCTGTTTGAAGTGCTTGCAGAAGATGTATTTTAAAAAAAACATTTAGGAACTGTATTTTACAGGGATATCATGATCTTTGATCACTGCTCTAAAACAAGGGACACAACTAAAAGTTTGGCAACAAGGCCCTATGATGAACAAAAGTTATCATTTTGACAGAAGTTATGTTCATTAAATCTGCACAAATTTATGATCATGACATGAACAAAAGTTGTCTTGGTGACAGAAGTTACGTTCATGACATTAAAGAATAGGGTTGAATTGTGAAGATATTTGTTCATCCGGAGAAATCATCAAAATACATTACTTTCTCTTCAATGGAATGAAATGTTGCAGCTTTAGCGTTGCCAAATATGCAAAATGCTTAGTTATAACTTTAAGAAAAATGACATTTGTTAATTTTTCATAAAATTTGTATAATTTGTGTATTTGCCAGGATTCAGTCAGTGACAAGACTTCATCATTCCATTCACCGCTCTCTGAGAGTAAGAGCGATAACAAAAGGATTGTATACAACAATGCAGC
Organism: Megaustenia siamemsis; assembly: GCA_032433765.1. NCBI lineage: Eukaryota > Metazoa > Mollusca > Gastropoda > Stylommatophora > Ariophantidae > Megaustenia > Megaustenia siamemsis. Next base: position 57,002,863 of record JAVIAB010000046.1, on the reverse strand, counting down.
TTTTGAGTCAGATGTTGTGGCACATTTATGAGGTGGCGGTGAAGAAATAAACAAATAAAGTTTGGATATGCAAACATACAAATTTGTTACATTATAATATATAAATAAGTTATATCATCTGTTGGTATTTGCCATAATATTTGTATGCATAACAACTATAATCATTCAATAACCCTCAATTTATAAAGCAAACAAAAATAATAATTATAACTTCCTTTGTTTGTGAATCATAAAGGGAAGCATTAAATCCGTTTCATTTCAAGACTAGATTATAATATTTGAATACAGATTTCAAGGTTTTAGTTGTTTATGTGTAAGTTTTACATCAAATTTGTAATGGTGGATGTATCTTGAGAAAAGTCAGGATTAAGAACAGTTTTGCTACAAAAACTTACATTTTTCCCTATTTTTCTGTCATTTCAAGGTGAGTTACATTCTAGTAACAATTAATATTTGTTTATATACTTGTTGAACCCTTGACCTTCAGGGTTGTTGAAGTGGGATTGTTGTTGGTTTTATCACTCTCTTGGATATCCAACTTTCTATGTTTGTTATCCATTTTTTTCTGTCACTGATCTTTGTACACTTACAAAGCTGAGGCCTGTCTATTCTTGTATGTTGTCTTCCCATATACTTTTCTGTTCACCTCTGTTTCTGTGACTCTTGACATGTTTTCCACTAGACATGTTGACTGTCATTTGTTGAAACTATTTGAGTCTGTGTTTCTGGACAATGATCAACAAATAGTGTTCTTTCTTACACAAACAAATAATGGAAAATTGAAACAATTTTATAAAGCAAGAAGATTTAAAACACAAACAACACATCCATAAAACATGAAGAAGATTTGTAAGAGTCAACAAACACAGCAGAGAGTGAGCTCTTCAGTATTGAAGAATGATTTTACCACATGAAGTTTTCCTCTCATTTTGAAGATTAACAGAAGATGTCACATCAATTTGGTTGCTTTTTCCTTCTTTCACAATCATGCAATTATGTTTAAAAGACAATTTATGTGTATGAAGATTAACAGAAGATGTCACATCAATTTGGTTGCTTTTTCCTTCTTTCACAATCATGCAATTATGTTTAAAAGACAATTTATGTGTATGAAGATTAACAGAAGATGTCACATCAATTTGGTTGCTTTTTCCTTCTTTCACAATCATGCAATTATGTTTAAAAGACAATTTATGTGCATGAAGATAAACAGAAGATGTCACATCAATTTGGTTGCTTTTCCTTCTTTCACAATCATGCAATTATGTTTAAAAGACAATTTATGTGCATAAAGATCAACAGAAATTCTTGATCCTTTCTCTGCCATTGGATAGGGCTTGTAGTGTTTTTTGCCACCCATCTCTATTCTGGGCAAGGTGTTCTATCTTATTTAATGAGTTTATGCCTGCCAACTTTGCTTCTCTTATAAGTGTTCTTTTTAGTGTCTCTTTAGGTCTTCTCTTTTTCTTTAGGTCTTCTCTTTTTCTGTATCCTGATGTTTCCCATAGAAGAGCCTGTTTTTAAACTCTCTTGTTGTCTCTTCCCAACACATGTTCGACATATATCCATCTTCTTTCCTTAATTGTAGATGAGATCTTTGGTTGCATGCCCATTATCTCTAAATTAGTCTACAACACCACAAGATTCTACAACCATGATGGTTTCCCTGTTTAGGGTTGCCCCAAAGCAAGTCTCAGGGTAAGGTTGTCAACCTAACTCCCAACGGTCCACGCAAGATGGACAACAAACAAAGCCACCATCTTGGAACACACTGGAAGAACAGCAATTACAACATAGAATTGTATACACAGGGACTTGATTGAGACTTTTCCCACTATCAAATATATTTGTTATTTACATGGTATAACTGGTTTCAGTTTCTAATTATTATATTTAGTTGTATTATTTTGTTGGGCTGTATATAAACATAATGATGATTTTAAATATTAATTTTTCTTTCGTGCACATTGATTTTCTTCCAGTTTTATGTTGTGCTACAGTTTGTAGGCCTTTTGTCAGAAGTTTGTACTGTTCTCAAACTTGAGTTGGTAGCTTCAGGCATACAAATGTGAAGATGCTGTAAAGCTAATATTTAGAATGAGAAAAAAAATGGTTTGGTTACAGTTTTATGTAGGTCAGGCACAAGACTAAACAGTTGTTTTGATTTTGTGTTGCCCTGACAAAAGTAAACAGTTGTTTTGATTTTGTGTTGCCCTGACAAAAGTAAACAGTTGTTTTGATTTTGTGTTGCCCTGACATAACTAAATAGTTGTTTTGATTTTGTGTTGCCCTGACATAACTAAATAGTTGTTTTGATTTTGTGTTGCCCTGGCAAAAGTAAACAGTTGTTTTGATTTTGTGTTGCCCTGACATAACTAAACAGTTGTTTTGATTTTGTGTTGCCCTGACATAACTAAATAGTTGTTTTGATTTTGTGTTGCCCTGACATAACTAAATAGTTCTTTTGATTTTATGTTGCCCTGACATAACTAAATAGTTGTTTTGATTTTGTGTTGCCCTGACATAACTAAACAGTTGTTTTGATTTTGTGTTGCCCTGACATAACTAAATAGTTGTTTTGATTTTGTGTTGCCCTGACATAACTAAATAGTTGTTTTGATTTTGTGTTGCTCTGACATAACTAAACAGTTGTTTTGATTTTGTGTTACCCTGACATAACTAAATAGTTGTTTTGATTTTGTGTTGCCCTGACAAAAGTAAACAGTTGTTTTGATTTTGTGTTGCTCTGACATAACTAAACAGTTGTTTTGATTTTGTGTTACCCTGACATAACTAAATAGTTGTTTTGATTTTGTGTTACCCTGAAATAAGTAAATAGTTGTTTTGATTTTGTGTTGCCCTGACATAACTAAATAGTTGTTTTGATTTTGTGTTACCCTGGCAAAAGTAAACAGTTGTTTTGATTTTGTGTTGCCCTGACATAACTAAACAGTTGTTTTGATTTTGTGTTGCCCTGACATAACTAAATAGTTGTTTTGATTTTGTGTTGCCCTGACATAACTAAATAGTTCTTTTGATTTTATGTTGCCCTGACATAACTAAATAGTTGTTTTGATTTTGTGTTGCCCTGACATAACTAAACAGTTGTTTTGATTTTGTGTTGCCCTGACATAACTAAATAGTTGTTTTGATTTTGTGTTGCCCTGACATAACTAAATAGTTGTTTTGATTTTGTGTTGCTCTGACATAACTAAACAGTTGTTTTGATTTTGTGTTACCCTGACATAACTAAATAGTTGTTTTGATTTTGTGTTGCCCTGACAAAAGTAAACAGTTGTTTTGATTTTGTGTTGCTCTGACATAACTAAACAGTTGTTTTGATTTTGTGTTACCCTGACATAACTAAATAGTTGTTTTGATTTTGTGTTACCCTGAAATAAGTAAATAGTTGTTTTGATTTTGTGTTGCCCTGACATAACTAAATAGTTGTTTTGATTTTGTGTTACCCTGACATAACTAAATAGTTGTTTTGATTTTGTGTTGCCCTGACATAACTAAACAGTTGTTTTGATTTTGTGTTGCCCTGACATAACTAAATAGTTGTTTTGATTTTGTGTTGCCCTGACATAACTAAATAGTTGTTTTGATTTTGTGTTGCCCTGACATAAGTAAATAGTTGTTTTGATTTTGTGTTGCCCTGACATAACTAAATAGTTGTTTTGATTTTGTGTTGCCCTGACATAACTAAACAGTTGTTTTGATTTTGTGTTACCCTGACATAACTAAATAGTTGTTTTGATTTTGTATTGCCCTGGCATAACTAAATAGTTGTTTTGATTTTGTGTTGCCCTGATAAAAGTAAACAGTTGTTTTGATTTTGTGTTGCCCTGACATAACTAAATAGTTGTTTTGATTTTGTGTTGCCCTGACATAACTAAACAGTTGTTTTGATTTTGTGTTACCCTGACATAACTAAATAGTTGTTTTGATTTTGTATTGCCCTGACATAACTAAATAGTTGTTTTGATTTTGTGTTGCCCTGATAAAAGTAAACAGTTGTTTTGATATTGTGTTGCCCTGACATAACTAAATAGTTGTTTTGATTTTGTGTTACCCTGACATAACTAAATAGTTGTTTTGATTTTGTGTTGCCCTGACATAACTAAATAGTTGTTTTGATTTTGTGTTACCCTGACATAAGTAAATAGTTGTTTTGATTTTGTGTTGCCCTGACATAACTAAATAGTTGTTTTGATTTTGTGTTACCCTGACATAAGTAAATAGTTGTTTTGATTTTGTGTTGCCCTGACATAACTAAATAGTTGTTTTGATTTTGTGTTGCCCTGACATAAGTAAATAGTTGTTTTGATTTTGTGTTGCCCTGACATAACTAAACAGTTGTTTTGATTTTGTGTTGCCCTGACATAACTAAATAGTTGTTTTGATTTTGTGTTGCCCTGACATAACTAAATAGTTGTTTTGATTTTGTGTTACCCTGACATAAGTAAATAGTTGTTTTGATTTTGTGTTGCCCTGACATAACTAAATAGTTGTTTTGATTTTGTGTTGCCCTGACATAACTAAATAGTTGTTTTGATTTTGTGTTACCCTGACATAAGTAAATAGTTGTTTTGATTTTGTGTTACCCTGACATAAGTAAATAGTTGTTTTGATTTTGTGTTACCCTGACATAACTAAATAGTTGTTTTGATTTTGTGTTACCCTGACATAACTAAATAGTTGTTTTGATTTTGTGTTGCCCTCACTGACATCAATCTGTAACCATACCTTTTTTGTTTTTCTTTTCCTCTTGTCATTTGTTGGTAACTTCATTTCTGAACATGCTGCTCAGGTACAGCTTTTTTCTTCTGCAGCTAATTTGAGTGGCATTATGAGTCTGCATGACACCATTACTGAAGTGTGAGCCTCTAGCCGAGTGCAGCGATTGGTTTGCATCAATGGTTTAGATTAATTCTGCATGTGTTGTCTGAGCTCTGATGATTAAATCTGGTAGATTTAGACAGAGTCTAAGTGGAACCGTCATGTGAAAGGAATTAGAGAAGTAAACAATAATATCTGAGTGTATGCAGAAAGGTTGAAGAAGAAACACATAAACAAAAGGCATTTGCTGTAAAGAGCAACCAGCTCACATGTGATAAGAATCAATCAATCAGAAGACCACAAACTCCAAATCAAGATGCCTACTATAATAAGAATAGATGGGAACAAGTTATCTCCTAATTTAATAAGAATAGATGGGAACAAGTTATCTCCTAATTTAATAAGAATAGATGGGAACAAGTTATCTCCTAATTTAATAAGAATAGATGGGAACAAGTTATCTCCTAATTTAATAAGAATAGATGGGAACAAGTTATCTCCTAATTTAATAAGAATAGATGGGAACAAGTTATCTCCTACTATAATAAGAATAGATGGGAACAAGTTATCTCCTACTATAATAAGAATAGATGGGAACAAGTTATCTCCTACTATAATAAGAATAGATGGGAACAAGTTATCTCCTAATTTAATAAGAATAGATGAGAACAAGTTACCTTCTACTATAATAAGAATAGATGGGAACAAGTTATCTCCTACTATAATAAGAATAGATGGGAACAAGTTATCTCCTACTATAATAAGAATAGATGAGAACAAGTTACCTCCTACTATAATAAGAATAGATGAGAACAAGTTACCTCCTACTATAATAAGAATAGATGGGAACAAGTTATCATTATACATTTCAGGATAGGAGACAACTGATTTTGTAATTACATTTATACCAAATTCAAGTTTGGCACCTCAGCCGTATGTACAAGTGGACAGCTGAACACATACTTCAAGACTGTATTCAAATATAGTAAGTATACGGGGGACAAGCAGTTGAAGCTGAGTTTGTTCCTGTCAGACAAACAATGTAATGATCTATTCATGATATATGTTAAATACAAAGAATATGGTATATGTTATTTTTTTTGTAAAGTCCTGACTACAGAATTAATGAAATTGACCAATTCGGTGTAATACTAACAAAGATGGCTACAAATCAGGTATAGTGAAGAGTCTGTTTCTGCCACACAAGATTTCACAGGATGTAGTGGTCAGTGGTTAATTTATTCATTACATGTTTTATTAAAGGAAAGGGGTTTCTTTCTTTTGTGTGTTCAACAAGAGTTAAAGGAATAAATATTTCTTTCTTTTGTGTGTTCAACAAGAGTTAAAGGAATAAATATTTCTTTCTTTTGTGTGTTCAACAAGAGTTAAAGGAATAAATATTTCTTTCTTTTGTGTGTTCAACAAGAGTTAAAGGAATAAATATTTCTTTCTTTTGTGTGTTCAACAAGAGTTAAAGGAATAAATATTTCTTTCTTTTGTGTGTTCAACAAGAGTTAAAGGAATAAATATTTCTTTCTTTTGTGTGTTCAACAAGAGTTAAAGCAATAAATATTTCTTTCTTTTGTGTGTTCAACAAGAGTTAAAGCAATAAATATTTATCTTTATCGTCCACCCACAAAAGGACATTAATTGGGTATAGAGTTGTGGTTAGCAGCAAAGCTGTGATGTTTGGCCCAACATATCTGTTGTCAGCGTGTCAAATGTTCAGAGAACGATTGAGAAATCAATAAAAGGCTGAAGCAGATCTCATCTAATTTGGCTTCCTTACATGACCTACTTTAGCCCCATATATTTCCTACCATGTAAGTAGATTCTACGTTACATTGTTAATGAAGCTGTGGTAGAGTGATAGCTAAGGCATTGTCTATATTGGTATATGGTCAGGTTCATTCCACTGACTGTCTCTAGGTTAGCCAAGCTGCAAATGGGTACAGGAGTTGCTTCCTGAGAGTAAAGAACTGCTTGGTTTAGTGCTGACCAGATTAACAAAAACTGTGATCAAAAGAACAAATGGGCATTAACACCACACTCAAGTCTTTGGCACAATTCTTTCTTTCCTATGTTTAGTTAGACAATAGTGTTCAATGCTTAATTATTTATTTAAATTCACCAACACTTAACCACTCAGAAAACCTGTTAAATTAATAACATTTACTGTGATTGATTTCTTTTCAATATTTGTATATTATTCATATGTATGTATGCAACATATGTGTGTATGTGATTACATTATTCTCATCTTTGTTTCATATGAGAGCTTGAAAACACATTTTATGTCATTTATGATGTCAGCTTGACCGTTGCTATGACAGCAAGCAATGATTTGCATGAGCAAGAGTATCATCAATAAATTGTTGACAGTTATATCAGGTTATGTTGTGTGTAGTTTTGGGGATTCACTTTCAAATATCATATCCATTTATTGATCATTTGCTCTTCTACAAAATGATGAAAATTTGAAATTTTGTTCATTAACATAACAATGAAAATTTGACATTTTGTTCATTAACATAAGGATGAAAATTGGACATTTTGTTCATTAACATAAGGATGAAAATTTGACATTTTGTTCATTAACATAAGGATGAAAATTGGACATTTTGTTCATTAACATAAGGATGAAAATTTGACATTTTGTTCATTAACATAAGGATGAAAATTGGACATTTTGTTCATTAACATAACAATGAAAATTGGACATTTTGTTCATTAACATAAGGATGAAAATTGGACATTTTGTTCATTAACATAAGGATGAAAATTTGACATTTTGTTCATTAACATAAGGATGAAAATTGGACATTTTGTTCATTAACATAAGGATGAAAATTGGACATTTTGTTCATTAACATAAGGATGAAAATTGGACATTTTGTTCATTAACATAACAATGAAAATTGGACATTTTGTTCATTAACATAAGGATGAAAATTTGACATTTTGTTCATTAACATAAGGATGAAAATTGGACATTTTGTTCATTAACATAACAATGAAAATTGGACATTTTGTTCATTAACATAAGGATGAAAATTGGACATTTTGTTCATTAACATAAGGATGAAAATTTGACATTTTGTTCATTAACATAAGGATGAAAATTGGACATTTTGTTCATTAACATAAGGATGAAAATTGGACATTTTGTTCATTAACATAAGGATGAAAATTGGACATTTTGTTCATTAACATAACAATGAAAATTGGACATTTTGTTCATTAACATAACAATGAAAATTTGACATTTTGTTCATTAACATAAGGATGAAAATTGATAGATCATTTGCTCCTCAACAAAGAGGATGAGAGTCTTGTGGTTGGATCACTCACCTGTTGACCTCAAAGTTCACGAACCTAATGCCAGTTATGGCCAAATATTTTTTCCACCCTAAAAGGCTCTTGAGGTCCACGCAGCCTCTTGAAATAGGTACCGGAGATATTCTTTGGGAAAGAAAGGCACTGAGGATGGGAACTGGCCACCTCAAGAATCTGAGGTTTAGTCAATGATGTCACTAACACTTTATTACACAGCGGCAATTGCTATGGGACTTACCTTTACAAAGGGGATGAAAATGTATTGATTATTTGTTCACATATGTATTGATTATTTGTTTACATATGTATTGATTATTTGGTCACATATGTATTGATTATTTGTTCACATATGTATTGATTCTTTGTTTATATATGTATTGATTATTTTTTCATATATGTATTGATTATTTTTTCATATATGTATTGATTATTTGTTCATATATGTATTTATTATTTGTTCATATATGTATTGATTATTTGTTCACATATGTATTGATTATTTGTTCACATATGTATTGATTATTTGTTCATAAAGGTATTTATTATTCTTTCATATATGTATTGATTATTTGTTCACATATGTATTGATTATTTGTTCACATATGTATTGATTATTTGTTCACATATGTATTGATTATTTGTTCACATATGTATTGATTATTTGTTCACATATTTATTGATTATTTGTTCATAACTTGGGCACAATAATAACATCGGATGGAAGATGCAACACAGAAATAAAAAGTAGAATAGCTCAGGCCAAAACAGCATTTTAGAAAATGAAAAATATCTTATGCAACAAATCTATGTCAATAGAAATGAGAAAGAGAGTTCATCGGTGCTATATAGAACCAATTCTGACCTATTGAAGTGAATCATGGACAGTAGACAAACAAATGAAAAGACGGTTAGAGCCCACAGAGATGGTATTTCTCAGAGGAATGTTGAAAGTACCCTGGACAGATAAAAAGGCCAATGAGGAAGTTCTCAAAGAGGCTAACACAAAAAGGGAGCTCTTAAAAAACATCAGAAAGAAGCAATCAACATTTTTCGGGCACATCATGAGAAGAGGAAAGTTGGAATACTTGGTTACAAGTGGCAAAATAAAAGGAAAGAGAGATCGCGGACGACAAAGAGAAAAAATACTGGATAGCTTGGTGTCATGGCATGGAAAACAGTCAACAACAGAACTGATACGATGCACTGTGGATAGAAGATTGTGGAAGGACATGATCGCCCACGCCAGCCGGTATGGCACATGATGGTGATGATGATTTGTTCATATATGTTTTGATTATTTGCTCACATATGTATTGATTATTTGTTCACATATGTATTGATTATTTGTTCACATATGTATTGATTAATGTTCACATATGTATTGATTATTTGTTCGTCTTCAAATGCTGGATTACCCTTTGTAGCTTTATGCCAACAGGGTTGGCATATTTAAATATAGAAGGGGAAAGAACAGTGCTGCTGCTCCACTCTTTTTTTTTTTTTTTTTAACGGCAAATAAATAAAACAACTATTGGTTATGATAGACAACCAACCATGGGATGTATAGGACAGAATGAAGAGTAAGTAAAAGCAAAACTGATCTGTTTTAGAAGATTGTGGAATACAGGGACAATTTTGGAGCAATATTAGATCATGGTATGAGATAAGCTAACGATTGATGAGCACATATGGTAGTTTAATTGAACAAAATGAAATGAAACTTGGTTGTGTACTGTCACTATTACTGGTTCAACATAAATAAATGCACAACAAAAACAGAAGCAAACTATGAAGAGAAAGTAATTTCAGAATATAAAGTAAACTCAACAGATGAAACTCAGTGAGATGAGCTGTAAGATCAAATGCTAACAAACTAATTACCAAGAGCATCTTATGGCTTAACTGTTTTCTATCTATCTATCTATTGACCTTTCGAGCCGTAACCGGCCCATAGGGCGTAGACCAAGATACACCTTCTCCTATATGAATTTTTGTTCTAGCAGTTTTCTTTTAAAGATATTTTATCAAATCTCGCCATCTGTCTCTGTTCAGTGCAAGCAGTTCTATCTCATTGAGGGAGCCGATTCCTGCTGCTCTTGCCTCTCTCATCAATGTTCTTCTCAGTGTCTCCCTGGGTCTTCCTCTTTTTCTTTTACCTGTTGTTTCCCATATGAGGGCTTGCTTTGCTATTCGATTATTATCTCTTCTCATCACATGTCCAACGTATGACCATCGTCTTTTCTTTATTACTGAAGATATTAGTGGTTGATTGGCGATTTCTCTAATTTCCTCGTTTGTTTTGAATTCGTTCCATTCTATACCAAGTATTTTCCTTAGACATTTATTTTCGAATGCGTTCAACTTTGTTTCTATATCTCTTGTTGTTTTCCAGCTTTCACACGCATACGTAAGGGTTGATAGTACATTTGATTTGAATAGCCTAAGTTTTGTGTTTGTGCTAATGAGTTTTGATTTCCACAACTTTTCAAGGCTTCTGAAAGACATTGCTGCTTTAGCCAGTCTGATTCTAATTTCTTTGCTCGTATCCCCTTCTCGATCAATGTGACTTCCAAGATAGATGAAGTGATCGATCTCTTCTACTGGTTTGTTTTCCATGTATATTTTGTCACTTGTTGGAATTAAACTTTTCATGACTTTAGTCTTTTCATGATTGACCTCAAGCCCAATTTTGCTGGCTATTGATGATAGTTCATTTGTGTTTTCCTGCATCGTTTTTATCTGATTGCTGATGAGAACTATGTCATCAGCAAAGTCCAGGTCCTCCAAATGGTCTCCTTGTATCCATTCGATGCCTTTATTACCAGTGCAGCATTTCTTCATTATGAAGTCCATAACAATTCCAAATAACAAGGGCGATAAAATACATCCTTGTTTAAACCCCAGTTTCTATTGGGAAACATTCGCTCAGTCCTTCCTCTGTTCGAACTGCACATGTGTAACCATCATACATGTCTTTGATAATATTTATGATTTTTGATGGTAAGCCATATTGCTTCAGAATTTTCCACAAAGAATCTCTATGAATACTATCAAATGCTTTTTTGAAGTCGATGAAGTTAAGTACAAAAGGTTTTTGCTTTTCAATGTGTTCCTCCAATATAAGTCGTAGAGTGAAAATGTGGTCAAGACAGCTTCTCCCTTTTCTAAACCCAGCCTGTTCTTCACGCATTACTGTATCTTAACTGTTTTACGCAAATAAAAAAAGATTTTTTAATAACTGTGAAAAAATGAATGAAAATTGATCTAAAACATGCAGTTTGTATGGATAATTTTGTTTAGGAAGTCATAAAGAAGGTGACATAAGAGAATGACAAGGTTTTAGTGGGGATAACGGTGAAAATATCAATAAATGAAAAACAACGAAAACTGGCTGCTGGGTTCAACATATCAATAACTTCTATGATATAGAGAACCTAGTACCTTAAGGCAGGACAAGTTACAACTTCCCTGATATAGAAGACCTAGTACATTAAGGCTGGACAAGTTACAACTTCCCTGATATAGAAGACCTAGTACCTTAAGGCAGGACAAGTTCCAACTTCCCTGATATAGAAGACCTAGTACCTTAAGGCAGGACAAGTTACAACTTCCCTGATATAGAAGACCTAGTACATTAAGGCTGGACAAGTTCCAACTTCCCTGATATAGAAGACCTAGTACATTAAGGCTGGACAAGTTACAACTTCCCTGATATAGAAGACCTAGTACATTAAGGCAGGACAAGTTACAACTTCCCTGATATAGAAGACCTAGTACATTAAGGCAGGACAAGTTACAACTTCCCTGATATAGAAGACCTAGTACATTAAGGCTGGACAAGTTCCAACTTCCCTGATATAGAAGACCTAGTACCTTACGGCAGGACAAGTTACAACTTCCCTGATATAGAAGACCTAGTACCTTAAGGCAGGACAAGTTACAACTTCCCTGATATAGAGGACCTAGTACCTTAAGGCAGGACAAGTTACAACTTCCCTGATATAGAGGACCTAGTACCTTAAGGCAGGACAAGTTACAACTTCCCTGATATAGAAGACCTAGTACCTTACGGCAGGACAAGTTACAACTTCCCTGATATAGAAGACCTAGTACCTTAAGGCAGGACAAGTTACAACTTCCCTGATATAGAAGACCTAGTACCTTAAGGAAGGACAAGTTACAACTTCCCTGATATAGAAGACCTAGTACCTTAAGGCAGGACAAGTTACAACTTCCCTGATATAGAAGACCTAGTACCTTAAGGAAGGACAAGTTACAACTTCCCTGATATAGAGGACCTAGTACCTTAAGGCAGGACAAGTTACAACTTCCCTGATATAGAGGACCTAGTACTTAAGGAAGGACAAGTTACAACTTCCCTGATATAGAGGACCTAGTACCTTAAGGAAGGACAAGTTACAACTTCCCTGATATAGAGGACCTAGTACCTTAAGGAAGGACAAGTTCCAACTTCCCTGATATAGAAGACCTAGTACCTTAAGGCAGGACAAGTTACAACTTCTCTGATATAGAAGACCTAGTACCTTAAGGCAGGACAAGTTACAACTTCTCTGATATAGAAGACCTAGTACCTTAAGGCAGGACAAGTTACAACTTCTACAACTACACAGAGAAAAGGCTATGCAGGGACAAAACTGTTGATATTGCTCAAAAACTGAAATGGCTACAAACAGGCAAGTAAATTGACAGCATATCATGTCTTGTGACTTCTCCAGAATCAGCATAACAATTATCCTTGTCACAAGAGACATAAGATACTTGAGATTCCTGGCAACATTCAGATCAAGTGATCACATTTCTCAGAACATATGTTTAATAACTTGTTTTTGATCACATTTCTCAGAACGGATGTTTAATAACTTGTTTTTGACATAGAAGGACAGAGTGATCACATTTCTCAGAACGGATGTTTAATAACTTGTTTTTGACATAGAAGGACAGAGTGATCACATTTCTCAGAACGGATGTTTAATAACTTGTTTTGACATAGAAGGACAGAGTGATCACATTTCTCAGAACGTATGTTTAATAATTTGTTTCTGACATAGAGGGATGACATAGAGGGACAGAGTGATTAAAAAAAAAATTATATTTTAATTTAAACAGAAAATAATCTAGCATCTTGCTCATCAAAATTGTACATTTCGATAATGCTGTAGCATCATGGGAAATATTTGATTTCAAGTTGTTTTGTGTGTTCTTCAAATGTCTAATAGTGGATGCTATATATAATAAAGAAATTTAGCTGATTCAATAACCTGGCGTTGTGGTTTTCATTTAACAAAAATGTTCTATTGGTTTTTATGGCCGCTCTACATAAATATTTATGAGAGCTGTTCCGAATGTTCTATTGGTTTTTATGGCTGCTCTACATAAATATTTATGAGGGCTGTTCCGAATGTTCTATTGGTTTTATGGCGCTCTACATAAATATTTATGAGGGCTGTTCCGAATGTTCTATTGGTTTTTATGGCCGCTCTACATAAATATTTATGAGGGCTGTTCTGAATGTTCTATTGGTTTTTATGGCCGCTCTACATAAATATTTATGAGGACTGTTCCGAATGTTCTATTGGTTTTTATGGCCACTCTACACAAATATTTATGAGGGCTGTTCCGAATGTTCTATTGGTTTTTATGGCCACTCTACACAAATATTTATGAGGACTGTTCCGAATGTTCTATTGGTTTTTATGGCCACTCTACACAAATATTTATGAGAGCTGTTCTGAATGTTTTATTGGTTTTTATGGCCGCTCTACACAAAAATTTATGAGGGCTGTTCCAAATGTTCTATGGTTTTTATGGCCACTCTACACAAATATTTATGAGAGCTGTTCCGAATGTTCTATTGGTTTTTATGGCCATTCTACATAAATATTTATGAGGGCTGTTCCGAATGTTCTATTGGTTTTTATGGCCATTCTACACAAATATTTATGAGGGCTGTTCCAAATGTTCTATTGGTTTTTATGGCCATTCTACACAAATATTTATGAGGGCTGTTCCAAATGTTCTATTGGTTTTTATGGCCATTCTACACAAATGTTCTATTGGTTTTTATGGCCATTCTACATAAATATTTATGAGGACTGTTCCGAATGTTCTATTGTTTTTATGGCCATTCTACACAAATATTTATGAGGGCTGTTCCAAATGTTCTATTGGTTTTTATGGCCATTCTACACAAATATTTATGAGGGCTGTTCCAAATGTTCTATTGGTTTTTATGGCCATTCTACACAAATATTTATGAGGGCTGTTCCAATGTTCTATTGGTTTTTATGGCCATTCTACATAAATATTTATGAGGACTGTTCCGAATGTTCTATTGGTTTTTATGGCCATTCTACATAAATATTTATGAGGGCTGTTCCAAATGTTCTATTGGTTTTTATGGCCACTCTACACAAATATTTATGAGGACTGTTCCAAATGTTCTATTGGTTTTTATGGCACTCTACACAAATATTTATGAGGACTGTTCCGAATGTTCTATTGGTTTTTATGGCCATTCTACACAAATATTTATGAGGAATGTTCCGAATGTTCTATTGGTTTTTATGGCCATTCTACACAAATATTTATGAGGAATGTTCTGAATGTTCTATTGGTTTTTATGGCCATTCTACACAAATATTTATGAGGGCTGTTCCAAATGAGATCCTTCCAATAGAATTCTTTGAGTGGAGTGGCATCATGACCATACACGTGACAACTACATATCAATGTGCATGTCAAACCAATAGTCAATATTTCCATGCATACGCTGTATGGAAACCTATGACATGTATGCATAGATTTCTGTGTTTGTTTTAGTAACGTGTATGTATAGATTTCTGTGTTTAGTAACGTGTATGCATAGATTTCTGTGTTTGTTTTAGTAACGTATATGTATAAATTTCTGTGTTTGTTTTAGTAACGTGTATGCATAGATTTCTGTGTTTGTTTTAGTAACGTATATGTATAGATTTCTGTGTTTGTTTTAGTAACGTGTATGCATAGATTTCTGTTTTTGTTTTAGTAACGTGTATGCATAGATTTCTGTGTTTGTTTTAGTAATGTATATGCATAGATTTCTGTGTTTGTTTTAGTAACATGTATACATAGATTTCTGTGTTTGTTTTAGTAACGTGTATGCATAGATTTCTGTGTTTGTTTTAGTAACGTGTATGTATAGATTTCTGTGTTTGTTTTAGTAACGTGTATGCATAGATTTCTGTATTTGTTTTAGTAATGTGTATGTATAGATTTCTGTGTTTGTTTTAGTAACGTGTATGTATAGATTTCTGTGTTTGTTTTAGTAACGTGTATACATAGATTTATGTATTTGTTTTAGTAACGTGTATGTATAGATTTCTGTGTTTGTTTTAGTAACGTGTATGCATAGATTTCTGTGTTTGTTTTAGTAACGTGTATGCATAGATTTCTGTGTTTGTTTTAGTAACGTATATGCATAGATTTCTGTGTTTGTTTTAGTAACATGTATACATAGATTTCTGTGTTTGTTTTAGTAACATGTATACATAGATTTCTGTGTTTGTTTTAGTAACGTGTATGTATAGATTTCTGTGTTTGTTTTAGTAACGTGTATACATAGATTTCTGTATTTGTTTTAGTAATGTGTATGTATAGATTTCTGTGTTTGTTTTAGTAACGTGTATGTATAGATTTCTGTGTTTGTTTTAGTAACGTGTATACATAGATTTCTGTATTTGTTTTAGTAACGTGTATGTATAGATTTCTGTGTTTGTTTTAGTAACGTGTATGCATAGATTTCTGTATTTGTTTTAGTAACGTGTATGCATAGATTTCTGTGTTTGTTTTAGTAACGTGTATGCATAGATTTCTGTGTTTGTTTTAGTAACGTATATGTATAGATTTCTGTGTTTGTTTTAGTAACGTGTATGCATAGATTTCTGTGTTTGTTTTAGTAACGTATATGCATAGATTTCTGTGTTTGTTTTAGTAACGTATATGCATAGATTTCTGTGTTTGTTTTAGTAACATGTATACATAGATTTCTGTGTTTGTTTTAGTAACGTGTATGCATAGATTTCTGTGTTTGTTTTAGTAACGTGTATGTATAGATTTCTGTGTTTGTTTTAGTAACGTGTATGCATAGATTTCTGTATTTGTTTTAGTAATGTGTATGTATAGATTTCTGTGTTTGTTTTAGTAACGTGTATGTATAGATTTCTGTGTTTGTTTTAGTAACGTGTATACATAGATTTCTGTATTTGTTTTAGTAACGTGTATGTATAGATTTCTGTGTTTGTTTTAGTAACGTGTATGCATAGATTTCTGTGTTTGTTTTAGTAACGTGTATGCATAGATTTCTGTGTTTGTTTTAGTAACGTATATGCATAGATTTCTGTGTTTGTTTTAGTAACATGTATACATAGATTTCTGTGTTTGTTTTAGTAACGTGTATGCATAGATTTCTGTGTTTGTTTTAGTAACGTGTATGTATAGATTTCTGTGTTTGTTTTAGTAACGTGTATACATAGATTTCTGTATTTGTTTTAGTAATGTGTATGTATAGATTTCTGTGTTTGTTTTAGTAACGTGTATGTATAGATTTCTGTGTTTGTTTTAGTAACGTGTATACATAGATTTCTGTATTTGTTTTAGTAACGTGTATGTATAGATTTCTGTGTTTGTTTTAGTAACGTGTATGCATAGATTTCTGTGTTTGTTTTAGTAACGTGTATGCATAGATTTCTGTGTTTGTTTTAGTAACGTATATGCATAGATTTCTGTGTTTGTTTTAGTAACATGTATACATAGATTTCTGTGTTTGTTTTAGTAACGTGTATGCATAGATTTCTGTGTTTGTTTTAGTAACGTGTATGTATAGATTTCTGTGTTTGTTTTAGTAACGTGTATACATAGATTTCTGTATTTGTTTTAGTAATGTGTATGTATAGATTTCTGTGTTTGTTTTAGTAACGTGTATGTATAGATTTCTGTGTTTGTTTTAGTAACGTGTATACATAGATTTCTGTATTTGTTTTAGTAACGTGTATGTATAGATTTCTGTGTTTGTTTTAGTAACGTGTATGCATAGATTTCTGTATTTGTTTTAGTAACGTGTATGCATAGATTTCTGTGTTTGTTTTAGTAACGTGTATGCATAGATTTCTGTATTTGTTTTAGTAACGTGTATGCATAGATTTCTGTGTTTGTTTTAGTAACGTGTATGCATAGATTTCTGTGTTTGTTTTAGTAACGTGTATACATAGATTTCTGTATTTGTTTTAGTAATGTGTATGTATAGATTTCTGTGTTTGTTTTAGTAACGTGTATGCATAGATTTCTGTATTTGTTTTAGTAACGTGTATGTATAGATTTCTGTATTTGTTTTAGTAACGTGTATGTATAGATTTCTGTGTTTGTTTTAGTAACGTGTATACATAGATTTCTGTATTTGTTTTAGTAATGTGTATGTATAGATTTCTGTGTTTGTTTTAGTAACGTGTATGCATAGATTTCTGTATTTGTTTAGTAACGTGTATGCATAGATTTCTGTGTTTGTTTTAGTAACGTGTATGCATAGATTTCTGTGTTTGTTTTAGTAACGTGTATGCATAGATTTCTGTGTTTGTTTTAGTAACGTGTATGCATAGATTTCTATGTTTGTTTTAGTAACGTGTATGCATAGATTTCTATGTTTGTTTTAGTAACGTGTATGCATAGATTTCTATGTTTGTTTTAGTAACGTGTATGCATAGATTTCTATGTTTGTTTCAGTAACGTGTATGCATAGATTTCCATGTTTATTTCAGAAAATCTGCGGCTGAAATATTTGTTCCAAGGAGTTCTGATGTAATCAATCGAAGACATTTCTGTGGGGTTCCTGTTTCAAATGTGCACACCAATGTTCAGTGGGTGATCCTCATCAGGGCAGATCCTCCATTTCCTGCATGATTTCGTAGTACAAATTGCTGCCTTGAAACACAAATTCTTGAAATGTAACACTTTGCTGCAGGCAAACCCCACCAATACCTTCCTAATTACTACTTCTAGTGATCCCTAAGTTTTGGATTTGTTTCATTTATTGTTGGATTTTTTTTTTTCAAGTGCGCTGTAAAAATGAGACAGTATCATATAAAGGAGGCTATTTTTAAAAATAAATTTTGCCAATTATCAAGAATTTTTTTTTTCTCTAATGGAGGAAATCTCATCAGTCACGGGGGAGACACCAAAGAAAGCCTTTTTAGTACTGGATAACCAGTAAATGATGCTTTGAGGGAGCCAAACAAATGGCTGGATTGATGGACTTCAGCAGCTGTAAGAATAGACAATGTATCCTCTCTGGTAGCCACAGCACGATGTGTTCAACTTTCAGGTCATAATTCTAACATAACCCAGGAAATGACGCTTTGAGGGAGCCAAACGTATGGCTGGATTGATGGACTTCAGCGGCTGTAAGAATAGACAATGTAACCTCTCTGGTAGCCACAGCACGATGTGTTCAACTTTCAGGTCATAATTCTAACATAACCCAGGAAATGACGCTTTGAGGGAGCCAAACGTATGGCTGGATTGATGGACTTCAGCGGCTGTAAGAATAGACAATGTAACCTCTCTGGTAGCCACAGCACGATGTGTTCAACTTTCAGGTCATAATTCTAACATAACCCAGGAAATGATTACAGCATCCAATTCTCATGTGTCTCTGCTTGGGTAAACACACAGTTGTGTAGCAAAAGTTCAAAGGAAATACTAATTTTGGAACTCAAATGTAACATTAAAGTGGGTAGTCATTTTTGGTTATGGAAGGCCCTGGTATCACTGCAAACGAATTAAAATCCATAATTGCTCAACCGCCCGTGCCAGCGTAATCATCCAAATTAATATCTCATCTCCCAAACAAAGAAAGGTAACTGTAGTCCCCATTGTAGCAGTCTCAGCACAAGCCAAAAGACATAAGGCGAAACCACGCAGAAAGTGAACACAGCCAACTTTTCCTTGTCATACGATATCATCAATCATCGTAAATCATTTTTACGACAGCATCGTGAAGACATGACCCACAGATAGGTATCTAATTCTAGGGTTAAAGATTATCCACAGATGTAATCACAAACACAGACTTGTGGGTAAGAACAAGATTACAGTAAATACAAGTCAATATGTCAATATTAGACATGGTCAGATGTAATCACAAACACAGACTTGTGGATAAGAGCAAGATTACAGTAAATACAAGTTAATATTAGACATGGTCAGATGTAATCACAAACACTGACTGGTGGATAAGAACAAGATTACAGTAAATACAAGTTAATATTAGACATGGTCAGATGTAATCACAAACACAGACTTGTGGATAAGAGCAAGATTACAGTAAATACAAGTCAATATTAGACATGGTCAGATGTAATCACAAACACTGACTGGTGGATAAGAACAAGATTACAGTAAATACAAGTCAATATTAGACATGGTCAGATGTAATCACAAACACTGACTGGTGGATAAGAGCAAGATTACAGTAAATACAAGTCAATATTAGACATGGTCAGATGTAATCACAAACACTGACTGGTGGATAAGAACAAGATTACAGTAAATACAAGTTAATATTAGACATGGTCAGATGTAATCACAAACACAGACTTGTGGATAAGAACAAGATTACAGTAAATACAAGTTAATATTAGACATGGTCAGATGTAATCACAAACACTGACTGGTGGATAAGAGCAAGATTACAGTAAATACAAGTTAATATTAGACATGGTCAGATGTAATCACAAACACTGACTGGTGGATAAGAACAAGATTACAGTAAATACAAGTTAATATTAGACATGGTCAGATGTAATCACAAACACAGACATGGATAAGAGCAAGATACAGTAAATACAAGTTAATATTAGACATGGTCAGATGTAATCACAAACACTGACTGGTGGATAAGAACAAGATTACAGTAAATACAAGTTAATATTAGACATGGTCAGATGTAATCACAAACACAGACATGGATAAGAGCAAGATACAGTAAATACAAGTTAATATTAGACATGGTCAGATGTAATCACAAACCCAGACTGGTGGGAGAGAATAAGAAAAATATGGTCGAAGAAAATGGAGACTTCAGATGGTTATGGTGGAGGGAAATGATCATGTGACCTTAACCGTAGATTACAATACCACAATCAAATTTACAGCACCGAAACACAAATCCTCAAAATGTGACATTTTTCCATGTTCAAACAATACCCCCCTGTATAGCTTCCTAATTACAACTTTCAGCGACCCCTGAGTGTGTAATTTGTTTCCAATGCTGTTGGAATTTTTTTTTTTGAGATCGTGAGATAAGTTGTTTAATGGACACCAAAAAAAAAGAAGCAAATTTTCAATAAATTGGCAGCTTTTCCTTTTTTTCCCTGTAACCAGGAAAATTAATTTCCTGGTCATCGGCAGACATCAAACAACACTTTGTGACTTGGGAAAAAGCGAATAACGTTATGTGGTCGCCGAACATACTGACAGACTTACGGTTACTGTACTGATAGACATTGTAACACGTCTGGTACATGAGGTGAAAGTCAGGTCTTAAATCAACCTAAGCCAGAAATATTGTGTCCCCATGTTTTGCCTAGTGTGAACACACAGAACGGTGTCAAGAGTTCAGGGAAATTACAATTTTTAGAGCAGCTAATGTTACATTTAAGTGGTAGTAATTTTTACTAAGGTATCGTAACAGGGAGAGTTACAGATAGGTATCATAATTAAGGTTAAAGCCATTCTGCGGACTGACAAAGGTGTGGATGAATAATGACACATCAACAAAATATTTACAAAATCATCAGTTTAATTGTTGGAGTGTGCCCAGCGACATTCGCCTCTAGTTGCTAACAACTTCCATGACTTCTGAGATTCATCCACTGTGGAACGCAACTAGTACATATTCTAGAACATGACAAAGTATTATGCAGATTTACATAACCTCTCATAAGTGTACCAGTTATACAAAAGTCATGTACACACCAGTCATACAAAAGTCATGTACACACCAGTCATACAAAAGTCATGATCACACCAATTATACAAAAGTTATATACACAACAATTATACAAAAGTCATTAACGTACCAATTATACAAAAGTCATGTACACACCAATTGTACAAAATTAATCAACATTTCAATTATACACAAGTCATGAACATAGCAAGTACACATCAAAAATACACAAGTTATCATTAAGTACGACCAACACATAAATGAAGCTAAGTATCAATATGGCAGGACAAAAAAGCTTGTTCAAGGGCTATAATTCTGTGTCAACTTTTGAATTCATCACAGAATTCAGATATTTAAGGAAAGTGACCAGAATAGAAAAAAGTGGGTTGGAGTGACTAGAAGTGACAAAAAATGTGATCAAAAGAGAACAATAGATACAGTACCAGTTGTAGTAGTTGTAGTTAGTTGAAGACCCGGTATCACTGCAAACAAGTTAAAATCCATAACTGCTCAACTGCCCGTGTCAGTTGAATCATCCGAATTAACATCTCATTGCATTGAAGTGTCCAAACAAAGAAAGGCAGCTGCAGTGCCCACCATAGTAGTTAAAGCACATGCCAAAAGACATAAGGGGCAATTGCACTGAAAGTGAACGCAACCAAACTGTCCTTTGTCATACGATATCATCATTCATTGTAAAAAATCTGAATATAGAAACACCACCTGGATGAAATACACAGCTCGCGGTGCACACAGAGCACTAAACTCAGTAGCTCCAGCAGCAAGCCAGACTTGGAATATGAGGAAACTGCAACCAGGAACACTTTTCAAACAGAGCCTCAATGGTTCCTGTCACCTATCCGTCATATTAACCAGAAATCTAAACATGATACAATATACAGTACCAATCTTATATATAAAGATAATATATGAAATGGTTTAGCTACCCAACAGTACGTCTTGTGATACTTTATAATACAAGGAATATATAAGAGAAGGAAACAAAGCCCAAGACAGACCAAGGGTATGCTGGGGTGCTAATATCATCAAAGATCCCTACAGCAGACCAAGGGTATGCTGGAGTGCTAATATCATCAAAGATCCCTACAACAGACCAAGGGTATGCTGGAGTGCTAATATCATCAAAGATCCCTACAGCAGACCAAGGGTATGCTGCAGTGCTAATATCATCAAAGATCCCTACAACAGACCAAATGGTATGCTGGAGTGCTAATATCATCAAAGATCTCTATAACAGACCAAGGGTATGATTGAGAGTTAATATCATCAAAGATCTCAACAACAGACCAAGGGTTTGATTGAGAGCTAATATCATCAAAGATCTCTACAACAGACTAAGGGTATGATTGAGAGCTAATATCATCAAAGATCTCAACAACAGACCAAGGGTATGATTGAGAGCTAATATCATCAAAGATCTCTACAACAGACTAAGGGTATGATTGAGAGCTAATATCATCAAAGATCTCTACAACAGACCAAGGGTATGATTGAGAGCTAATATCATCAAAGATCTCTACAACAGACCAAGGGTATGATTGAGAGCTAATATCATCAAAGATCTCTACAACAGACCAAGGATATGATTGAGAGCTAATATCATCAAAGATCTCTACAACAATATCAAACAATAATGATTGTTGAACTAAAAGAGTGATAGAAAGAGCTTTGTATTCCTCAAAGCCAAAAATGCTTCAAGAGAAAGTGGAGAAGAACAAGAGAAAGTGGAGAAGAACAAGAGAAAGTGGAGAAGAACAAGACTCTGACATTCTGATAAACTTGCAGCTGAAAATGTTAGCTCTTGAAGGACAAGTGGTAAGTGAAGAACAACAAAAGTGAAACCTCAGACATAACACATGATAGTAGTGATGTGAGACAAGTCTGCAATGCTCAGGGCATGCTCTGAACTCAACAACAGTTTAAAACGTTGCCATGCCATGTTAAGTTATGGCAATTGCCTCTCCCATATAAAATATTATCATCAAGTACCGGGCCTAGTCCCTCTGTCTCTTCGTCCCTCAATTTTTCCAGTTGTTACAATATATTCCAGTTGTTCTCTTCTCATTACATGGCCAAAAAATGATGATAGTCTCTTCCTAACATTGGAAATTAGCTCTCTTTTTGCTTTGACCTTTCTCAGAACCTCTTCATTACTCTTCTTAGCTGTCCATGGTATTCTCAACATTCTTCTGTAAAACCACATTTCTACAGACTCCAGTGATTTTCTTGTCTGTTGTCCTATTGTCCATGACTCGCATCCATATGTTAAGACTGACTCTACGTAACATTTAAGAACTCTTTTTCTTGTTTCTATTGTCAAAAATGGATTGCATAGTATTTTCCTCATTTTTTGGAAAGCTGCTTTTGCCGGAGCCATTCTGCATCTCACCTCTTTTGTACATCTTCCGTCTGAGGTTAACAAAGTTCCCAAATATTTAAATTCATTTACCTGTTTTAATATTGTTCCACTTGTCTTTATTTTATAAATGAGACACTTAGTGGCCGTGTAAGAAGACTTATCAACCAACATAGAACTGGAGTCGTCAGTCGCTGGACACTGAGGGAATTGCTTAGGTGGGGATCTGAGCACCTATAGACATGTTCGGAGTGCAATGATGATGACCCGCAAATAACTCAATAACTTGCACTGAGGTGATGTCTTTTTCTTTATAAAATATATCCACTTCAAATCATGTGTTATTATTTATTTTTCCATAGACATCCCCAAACTTATGGTAAGTGGGACTGAATGCCTAGTCCTATAAGAAGCAGACAATAACACATTGGTCCTATGTTCAAATCCATTATATAAAGAACTTTGGCTCTTAAGAAGTAAGTTTAAAAAAAAAAAAAAAGCAACTTTAGAACAATTTAAAAACCATTTCTACTCTTTCTTTATGTATTCAATGCTTAGCATACACATTAAGACATGGGTGGGTCATTAATCCACAGACTCCCCAGCAATACAATGTATTTGGTTGAACCAAAAATTGGCAATAAATACCACAGGTGGCTGAATCAATAACAAATACACTTTCGTTAGATAAAGATCAGTCAATTATAATTTATAGATAACATAATGTAACAATATTTTATCATGACAACTGACATCAGAGTCCAAATAATGAAACTTTGTAACTATACTTTTACTATATAGTCTATACTTTCTATATAGTCTATACTTTTACTATATAGTCTATACTTTCTATATAGTCTATACTTTTACCATAGTCTATATTTACTATATAGTCTATACTTTTACTATATATATATAGTACTTTCTATATAGTCTATACTTTTACTATATAGTCTATACTTTCTATATAGTCTATACTTTTACTATATAGTCTATACTTTTACTATATAGTCTATAATTTCTATATAGTCTATACTTTTACTATATAGTCTATACTTTCTATATAGTCTATACTTTTACTATATAGTCTATACCTACTATATAGTCTATACTTTTACTATATAGTCTATACTTTCTATATAGTCTATACTTTTACTATATAGTCTATACTTACTATATAGTCTATACTTACTATATAGTCTATACCTTCTATATAGTCTATACTTTTACCATATAGTCTATACTTACTATATAGTCTATACTTTCTATATAGTCTATACTTTTACTATATAGTCTATACTTTTACTATATAGTCTATAATTTCTATATAGTCTATACTTTTACTATATAGTCTATACTTTCTATATAGTCTATACTTTTACTATATAGTCTATACTTACTATATAGTCTATACTTTTACTATATAGTCTATACTTTCTATATAGTCTATACTTTTACTATATAGTCTATACTTACTATATAGTCTATACTTACTATATAGTTTATACTTTTACCATATAGTCTATACTTTCTATATAGTCTATACTTTTACTATATAGTCTATACTTTCTATATAGTTTATACTTTTACCATAGTCTATACTTTCTATATAGTCTATACTTTCTATATAGTCTATACTTTCTATATAGTCTATACTTTTACCATAGTCTATATTTACTATATAGTCTATACTTTTACTATATATATAGTACTTTCTATATAGTCTATACTTTTACTATATAGTCTATACTTTCTATATAGTCTATACTTTTACTATATAGTCTATACTTTTACTATATAGTCTATAATTTCTATATAGTCTATACTTTTACTATATAGTCTATACTTTCTATATAGTCTATACTTTTACTATATAGTCTATACTTACTATATAGTCTATACTTTTACTATATAGTCTATACTTTCTATATAGTCTATACTTTTACTATATAGTCTATACTTACTATATAGTCTATACTTACTATATAGTCTATACTTTCTATATAGTCTATACTTTTACCATATAGTCTATACTTACTATATAGTCTATACTTTCTATATAGTCTATACTTTTACTATATAGTCTATACTTTCT
This sequence comes from Megaustenia siamemsis, assembly GCA_032433765.1. Classification (NCBI taxonomy): domain Eukaryota; kingdom Metazoa; phylum Mollusca; class Gastropoda; order Stylommatophora; family Ariophantidae; genus Megaustenia; species Megaustenia siamemsis. Next base: position 56,977,213 of record JAVIAB010000046.1, on the reverse strand, counting down.
ATATAGTCTATACTTTCTATATAGTCTATACATACTGTGGTGGAGGTAAACAAAATAAGTATTCTGGCAGTTACATCTAGTAACGTTTATGGGAAATAGGCTTTATGTACCAATATCAGTTAATGATGATCAGTACATTGATAGTTTGTGCCCATCATTATTAAGCCTGGCTGCCCTACTTTCCCAGAAAGAAATCTTTCCTACCAGTTTTCACATGCTAGCCCAGAAAGAAATCTCTCCAACTTAGAAATTGAAAATGGACCATTGTAATTTGTAGACAAGCACACTACCCTACCTGCTGCTTCCTTTAGTAAAGGTAGTCACACAGTATTTAAACAACTGTTTCTATAAGAAAAAAAACCAAAGAATGTTCACAATACCAGAGTCATGTCTTGTTGCATATAAGGAATATAGAGATAAGACAGTAATCAAGGACTTGTTCATGATGCTCCGTTCCTTTACAATTTGATATTAATGAAACTTATCAATCAAAGTCATTAAAATATTTGAGTCTTGATTCAAGAATTCTAACTTTGTTATACTTTTTTTATAAACTGGTATGTGATGTAACAGATAACAACTGCTACACTTTTATAAACTGGTATGTGATGTAACAAATATTTGCTACACTTTTATAAACTGGTAAGCGATGTAACAGATATTTGCTACACTTTTATAAACTGGTAAGCGATGTAACTGATATTTGCTACACTTTTATAAACTGGTATGTGATGTAACAGGTAATAGTTGTCATACTGTAATGTGATTGTTCATATTTGCTATACTCTTTAAAACTAGCTTGTGCTACACCAGATACTAGTCATAATCTGTGTAGGCAATCTATGTTGACACTGTGAGATTATTAAGCACAGGCAAAGCAACAAATATAAACATGAACATTTGTGTCACATTTATCAGGTATAAATATCACAAAGATCGATTATATGTATGTAGATGGTGCGTGACATAATGTGGCTTGCTGGTCTTGACAGATGCTTGGTAGAAAGCAATCATGATAAATCAGTACTTTGATCAAATATTAGTGTCTTTTGCTGGATGCTGTTTTTGCTGAACAGCTTCTAATGTGGCTGAACCTGCCAATATTAGATAGACAGGTTTGACCACAGAACGAACAAGACATATTCGTGGTGCCTGGCCTTGTCTCCTTTCTCCAGTGCCTTCAGAATTTGATATCAAAGCTGTCTCGAATGTTGCAGTGCTATTTTTTATTTTTGTTCTCCCTATGCTATGATATGCAGCCTGATCCTCCCAGTATCTTTCACTAATTGAAAATTCCCTCAAGGAACCCCCGCAAACATACTTATATCTCAGCACTGGTCTGTCCTTTGTTCTCTTTCCGTCCCTAAGTTGGCCATACAATATAAAATAAATGATATAAGACAAATACTATAATGACAATGGTTTCCCCATAATTCTGTGCAATCAGACCCAGGCAAATATCTGCAGATGTGTTAATGTTTTGTTCTGATAATTTTATCAAGCCATCTGTTACAAATGTGCTCTGTCAATCAGCATCACTATCTTTAGAAGTCTCACCTACAACATAATACAGCACACCTTGCTGTCAACAAAAGACTGACAACCATGGCTCCAACAATCTGTTACAACTTGATGCCACTGTCACAGCCAAACAAATCATAACCTTCAACAGTAGAGAAGACTGGCTCAATGAAAGGGACAAACAGGCAGAGATCTTTTAAAATATATGACAAGGTCAAATTCTCATAGCAACATAAACAATCTAAAGTAGGAAGAGACTAAAGCAGCAAATCATAGAATACAACAAAACCAAACTCCAACATGTCTGTGAACAACCACATGAAACAGTAGAACATCACCTGTTTGACTGTCCAAAGCTCACTGATATCAGAACAACTCTTCTTCCTTAAAGACCAGATTAATGGAAAACCTTGTGTACGAGCGAACTCACAAATACTTGCAGATGTCATGACATAGTGTTCAGCTCACAGACCACTGGATCCATAACAACATAATGTATCTCTACTGTGCTACAACAAGGTGCTCGTCTTACAACCACCCCAAGGTACTAGGCTTGAATCAAATTTAGAGCAATCTAATTTGTTGTGTCTCTACTGTGCTACAACAAGGTGCTCGTCTTACAACCAACCACCAAGGTACTAGGCTTGAATCAAATTTAGAGCAATCTAATTTGTTGTGTCTCTACTGTGCTACAACAAGGTGCTCGTCTTACAACCAACCACCAAGGTACTAGGCTTGAATCAAATTTAGAGCAATCTAATTTGTTGTGTCTCTACTGTGTTACAACAAGGTGCTCGTCTTACAACCAAACACCAAGGTATTAGACTTGAATCAAATTTAGAGAAATCTAATTTGTTGTGTCTCTACTGTGCTACAACAAGGTGCTCATCTTACAACCAAACACCAAGGTATTAGACTTGAATCAAATTTAGAGCAATCTAATTTGTTGTGCCTCTACTGTGTTACAACAAGGTGCTCGTCTTACAACCAAACACCAAGGTATTAGACTTGAATCAAATTTAGAGCAATCTAATTTGTTGTGTCTCTACTGTGCTACAACAAGGTGCTCATCTTACAACCAAACACCAAGGTATTAGACTTGAATCAAATTTAGAGCAATCTAATTTGTTGTGTCTCTACTGTGTTACAACAAGGTGCTCGTCTTACAACCAAACACCAAGGTATTAGACTTGAATCAAATTTAGAGCAATCTAATTTGTTGTGTCTCTACTGTGCTACAACAAGGTGCTCGTCTTACAACCACCCCAAGGTACTAGGCTTGAATCAAATTTAGAGCAATCTAATTTGTTGTGTCTCTACTGTGCTACAACAAGGTGCTCGTCTTACAACCACCCCAAGGTACTAGGCTTGAATCAAATTTAGAGCAATCTAATTTGTTGTGTCTCTACTGTGTTACAACAAGGTGCTCATCTTACAACCACCCCAAGGTACTAGGCTTGAATCAAATTTAGAGCAATCTAATTTGTTGTGTCTCTACTGTGCTACAACAAGGTGCTCGTCTTACAACCACCCCAAGGTACTAGGCTTGAATCAAATTTAGAGCAATCTAATTTGTTGTGTCTCTACTGTGCTACAACAAGGTGCTCGTCTTACAACCAACCACCAAGGTACTAGGCTTGAATCAAATTTAGAGCAATCTAATTTGTTGTGTCTCTACTGTGCTACAACAAGGTGCTCGTCTTACAACCAACCACCAAGGTACTAGGCTTGAATCAAATTTAGAGCAATCTAATTTGTTGTGTCTCTACTGTGTTACAACAAGGTGCTCGTCTTACAACCAAACACCAAGGTATTAGACTTGAATCAAATTTAGAGAAATCTAATTTGTTGTGTCTCTACTGTGCTACAACAAGGTGCTCATCTTACAACCAAACACCAAGGTACTAGGCTTGAATCAAATTTAGAGCAATCTAATTTGTTGTGTCTCTACTGTGTTACAACAAGGTGCTCATCTTACAACCACCCCAAGGTACTAGGCTTGAATCAAATTTAGAGCAATCTAATTTGTTGTGTCTCTACTGTGTTACAACAAGGTGCTCGTCTTACAACCACCCCAAGGTACTAGGGCTTGAATCAAATTTAGAGCAATCTAATTTGTTGTGTCTCTACTGTGCTACAACAAGGTGCTCGTCTTACAACCAAACACCAAGGTATTAGACTTGAATCAAATTTAGAGCAATCTAATTTGTTGTGTCTCTACTGTGTTACAACAAGGTGCTCGTCTTACAACCACCCCAAGGTACTAGGCTTGAATCAAATTTAGAGCAATCTAATTTGTTGTGTCTCTACTGTGCTACAACAAGGTGCTCATCTTACAACCAAACACCAAGGTATTAGACTTGAATCAAATTTAGAGCAATCTAATTTGTTGTGTCTCTACTGTGTTACAACAAGGTGCTCATCTTACAACCAAACACCAAGGTATTAGACTTGAATCAAATTTAGAGCAATCTAATTTGTTGTGTCTCTACTGTGCTACAACAAGGTGCTCATCTTACAACCAAACACCAAGGTATTAGACTTGAATCAAATTTAGAGCAATCTAATTTGTTGTGTCTCTACTGTGCTACAACAAGGTGCTCGTCTTACAACCAAACACCAAGGTATTAGACTTGAATCAAATTTAGAGCAATCTAATTTGTTGTGTCTCTACTGTGCTACAACAAGGTGCTCGTCTTACAACCACCCCAAGGTACTAGGCTTTGAATCAAATTTAGAGCAATCTAATTTGTTGTGTCTCTACTGTGCTACAACAAGGTGCTCATCTTACAACCAAACACCAAGGTATTAGACTTGAATCAAATTTAGAGCAATCTAATTTGTTGTGTCTCTACTGTGCTACAACAAGGTGCTCGTCTTACAACCACCCCAAGGTACTAGGCTTTGAATCAAATTTAGAGCAATCTAATTTGTTGTGTCTCCCCAGTGACCCTTTACCTAAAGGTAGTCCTATAAGAGACAGACAACAAAAAAGAATGCCCTGTCTTCAAGTAAAAGAACTCTTTAGCTGTTGAAAATTGAAAAGAGGAGGTTGTATGCTGCTGCCAGGGCCAAAATTGTAAAATGACTTTGGAATCTTCATGGGTACTGTTGAGTTCCTTCACTGCACTGAGATCTTCCGAAGTTGTCAGGAAAGAGACTAAAACACTAATGGACATTGTCAAAGTATCATGATCATGGTTTTAACACAAAGACAAATATCAGTTGCGGAGCATTAAACAAAGTCTGGAGGAGAACATGCTGATGAGGGAAGAACTAATGTATAGCCAATTAGTCCAACATCTGACATGCCTGCTACACTGGCTCGTTAAATAACTTAAGTTGCAACAAAAGTAACGAAAAGGTCAGCTCTCACAAAATGTCAGGTATTCAGGTGTAGGAGATCTCCTGAAACCATCACTCACAAAATGTCAGGTATTTAGGTGTGGGAGATCTCCTGAAACCATCACTCACAAAATGTCAGGTATTCAGGTGTGGGAGATCTCTTGAAACCATCACTCACAAAATATCAGGTATTCAGGTGTGGGAGATCTCCTGAAACCATCACTCACAAAATGTCAGGTATTCAGGTGTGGGAGATCTCCTGAAACCATCACTTACAAAATGTCAGGTATTCAGGTGTGGGAGATATCCTGAAACCATCATTCACAAAATGTCAGGTATTCAGGTGTGGGAGATCTTCTGAAACCATCACTCACAAAATGTCAGGTATTCAGGTGTGGGGGATCTCTTGAAACCATCACTCACAAAATGTCAGGTATTCAGGTGTGGGGGATCTCCTGAAACCATCACTCACAAAATGTCAGGTATTCAGGTGTGGGGTATCTCCTGAAACCATCACTCACAAAATGTCAGGTATTCAGGTGTGGGAGATCTCCTGAAACCATCACTCACAAAATGTCAGGTATTCAGGTGTGGGAGATCTCCTGAAACCATCACTCACAAAATGTTAGGTATTTAGGTGTGGGAGATCTCCTGAAACCATCACTTACAAAATGTCAGGTATTCAGGTGTGGGAGATATCCTGAAACCATCATTCACAAAATGTCAGGTATTCAGGTGTGGGAGATCTTCTGAAACCATCACTCACAAAATGTCAGGTATTCAGGTGTGGGGGATCTCTTGAAACCATCACTCACAAAATGTCAGGTATTCAGGTGTGGGGGATCTCCTGAAACCATCACTCACAAAATGTCAGGTATTCAGGTGTGGGGTATCTCCTGAAACCATCACTCACAAAATGTCAGGTATTCAGATGTGGAAAATCTCCTGAAACCATCACTCACAAAATGTCAGGTGTTCAGGTGTGGGAAATCTCCTGAAACTATCACTCACCATATGTCAGGTATTCAGGTGTGGGAGATCTCCTGAAACTATCACTCACAAAATGTCAGGTATTCAGGTGTGGGAGATCTCCTGAAACCATCACTCATAAATGTCAGGTATTCAGGTGTGGGAGATCTCCTGAAACCATCACTTACAAAATGTCAGGTATTCAGGTGTGGAAAATCCCCTGAAACCATCACTTAGAAAATGTCAGACTACAGCGTGAGATTGCTACCTGAATCCCTAGATCTTGTTAATTCTTAAGCAGCCCTCTGTGTCTGTTAGACAACACCCCATAACAACAACATCATCAAAGAAGTTCTGCCCTGGAGGACAGACTGAAATATTGCATTGACAAATATGACAGTTCCCATCAAAGATCATGAGTAATTCGTTCAAGGAAAGAATGAACAACAACAAAACACAGGCTAACAAATGTGTGCATATCAAACAGTTCAATAGACACTCAATCTATCTTGACAGGTGTGGAACATAATGATGATTTCTATAGTGTGTTGATGTATGTACTTTTGATCAACTGTTAGTCATTCCTCTTTGTGACAAAACTACTCCCAGATATCAGATCAATAATTACTCTCTCAATAACCACAGTAACTTTCTTTCATAAACTTTCTGTTCTGTCAGTGATGCCACATAGTGAACAAAAGTAAATTCCTCATATCTGGATTGTCATAACTGCTGTCTCACAAACAGCAGTGTCACTCATGGACATTCTGTCCTGTACGTCATGTCTCCTTGTGACAGAACAGATTTCTGGATTGTCACTCATGGACATTCTGTCCTGTACGTCATGTCTCCTTGTGACAGAACAGATTTCTGGATTGTCACTCATGGACATTCTGTCCTGTAAGTCACGCTCCCCCATGTGACAGAACAGATTTCTGGATTGTCATAACTACTGTCTTCCTAACAACAGTGACAATCATGGACATTCTGTCCTGTAAGTCACTCTCCCCCTTGTGACAGAACAGATTTCTGGATTGTCATAACTACTGTCTTCCTAACAACAGTGACAATCATGGACATTCTGTCCTGTAAGTCACGCTCCCCCTTGTGACTGAACAGATTTCTGGATTGTCATAACTACTGTCTTCCTAACAACAGTGACACTCATGGACATTCTGTCCTGTAAGTCACGCTCCCCCTTGTGACTGAACAGATTTCTGGATTGTCATAATCACTCTCATTAAACAGCAGTGACACTCTTCAACAAACAAACATCAAGAGGCGTTCATTTGTCAATCTCCAATATTTCCACTATCGGTGTCATTGTTGCGAGCATGTTTGTATTTTCTTTGTTGGGGACTCCCCAAAAACAAACCAAAGAACCAGAGAGGCAAAAATGAAAGAAACAAAACAAACATAAGCCTCTACAAAGGGTGGCATTGGGTACAATGCAGAGATGTTTGCTTCCTTGGCCTACAAGATGACACAGGATATAGAAGATTGTCTTTGCATTCATGAACCAATGGATGGTTCTCATCTTTGTGAAATGATGCACTTCTTTATTATTTGTCAGCTCAGCTACCTTTTTAACGAAAGCCTCCCAGTTACACGAGCGAGCGTGGAACAATTGACTTATATCACACTAGCAGGCAATTTGTCAAACACGTCATTCTTCCCTCCGGATTGAGCACTGGAGCGCCGCCGCGGTGATGGGTGCTCAGGGCATCCACTGGTTGTGAGGAGTTCTATACATTCTGATGATCCTGAACTTCTGGCGTACCACAGAGCATTGCGACTTTCGTGATCAACAACAGTCACATTTGCGCTATACTGTAAAAATGAGGCAAATCAGTGATGAAATTTATTTGCAAACTTAAAACTGCCATAACAAAATAATAACTATCACTAGCAAATTTAAATAACCACTACACAATTAAAACAACTACAAAATTAATATTAGCCTTGTATAATTAAAACTATCACTACAAAATTAATACTAGCCTTGTATAATTAAAACTATCACTACAAAATTAATACTAGCCTTGTATAATTAAAACTATCACTACAAAATTAATACTCTCTCTCTCTCTCTCTCTCTCTATTGACCTTTCGAGCCGTAACCGGCCCATAGGGCGTAGACCAAGATACACCTTCTCCTATATGAATTTTTGTTCTAGCAGTTTTCTTATAAAGATATTTTATCAAATCTCGCCATCTGTCTCTGTTCTGTGCAAGCAGTTCTATCTCATTGAGGGAGCCGATTCCTGCTGCTCTTGCCTCTCTCATCAATGTTCTTCTCAGTGTCTCCCTGGGTCTTCCTCTTTTTCTTTTACCTGTTGTTTCCCATATGAGGGCTTGCTTTGCTATTCGATTATTATCTCTTCTCATCACATGTCCAACGTATGACCATCGTCTTTTCTTTATTACTGAAGATATTAGTGGTTGATTGGCGATTTCTCTAATTTCCTCGTTTGTTTTGAATTCGTTCCATTCTATACCAAGTATTTTCCTTAGACATTTATTTTCGAATGCGTTCAACTTTGTTTCTATATCTCTTGTTGTTTTCCAGCTTTCACACGCATACGTAAGGGTTGATAGTACATTTGATTTGAATAGCCTAAGTTTTGTGTTTGTGCTAATGAGTTTTGATTTCCACAACTTTTCAAGGCTTCTGAAAGACATTGCTGCTTAATTAATACTAGCCTTGTATAATTAAAACTATCACTACAAAATTAATACTAGCCTTGTATAATTAAAACTATCACTACAAAATTAATACTAGCCTTGTATAATTAAAACTATCACTACAAAATTAATACTAGCCTTGTATAATTAAAACTATCACTACAAAATTAATACTAGCCTTGTATAATTAAAACTATCACTACAAAATTAATACTAGCCTTGTATAATTAAAACTATCACTACAAAATTAATACTAGCCTTGTATAATTAAAACTATCACTACAAAATTAATACTAGCCTTGTATAATTAAAACTATCACTACAAAATTAATACTACCCTTGTATAATTAAAACTATCACTACAAAATTAATACTAGCCTTGTATAATTAAAACTATCACTACAAAATTAATACTAGCCTTGTATAATTAAAACTATCACTACAAAATTAATACTAGCCTTGTATAATTAAAACTATCACTGCAAAATTAATACTACCCTTGTATAATTAAAACTATCACTACAAAATTAATACTTCCCTTGTATAATTAAAACTATCACTACAAAATTAATACTACCCTTGTATAATTAAAACTATCACTACAAAATTAATACTACCCTTGTATAATTAAAACTATCACTACAAAATTAATACTACCCTTGTATAATTAAAACTATCACTACAAAATTAATACTACCCTTGCATAATTAAAACTATCACTACAAAATTAATACTACCCTTGTATAATTAAAACTACCTCTGCAAAATTAATACTACCCTTGTATAATTAAAACTATCACTACAAAATTAATACTACCCTTGCATAATTAAAACTATCACTACAAAATTAATACTACCCTTGTATAATTAAAACTATCACTGCAAAATTAATACTACCCTTGTATAATTAAAACTATCACTACAAAATTAATACTACCCTTGTATAATTAAAACTACCTCTGCAAAATTAATACTACCCTTGTATAATTAAAACTATCACTACAAAATTAATACTACCCTTGTATAATTAAAACTACCTCTGCAAAATTAATACTACCCTTGTATAATCAAAACTACCTCTGCAAAATTAATACTACCCTTGTATAATTAAAACTATCACTACAAACTGAAAGCCATAATAAAGGAAAATTATCACAGCAAAATTCTACAAAATTTGCACTACAAAATTGAAACTATCACTTCGAAGTAAAACAATCTATCTATCTATTGACCTTTCGAGCCATAGTCGGCCCATAGGGCATAGACCCAGGTACTCCTCTTATCTAAATTTGTATTCTAGCAGTTTTCAATCCTTGTAAAGATCTTTTATCAAATCTCGCCATTTGTCTCTGTTCTGTGCAAGCAACTCTATCTCAGTGAGGGAGCTGATTCCTGCTGCTCTTGCCTCTCTCATCAATGTTCTTCTCAGTGTCTCTCTGGGTTGGCCTCTTTTCCTCTTACCTGTTGTTTCCCACATGAGGGCTTGCTTTGCTATTCGGTTATTATCTCTTCTCATCACATATCCAACGTATGACCATCGTCTTTTCTTTATTACTGAAGATATTAGTGGTTGATTGACGATTTCTCTAATTTCTTCGTTTGTTTTGAATTCGTTCCACGCTATACCAAGTATTTTCCTTAGACATTTATTTTCAAATGCGTTCAACTTTGTTTCTATATCTCTTCTTGTTTTCCAGCTCTCACATGCATACGTAAGGGTTGATAGTACATTTGATTTTAATAGTCTTAAGTTTTGTGTTTGTGCTGATGAGTTTCCACAACTTTTCAATAGTCTTCTATAGTAAGTGATGCTACTATTGTTGATTTGTCTTCTATAGTAAGTGATGCTACTATTGTTGATCTTTCTTCTATAGTAAGTGATGCTACTATTGTTGATCTGTCTTCTATACCAAGTGATGCTACTATTGTTGATTTGTCTTCTATACCAAGTGATGCTACTATTGTTGATTTGTCTTCTATAGTAAGTGATGCTACTATTGTTGATCTGTCTTCTATACCAAGTGATGCTACTATTGTTGATTTGTCTTCTATACCAAGTGATGCTACTATTGTTGATCTGTCTTCTATACCAAGTGATGCTACTATTGTTGATTTGTCTTCTATAGTAAGTGATGCTACTATTGTTGATCTGTCTTCTATACCAAGTGATGCTACTATTGTTGATCTGTCTTCTATACCAAGTGATGCTACTATTGTTGATCTGTCTTCTATACCAAGTGATGCTACTATTGTTGATCTGCCTTCTATACCAAGTGATGCTCCTATTGTTGATCTGTCTTCTATAGTAAGTGATGCTACTATTGTTGATCTGTCTTCTATACCAAGTGATGCTACTATTGTTGATTTGTCTTCTATACCAAGTGATGCTACTATTGTTGATCTGCCTTCTATACAAAGTGATGCTACTATTGTTGATTTGTCTTCTATACCAAGTGATGCTACTATTGTTGATTTGTCTTCTATACCAAGTGATGCTACTATTGTTGATTTGTCTTCTATACCAAGTGATGCTACTATTGTTGATTTGTCTTCTATACCAAGTGAAGCTACTATTGTTGATTTGTCTTCTATACCAAGTGATGCTACTATTGTTGATTTGTCTTCTATACCAAGTGATGCTACTATTGTTGATTTGTCTTCTATACCAAGTGATGCTACTATTGTTGATTTGTCTTCTATACCAAGTGAAGCTACTATTGTTGATTTGTCTTCTATACCAAGTGATGCTACTATTGTTGATCTGCCTTCTATACAAAGTGATGCTACTATTGTTGATTGTCTTCTATACCAAGTGATGCTACTATTGTTGATTTGTCTTCTATACCAAGTGATGCTACTATTGTTGATTTGTCTTCTATACAAAGTGATGCTACTATTGTTGATCTGTCTTCTATACAAGTGAAGCTACTATTGTTGGTCTGTCTTCTATAGTAAGTGAAGCTACTATTGTTGATCTGTCTTCTATACCAAGTGATGCTACTATTGTTGATCTGTCTTCTATACCAAGTGATGCTACTATTGTTGATCTGTCTTCTATACCAAGTGAAGCTACTATTGTTGATCTGTCTTCTATACCAAGTGAAGCTACTATTGTTGATCTGTCTTCTATACCAAGTGATGCTACTATTGTTGATCTGTCTTCTATACCAAGTGATGCTACTATTGTTGATTTGTCTTCTATACCAAGTGATGCTACTATTGTTGATTTGTCTTCTATACCAAGTGATGCTACTATTGTTGATTTGTCTTCTATACCAAGTGATGCTACTATTGTTGATCTGTCTTCTATAGTAAGTGATGCTACTATTGTTGATCTGTCTTCTATACCAAGTGAAGCTACTATTGTTGATCTGTCTTCTATAGTAAATGATGCTACTATTGTTGATCTGTCTTCTATACCAAGTGATGCTACTATTGTTGATTTGTCTTCTATACCAAGTGATGCTACTATTGTTGATTTGTCTTCTATACCAAGTGATGCTACTATTGTTGATCTGTCTTCTATACCAAGTGATGCTACTATTGTTGATCTGTCTTCTATAGTAAGTGATGCTACTATTGTTGATCTGTCTTCTATACCAAGTGATGCTACTATTGTTGATCTGTCTTCTATAGTAAGTGATGCTACTATTGTTGATCTTTCTTCTATAGTAAGTAATGCTACTATTGTTGATCTGTCTTCTATACCAAGTGATGCTACCATTGTTGATCTGTCTTCTATACCAAGTGATGCTACTATTGTTGATCTGTCTTCTATAGTAAGTAATGCTACTATTGTTGATCTGTCTTCTATACCAAGTGAAGCTACTATTGTTGATCTGTCTTCTATACCAAGTGAAGCTACTATTGTTGATCTGTCTTCTATACCAAGTGATGCTACTATTGTTGGTCTGTCTTCTATACCAAGTGAAGCTACTATTGTTGGTCTGTCTTCTATAGTAAGTGATGCTACTATTGTTGATCTGTCTTCTATACCAAGTGAAGCTACTATTGTTGGTCTGTCTTCTATAGTAAGTGATGCTACTATTGTTGATCTGTCTTCTAGACCAAGTGAAGCTACTATTGTTGGTCTGTCTTCTATACCAAGTGAAGCTACTATTGTTGGTCTGTCTTCTATAGTAAGTGATGCTACTATTGTTGATCTGTCTTCTATAGTAAATGATGCTACTATTGTTGATCTGTCTTCTATAGTAAGTAATGCTACTATTGTTGATCTGTCTTCTATAGTAAATGATGCTACTATTGTTGATCTGTCTTCTATACCAAGTGATGCTACTATTGTTGATCTGTCTTCTATACCAAGTGATGCTACTATTGTTGATCTGTCTTCTATAGTAAATGATGCTACTATTGTTGATCTGTCTTCTATAGTAAATGATGCTACTATTGTTGATCTGTCTTCTATACCAAGTGATGCTACTATTGTTGATCTGTCTTCTATACCAAGTGATGCTACTATTGTTGATCTGTCTTCTATAGAATAATGATGCTACTATTGTTGATCTGTCTTCTATACCAAGTGATGCTACTATTGTTGACCTGTCTTCTATAGTAAATGATGCTACTATTGTTGACCTGTCTTCTATAGTAAATGATGCTACTATTGTTGATCTGTCTTCTATAGTAAATGATGCTACTATTGTTGATCTGTCTTCTATAGTAAGTGATGCTACTATTGTTGATCTGTCTTCTATACCAAGTGAAGCTACTATTGTTGGTCTGTCTTCTATACCAAGTGATGCTACTATTGTTGATCTGTCTTCTATAGTAAGTGAAGCTACTATTGTTGATCTGTCTTCTATACCAAGTGAAGCTACTATTGTTGGTCTGTCTTCTATACCAAGTGATGCTACTATTGTTGATCTGTCTTCTATACCAAGTGAAGCTACTATTGTTGATCTGTCTTCTATAGTAAATGATGCTACTATTGTTGATCTGTCTTCTATACCAAGTGAAGCTACTATTGTTGGTCTGTCTTCTATACCAAGTGAAGCTACTATTGTTGATCTGTCTTCTATACCAAGTGATGCTACTATTGTTGATCTGTCTTCTATAGTAAGTGATGCTACTATTGTTGATCTTTCTTCTATAAAAATGAACTGTGGGAACATTTCCTAAGAGGTCTATAGTTTCAATGAACAAAAACATTCAAAACTAGAAATAGGAGACTGGCAAAGAATCATCATTATCAATCACTGTGCTTGCTGGCTTGAGTGAGCATGTATCCCCACAACCATCTATCTATAAAGTAAAATCAAGTACTAGACTTGAATTCGTGTCTTGGCATGCAAGTTTTCACCCATATGTGCTCTGCCACCTTCCAGAAGTGTTTGGAGACTTCTGGACAGTGTCGCTTCAAGCATTGAAACTCATGTTGTGAGGCGGCATTCCTCACCTTCCCAGAGTACTATACCCAGGTACCCATTTCTGCCAGCGGCTGTGTCGACCACGGGGGTATATCTTTTTCCAACCATGAGTACAACTCACACTGCTTCCAGCAGGAATCGAACACGGGTTGTCTGAACATCAGTAGCCCAGTCGGATAGTTTTCCTAACTAGGCTACCATGGCCCTCAACTGTCTATGTAGTTGTTTATCATTTCTGTTGTTGACTTCCAACAAATGACTCCATCAGGTATGTTTTCTCTTCATAAAACACACTTACCCATAATAACATCTGAACAAAGACGACATTGCCAAGGGCAGCTGCGATGTGAAGGGCTGTGCGACCATCATCTTTACTGTACGGAGCATTGATATCTTCAGGCTCTGCCCGTCCTAGGATAATGATGATGTTTCTAATATCCTCACGAACTAGAGCGTCTATAAGTTGCTGGAATCAAACGTTTATGAGTCTACATGAGAAAATGTAATCTGTTGATGGTTTATAGAATCAAACATTTGTTTATGAGTCTACATGAGAAAATGTAATCTGTTGATGATTTATAGAATCAAACATTTGTTTATGAGTTGACATGAGAAAATGTAATCTGTTGATGATTTATAGAATCAAACATTTGTTTGAGTTTAAATAAGAAAATATAATCTGTTGATGGTTTAAAGAATCAAACATTTGTTTATGAGTTTAAATAAGAAAATATAATCTGTTGTAAACAGTGTACGATATCTAGAGAGCTTCCTCTTCAACTCCTTCTTCCTTTCATCTTATACACTTCAGGCTATGGGGACAGTTTTAGCTTAGCTGACTTTTCTGTCAGCCTCAACCATTGTCATGTGGTGCCAGCCTCAACCATTGTCATGTGGTGCCAGCCTCAACCATTGTCATGTGGTGTCAGCCTCAACCATTGTCATGTGGTGCCAGCCTCAACCATTGTCATGTGGTGTCAGCCTCAACCATTGTCATGTGGTGTCAGCCTCAAATATTGTCATGTGGTGCCAGCCTCAACCATTGTCATGTGGTGCCAGCCTCAACCCTTGTCATGTGGAGCCAACCTCAAATATTGTCATGTGGCGCCAGCCTCAACCATTGTCATGTGGTGCCAGCCTCAACCATTGTCATGTGGTGCCAGCCTCAAACACTGTCATGTGGTGCCAGCCTCAACCATTGTCATGTGGAGCCAACCTCAAATATTGTCATGTGGCGCCAGCCCTCAACCCTTGTCATGTGGCACCAGCCCTCAACCATTGTCATGTGTGGTGCCAGCCTCAACCCTTATTTTATTTATTGTATTTTGTTGCCTTCCGTCGGTTTGTTTAAGGTTGGCTCCGCTAGCCTTTGACTAAAAAGTCTCACCCACAAGGCAGTGGGGTTGTTTTACTTTCGGGGTACCCTCCTTTAGCCTTTTACTCTCCTGAACTTACCTGCAAGGCAGCAGGGCAGCCACAGGTTGTACTGTTTACTGCATACAGTAGCAGGTAAAATTACCTGACCTGACCCAAAATGTTGGACATTATAGTGAAAGAAAGCAAAATAAAGGACTCAGCCTTAATAGCAAAAAGACAGAGGTAATGGTAACAACAAAGAAAAAGACATCACCTCAGTGCAAAATAAAGACAAGTGGAACAATATTAAAACAGGTAAATGAATTTAAATATTTGGGAACTTTGTTAACCTCAGACGGAAGATGTACAAAAGAGGTGAGATGCAGAATGGCTCAGGCAAAAGCAGCTTTCCAAAAAATGAGGAAGATACTATGCAATCCATTTTTGACAATAGAAACAAGAAAAAGAGTTCTTAAATGTTATGTAGAGCCAGTCTTAACATATGGATGCGAATCATGGACAATAGGACAACAGACAAGAAAATCACTGGAGTCTGTAGAAGTGTGGTTTTACAGAAGAATGTTGAGAGCACCATGGACAGGTAAGAAGAGTAATGAAGATGTTCTGAGAGAGGTCAAAGCAAAAAGAGAGCTAATTTCCAATATTAGGAAGGGACAATCATCATTTTTTGGCCAGGTAAGGAGAAGAGAACAACTGGAATATATTGTAACAACTGGAAAAATTGAGGGATGAAGAGATAGAGAGAAGCAAAGAGAAAAAATAACAGACAGCTTAATTAAGAGAATGGCTTGGCAGAAGGTCAACAACAGAAATGATAAATAGCTGTCGAGATCGAAAGTTGTGGAGAGACATGATCACCTACGCCAATAGGCCCGGTACTTGAGGATGATGATCTATCTATTGACCTTTCGAGCCGTAGCCGGCCCATAGGTCGTAGACCCAGATACTCCTTCTCTTATCTAAATTTGTATTCTAGCAGTTTTCAATCCTTGTAAAGATCTTTTATCAAATCTCGCCATTTGTCTCTGTTCTGAACAAACAGCTCTATGTCATTGAGGGAGCCAATTCCTGCTGCTCTTGCCTCTCTCATCAATATTCTTGTCAGTGTCTCTCTAGGTCTTCCTCTTACCTGTTGTTTCCCACATGAGGGCTTGCTTTGCTATTCAGTTATTATCTCTTCTCATCACATGTCCAACATATGACCATCATCTTTTCTTTATTACTGAAGACATTAGTGGTTGATTGGTGATTTCTCTAGTTTCTTCATTTGTTTTGAATTCGTTCCACGCTATAGCAAGTATTTTCTTTAGACATTTATTTTCAAATGCGTTCAACTTTGTTTCTTGTTATATAAAATATATATACACATGATCAATATATGAAAGGAAAGCTGCAATGGGATATTGGTTAGTGCCTCCATGTACTTACTTGGAGGTGTGAGCTCTACTGTTAGATTAAATACACCTATAACCAGCATCATTCCTACCTGATTGACTGGTATATCCACATGATCAATATATGAAAGGAAAGCTGCAACGGGATATTGGTTAGTGCCTTCATGTACTTACTTGGAGGTGTGAGCTCTACTGTTAGATTAAATACACCTATAACCAGCATCA
This sequence comes from Megaustenia siamemsis, assembly GCA_032433765.1. Lineage (NCBI taxonomy): Eukaryota > Metazoa > Mollusca > Gastropoda > Stylommatophora > Ariophantidae > Megaustenia > Megaustenia siamemsis. The sequence continues at coordinate 56,960,310 of JAVIAB010000046.1, read as the reverse complement.
TTCCTACCTGATTGACTGGTATATCCACATAAGGTAAGGGAGGTAAAAATTCTTTTGCTTCATATTTTGCCCGGATCCACCTTTCTTTCTCATCTCTGTAAAACAAAAGTCAATAAGAGAAATGATCCACCTTTCTTTCTCATCTCTGCAAAACAAAAGTCAATAAGAGAAATGATCCACCTTTCTTTCTCATCTCTGTAAAACAAAGTCAATAAGAGAAATGATCCACCTTTCTTTCTCATCTCTGCAAAACAAAAGTCAATAAGAGAAATGATCCACCTTTCTTTTTCATCTCTGTAAAACAAAAGTCAATAAGAGAAATGATCCACCTTTCTTTCTCATCTCTGCAAAACAAAAGTCAATAAGAGAAATGATCCACCTTTCTTTCTCATCTCTGTAAAACAAAAGTCAATAAGAGAAATGATCCACCTTTCTTTCTCATCTCTGCAAAACAAAAGTCAATAAGAGAAATGATCCACCTTTCTTTTTCATCTCTGTAAAACAAAAGTCAATAAGAGAAATGATCCACCTTTCTTTCTCATCTCTGTAAAACAAAAGTCAATAAGAGAAATGATCCACCTTTCTTTCTCATCTCTGTAAAACAAAAGTCAATAAGAGAAATGATCCACCTTTCTTTCTCATCTCTGTAAAACAAAAGTCAATAAGAGAAATGATCCACCTTTCTTTTTCATCTCTGTAAAACAAAAGTCAATAAGAGAAATGATCCACCTTTCTTTCTCATCTCTGTAAAACAAAAGTCAATAAGAGAAATGATCCACCTTTCTTTCTCATCTCTGTAAAACAAAAGTCAATAAGAGAAATTAACTTGGCTGACATTAATTCTTCTTTTACCTTTCAGTTCCCTGTGGAGCATAGGTCTTCAACAAACACTTTCTAAGTCATTATGTTTCTTGCCATTCTTTTAAGATCATTCCATGTCTTCCCCATCATCTTCATCTCTGCTTCTATCTGTCTTCTCCAAGAATTCTTTGGTCTTCCTCTTTGTCTTTTCTCCTGGGGATTCCAAAAAGGACCTGTTGTGTAATACTCTCAGTTGGTTTTCGCAGTGTGTGTCCTATTCAGCGCCATCGTCTTCACTGTATCTCTTTATCCACTGGTACATTTCCATAATTCTATGTTAGTAATTTTGTCCTGCCATTTCCATCCTTTTATTCTGCGTAAGCATGAAAGTCTTCATCAAAGTCTGTATCTTCATGATTGTCAATTTTGTTGTTCTCCATGTTTCACAGCCATATAATAGGACTGACTTAACAGTGGAGTTGAAAAATTGTTGTATTTAACCTAATTTCTTTGGACTTCCATATATTTCCCAGTGCAACAAAAGCTCCTCTTGCTTTTGATATCCTTATTTTGGTATCATTCTCTGTTCCTCCCTCTTTATCTATGTTACTACCCAGATATATGTCTGATTTCTACAGGATGTACAATCTTACACACTGACATTAATTATGACAACCCAATTAAGACAGAGAAATAATAGATTTGACATGACTACTAGCACCAAATATTTGTGTTGTTGTAACAAAGTTTACAGACCATCCTCTCAAAGAGTTCATGGTTGCCTGGTTACCTTGGAAGTCTTAGTGGGGTGCTGATACATACGGTAGCTAATGATCTTCTTCCATACTTCCTGGTTGTTTGTAATCTTGGCATGAGATGTCAGACAATCTTACAGTGAAAGTATGTGTACAATAAATGTATTCTTGTTGTTTGTAATGTAATCTTGGCATGAGATGATAGACAATCTTACAGTGAACATGTGTGTACAATAAATGTATTCTTGTTGTTTATAATGTAATCTTGGCATGAGGTGATAGACAATCTTACAGTGAAAGTGTGTGTACAATAAATGTATTCTTGTTGTTTATAATGTAATCTTGGCATGAGATGATAGACAATCTTACAGTGAACATGTGTGTACAATAAATGTATTCTTGTTGTTTGTAATGTAATCTTGGCCCTAGATGATAGACAATCTTACAGTGAAAGTGTGTGTACAATAAATGTATTCTTGTTGTTTATAATGTAATCTTGGCATGAGATGATAGACAATCTTACAGTGAAAGTGTGTGTACAATAAATGTATTCTTGTTGCTTGTAATGTAATCTTGGCATGAGATGATAGACAATCTTACAGTGAACGTGTGTGTACAATAAATGTATTCTTGTTGTTTATAATGTAATCTTGGCATGAGATGATAGACAATCTTACAGTGAACGTGTGTGTACAATAAATGTATTCTTGTTGTTTATAATGTAATCTTGGCATGAGATGATAGACAATCTTACAGTGAACGTGTGTGTACAATAAATGTATTCTTGTTGTTTGTAATGTAATCTTGGCATGAGATGATAGACAATCTTACAGTGAACGTGTGTGTACAATAAATGTATTCTTGTTGTTTGTAATGTAATCTTGGCATGAGATGATAGACAATCTTACAGTGAAAGTATGTGTACAATAAATGTATTCTTGTTGTTTGTAATGTAATCTTGGCCCTAGATGATAGACAATCTTACAGTGAACATGTGTGTACAATAAATGTATTCTTGTTGTTTGTAATGTAATCTTGGCCCTAGATGATAGACAATCTTACAGTGAAAGTGTGTGTACAATAAATGTATTCTTGTTGTTTGTAATGTAATCTTGGCATGAGATGTCAGACAATCTTACAGTGAAAGTGTGTATACAATAAATGTATTCTTGTTGTTTGTAATGTAATCTTGGCATGAGATGATAGACAATCTTACAGTGAAAGTATGTGTACAATAAATGTATTCTTGTTGTTTGTAATGTAATCTTGGCATGAGATGATAGACAATCTTACAGTGAACATGTGTGTACAATAAATGTATTCTTGTTGTTTATAATGTAATCTTGGCATGAGGTGATAGACAATCTTACAGTGAAAGTGTGTGTACAATAAATGTATTCTTGTTGTTTATAATGTAATCTTGGCATGAGATGATAGACAATCTTACAGTGAACATGTGTGTACAATAAATGTATTCTTGTTGTTTGTAATGTAATCTTGGCCCTAGATGATAGACAATCTTACAGTGAAAGTGTGTGTACAATAAATGTATTCTTGTTGTTTATAATGTAATCTTGGCATGAGATGATAGACAATCTTACAGTGAAAGTGTGTGTACAATAAATGTATTCTTGTTGTTTGTAATGTAATCTTGGCATGAGATGATAGACAATCTTACAGTGAACGTGTGTGTACAATAAATGTATTCTTGTTGTTTATAATGTAATCTTGGCATGAGATGATAGACAATCTTACAGTGAACGTGTGTGTACAATAAATGTATTCTTGTTGTTTATAATGTAATCTTGGCATGAGATGATAGACAATCTTACAGTGAACGTGTGCCAGGACAGGACAAGGCAGGACAGAATAGGATAGGATTGGGAATATGAGAAAAATATAGTGATGTATATCATTGGGAATATGAGAAAAATATAGTGAAGTATATCATTGGGGATATGAGAAAAATATAGTGATGTACATCATTGAAAATATGAGAAAAATATAGTGATGTATATCATTGGGAATATGAGAAAAATATAGTGAAGTATATCATTGGGAATATGAGAAAAATATACTGAAGTATATCATGAGGATATGAGAAAAATATAGTGATGTATATCATTGAGAATATGAGAAAAATATAGTGAAGTATATCATTGGGGATATGAGAAAAATATAGTTAAGTATATCATTGGGGATATGAGAAAAATACAGTAAAGTATATCATGGGGAATATGAGAAAAATATAGTGATGTTTATCATTGGGAATTTGAGAAAAATATAGTGATGTTTATCATTGGGAATATGAGAAAAATATAGTGATGTATAACATAGAGGATATGAGAACAATAGAGAGATGTTTATCATTGCGAACATGTATTACTGACATGAGCAAATACTTGATGATGCAGATACCTTTGTGAGCAAGATGATGGCTTGGGCCTTCCCTTTGTGTTGGCTTCCCACACACTGTTGACAGTGCCATTGCCTATAGATATCATCACCTTGACTATATCATTCCTAGAAAACACAAAGTGACCAGTTAACTTGCCTGTGTGTACCACTAGATCATTCAGATAAGCAATATTGCACTTTCATGTTGCTATAAGCCAAGAGAACAGTGTCAATGCAGTTGTCATGCCCTTGTCCATATTATGTCATGGCTTTGAGCTCTGTTCACTGTTGTAGATTTGTTTGGTGGTTTTTTGCTTCTAGATGTGCCATGTAGATAGCTGTCAACTGAAGGTTCCACTTTTAAGATTGACCAATGCTACAATGTTTGTGCACCTGGCTGTGGTCTTGTCAATCTAGTATTACGGGATACATCCATTGATGTCAAACATTGTGTGCATGCACTACGTCACAGTGATGGATGAAGTTTCACATGGACAGATTACATATTCCTAGTTCTCTAAAGCAGAGCTGGATGTAGATTCTGATGTTTATGAATCTGCAGCCCTGGTGTGTGTGTCCCAGATCTTCGAGTCAAAAAGGGTGTTGCCTCAACTTAAGACAGAGAAAGACCTGTGAACCAGCAAGGTGCAGCCCTGGTGTGTGTCCCCCAGATCTTCGAGCCAAGTAGGGTGTTGCCTCAACTTAAGACAGAGAAAGACCTGTGAACCAGCAAGGTGCAGCCCTGGTGTGTGTGTCCCAGATCTTCGAGCCAAGTAGGGTGTTGCCTCAACTTAAGACAGAGAAAGACCTGTGAACCAGCAAGGTGCAGCCCTGGTGTGTGTGTTTTCTAATAATGCAAGACCATCAGATAGATAGATGTGCTATGTCACATTTCTGATAATGCAAGACCATCAGATAGATAGATGTGCTATGTCACATTTCTGATAATGCAAGACCATCAGATAGATAGATGTGCTATGTCACATTTCTGATAATGCTAGACCATCAGATAGATAGATGTGCTATGTCAAATTTCTGATAATGCAAGACCATCAGACAGATGTACTATTTTGTTCTTTTCTCTGCTGAGTGTCTCACTAGGTCAGCCTCTATTTTCTTTTCTCTGCTGAGTGATTGCCCTTGTGAGACACTTTGAAGAACACTGACAAGAGAGACAAAAAGAACAGGCATATACTCTCTTATTAAGATTGAAAAGCTCACCTTGAATAGAGATATGATGAGGGTCAATGTGAGGGCTGTGTGACAACTGATGACACTAGATAGATGTGAAAATATACATTTTGGTGTATAACCCCACCCCCAACTATAATTCATTTTTTTCCCACTCTCTTTTGCTGTATCAATGCAATCATCATCATCAGATCACGTATCCTTTGCAGAACGATGCATTCAACACAGCCCTCCGAAAAAGTATCTCTGTCTCTAGTCAGATCTCCCACAGAATGTTGCATTCATCACAGCCCGTCTGAAAGAATCTCTGTCACTAGCCAGATCTCCCACAGAACGTTGCATTAATCACAGCCTGTCTGAAAAAATCTCTGTCACTAGCCAGATTTCCCACAGAATGTTGCATTAATCACAGCCCATCTGAAAGAATCTCTGTATCTAGCCAGATCTCTCACAGAACGTTACATTCACCACAGCTTGTCTGAAATAATCTTTGTATCTAGCCAGATCTCTCACAGAACGTTACATTCACCACAGCTTGTCTGAAATAATCTCTGTATATAGCCAGATCTCCACTTCTTCTGTTGTCATGTTCAAGGTCTCCTTAATGTCAATCCAAACAAATTCTATCTATCTATTGTCCGTTCAAGCCGAAGATGGCACATAGGGCAGGACCACAATCTCAAAAACAGAAACCTTGCGTGCCAAAATGGCACATATTGCAGAGATCACTGCTTCTAAAATCTATGGCTCTGTTTCCATAACAATACTTTTTACAATGACAACTTGTCAAGCCAGCGATCAACCTCCTTAGTTGCCTCTTATGACACACTTGGAAGGTCACAGTGTCACTATTCTTTACTCAAAATGAGGCCTTGGTAAAACACAGAATACTAATTACTTAACTACCTTTAATTCATTACTCTACTACAAACATATTGGGGCCAGGAAAAACACAGTCATGAAATGTACTTACGGCCACTCATCAAGATCAAGAGACCGAACTCTGGATATGTGTGTTCCTAGGTTGCGATGAATGCCTGAACATTCAATGCAAACCAAAGATCCTAAATTTATACTTGCCCAATCTGGGCCTGAGGAGGAAACAGAAAATTAAATTATGTTAAAGAATAAATAGGAAGATAACAGTAGAGAAATAGTAGTGGACTATTTTTGATCTAGTCTGAGACAAGAAACAGTGAAGAAAAAGTAGTAGTGTGTTTGATCAAGACTGAAACAATAAACAGTGTAGAAAACATATGACAGCAAAATTATTGGGTATTTTGTGAAAATAGAAACAGAAGAGAGACAGGTGTAAAGTATTTGGTAAAACTAGAGAACAATAAACAGTAGAGAGAGGTAGAGAGACAGCTATGACAACAACAGTAAAGTATTTGATGAAACTAGAGAACAATAAACAGTAGAGAGAGGTAGAGAGACAGCTATGACAACAGTAGTAAAGTATTTGATGAAACAAGAGAACAATAAACAGTAGAGAGAGGTAGAGAGACAGCTATGACAACAGTAGTAAAGTATTTGATGAAACTAGAGAACAATAAACAGTAGAGAGAGGTAGAGAGACAGCTATGACAACAGTAGTAAAGTATTTGATGAAACAAGAGAACAATAAACAGTAGAGAGAGGTAGAGAGACAGCTATGACAACAGTAGTAAAGTATTTGGTAAAACTAGAGAACAATAAACAGTAGAGAGAGGTAGAGAGACAGCTATGACAACAGTAGTAAAGTATTTGGTAAAACTAGAGAACAATAAACAGTAGAGAGACAGCTATGACAACAGTAGTAAAGTATTTGTTGATGATAGAAACACTTTTTCTACAATAATGGAGTATTTGATGAGGAAAGAAAAACTTTGGCTACACTATGGTGTATGGTGCATATGGAAACACTTTGGCTACAATAATAGAGTATTTGATGAAGATAGAAATACTTTGGCTACAATAATAGAGTATTTGATGAAGATAGAAACACTTTGGCTACAATAATAGAGTATTTGATGAAGATAGAAACACTTTGGCTACAATAATAGAGTATTTGATGAAGATAGAAAAACTTTGGCTACAATAATAGAGTATTTGATGAAGATAGAAACACTTTGGCTACAATAATAGAGTATTTGATGAAGATAGAAACACTTTGGCTACAATAATGGAGTATTTGATGAGGAAAGAAAAACTTTGGCTACACTATGGTAAAAAAAAAAAGTAAAGTACCTCCGTCACACCAAGTGGCGTATAGGGAATATGGTGTTAGTGACCATAAATTTTACAGACCTTCGGCACATGATTTTTGGGGTAATGTGGTGATGTGGTCTGTATTACGCCTATGCCGCTTCACTTTCCCAGAAAAAAATCCGGTACCCATTTAAGGCTGGGTGAACCCAAGAGCCGTTGGTTGGGATCGAACCCTACCCCTTGTCTTTTGTAGTCCAATTCACTAACCACTGGGCTATCGCGGCTCCCTTGCTACACTATGGTGTATGGTGCATATGGAAACACTTTGGCTACAATAATAGAGTATTTGGTGAAGATAGAAACACTGGCTACAATAATGGAGTATTTGGTGAAGATAGAAACACTGGCTACAATAATGGAGTCTTTGATGAAGATAGAAACACTGGCTACAATAATGGAGTATTTGATGAAGATAGAAACACTGGCTACAATAATAGAGTATTTGATGAAGATAGAAACACTGGCTACAATAATGGAGTATTTGGTGAAGATAGAAACACTGGCTACAATAATGGAGTCTATGGTGATGAAACAATGTGGCTACAATAATAGAGTATCTGGAGAAGATAGAAACACTTTAGGTATAATAATAAAGTATTTGGTGATGACAGAAACACTCTGCCTCAATAATAGAGTATTTTGTGAAGAGAGAAATTCTAGAGAAATTAGAGGGAATTTTGTGATGATACATTATATAAGCTGTAGATGTTATAAGGATAAGGAATGGTATAACATCATTTGAGACTGTGCTAAGGCAAAACTTAGAAGAGAAAAAGACTCATGAAAAAGGATGGAAAACCCTGTGGACCAGTGGGCCTGACTTTTTCATTCTGTGACCGCGTGTGTTTGTCAAACATTGGTAGAATTAGCCACGAGAGAAGCTATTTGACAAAAACAAAATCTAAAAAAAATACACAATAGCCTCCACTAGACCATCTGACAAGATGAAAAGGGCCATATATGTTATACAGCCTCAATATAACCACAACTGTATGATATAGCATTCAGAAAACATCAACTCAGGTGATGAAACACAGCCATAGAGGTCAAAGCAAAGGGAAGGTCTTACTTACATGGGGTCCATAGAGATCAAAGCAAAGGGAAGGTCTTACTTACATGGGGCCCATAGAGGTCAAAGCAAAGGGAAGGTCTTACTTACATGGGGCCCATAGAGATCAAAGCAAAGGGAAGGTCTTACTTACATGGGGCCCATAGAGATCAAAGCAAAGGGAAGGTCTTACTTACATGGGGTCCATAGAGGTCAAAGCAAAGGGAAGGTCTTACTTACATGGGGCCCATAGAGGTCAAAGCAAAGGGAAGGTCTTACTTACATGGGGCCCATAGAGATCAAAGCAAAGGGAATGTCTTACTTACATGGGGCCCATAGAGGTCTAAGCAAAGGGAAGGTCTTACTTACATGGGGCCCATAGAGGTCAAAGCAAAGGGAAGGTCTTACTTACATGGGGCCCATAGAGGTCAAAGCAAAGGGAAGGTCTTACTTACATGGGGTCCATAGAGATCAAAGCAAAGGGAAGGTCTTACTTACATGGGGCCCATAGAGATCAAAGCAAAGGGAAGGTCTTACTTACATGGGGCCCATAGAGATCAAAGCAAAGGGAAGGTCTTACTTACATGGGGCCCATAGAGGTCAAAGCAAAGGGAAGGTCTTACTTACATGGGGCCCATAGAGGTCAAAGCAAAGGGAAGGTCTTACTTACATGGGGCCCATAGAGGTCAAAGCAAAGGGAAGGTCTTACTTACATGGGGCCCATAGAGATCAAAGCAAAGGGAAGGTCTTACTTATATGGGGCCCATAGAGATCAAAGCAAAGGGAAGGTCTTACTTACATGGGGCCCATAGAGGTCAAAGCAAAGGGAAGGTCTTACTTACATGGGGCCCCACAATCTGCACAAGCATTATTGCCTGCTGTACACCTGATGACCTGAATTCCAGCCCGATCAGAATTATTATGTTTCTGAAAATGACACACATAAGACAGTAATTGAAATATATGAATCAAGTAATGTCCAGTCAGGTGATATGTTTTTGATTGTGCTAGATAAAGGTAAGGTACGAGACTTGAATCGGCATCTTAGCACGTGAGTTTTCACTCATATGTGCTCGGCCACCTTTCCAGAAGAGTTAGGGGACTTCTGGATAGTGTCGCTTCAAGCATCGAAACTCACGATGCGAGGCAGAATTCCTCATCTTCACAGAATAATACCTTGGTACCTATTTCTGCCAGTGGCTGGGTCGACCGCAGGGGTATTTTTTGTGTGTTCCAACCATGAGTACAATTCACACTGCTTCCAGCAGGAATCGAACACGGGTTGTCCGAATGTCGGTAGCCGAGTCAGGTGGTTTTCCCAACTAGGCTACCGAGGCCTGTGTTGAGTATTCTCAAAAATGGTGTTTTACTGTGCACACAACACTCACCCCCCCCCCCCCCCCCCACCTTTCTCTCTCTCACACACACACACACAATAGGATTTTCCTGTGAACATAGCACATGCGTGCATGCACACACACCCACAATCTCTCTCTCACTTTCTCTCTGATGTTTTTAGTGCATACAACACTCTCGTCCAAAAAAATGTTTTACAGTGCACACAACACTCTCATCCAAAAAAAATGTTTTACAGTGCACACAACACTCTCATCCAAAAAAAATGTTTTACAGTGCACACAACACTCTCATCCAAAAAAAATGTTTTACAGTGCACACAGTCACAAAATTCAACAATACAAACATGAGACTCACTTTATTTTTACCAGCATCGTTTGCTTGAAGACTAGTCAAGATTTGCTGCTCTATTGCATCGACCCAATCATCACGGTCCTGGTAGCAGATCACATCAAAGATTGTCAACAATTTGTTTTCTAATGTTACATTTACTATAAGGGGGAGGCCAGTGTGTCATGAGCCTCATGTTAAAGCTAATGACATTATTGGGAAATACTCCAGACATGAGCCTCATGTTAAAGCTAATGACATTATTGGGAAATACTCCAGACATGAGCCTCATGTTAAAGCTAATGACATTATTGGGAAATACTCCAGACATGAGCCTCATGTTAAAGCTAATGACATTATTGGGAAATACTCCAGGCATGAGGCTCATGTTAAAGCTAATGACATTATTGAGAAAATACTCCAGGCATGAGCCTCATGTTAAAGCTAATGACATTATTGGGAAACACTCCAGACATGAGCCTCATGTTAAAGCTACTGACATTATTGAGAAAATACTCCAGGCATGAGCCTCATGTTAAAGCTAATGACATTATTGGGAAATACTCCAGGCATGAGCTTCATGTTAAAGCTAATGACATTATTGGGAAACACTCCAGGCATGAGCCTCATGTTAAAGCTAATGACATTATTGGGAAACACTCCAGGCATGAGCCTCATGTTAAAGCTAATGACATTATTGGGAAACACTCCAGGCATGAGCCTCATGTTAAAGCTAATGACATTATTTGGAAACACTCCAGGCATGAGCCTCATGTTAAAGCTAATGACATTATTTGGAAATACTCCAGACATGAGCCTCATGTTAAAGCTAATGACATTATTGGGAAATACTCCAGACATGAGCCTCATGTTAAAGCTACTGATATTAATGAGAAATATTCCATGAGGCTCATTTTAAAGCTACTGACATTAATGAGCAATATTCTATGAGGCTGACATTAAATCTACTGACATTAATGAGAAATATTCCATGAGGCTCATATTAAATCTACTGACATTAATGAGAAATATTCCATGAGGCTCATATTAAATCTACTGACATTAATGAGAAATATTCAGTGAGGCTCATATTAAATCTACTGACATTAATGAGAAATATTCCATGAGGCTCATATTAAATCTACTGACATTAATGAGAAATATTCCATGAGGCTCATATTAAAGTTAATGACATTAATGAGAAATATTGCATGAGACTGACATTAAATCTCCTGACATTAATGAGAAATATTCCATGAGGCTCATATTAAATCTTCTGACATTAATGAGAAATATTCCATGAGACTCTCCTTCATTCTCATCCACAAACTAGAAGATAGACTATGCAAGCAAGAAATCATTTTCTTCTAGCAGTGTTGGACTTGTAACTAAATTAACAAACCATTCAGAACAATGAATCATAAATACAATGGTAATCCTATAGCATTATCTCAGCAGGGGCTTCAAGTGTTTAAATCTCACAGTAGCAAACTACAACAATGTAGATCAAGAAGTTAATGCTCTTCCAGCCTGTTTCCTAAGCATCAGGTTTTAACAGATGGGTTAACTGCGGTGTGTTAATCATAGAAATAAATCCAGATTCAGTGAAGTGAACACAAACCCACATTCATAAATGTAAACAAATGATTTGACAAAACCATTGAATGGAAAGTAATGTCTTGGAAACACAAACCATTTACAACTCTTCACTTCAGCATAACCAGATTCGTGTGTGAATACCAATTAGAGAATGAGTGGCAAAAAGTCACAAGTTTTATTGCCACAGAATCGTATTAACCCTAGATTACATCGTCTATCCACGAGCCATGTTTTCACGACACCTTCATAAGATTTACGCACACTAAATGTTTAAATTTGGAGTTCCAAAATAAATATTTTCTGTGAACTGTTGCTTCACAACTGTGTGTTTACACATGGAGAGAGACACTGGAATTGGATGCAGTCATAATTTTTTCCTGGCTTGTGTTCGATTTATGGCCTCAAATGAAATCCTTTGGTGCCATGGCTACTAAAGGTGTTACCATGTCAGTCCATCATTCCAGCTGTTATGTTCTGCTTCCTCTAAGCATCGTTCACTGCCTATCCTGTTTTACAAGAGTTTGTTTAATGTCTTGCCATCAGCCAAAGAGACCCCCCCAACAGGAAACAAAAATAAATAAAAAGAATTTCTTGAACACTGGCCAAATTTATTTTAAAAATCGGCTGCGTACGACATCTTCATAAATTTTGCAAAGAGCACATTGTGCTTGAAAAAAAAATCCAACATGAAAGGAAACAAGTCAAACATTCAGGGGTCACAGGAAGCAATAATTAGGCAGGTATATGGAGGGGGGGGGGGGGGGGGGGGGGGCAAGTGTTTGTCTATGGCAAACTTTTGAATTCTAAGAATTGATATTTTGAGTTCATAAATACTACAAAGGGGTTGTAATCTAGGGTTAATTGAGTTCTGAAGATTCAAGAGGAGATGATCATTATTGAAGGGAGTGTCCTACTTACCTCCCCATTGAGTGCCTCAAATTGCCACTGCTTATTGTCTAATGACACAATAACAAACTCATAGCCATCAGAATCTGAGAAGAGAGAGTTTTAAGATGAACATGTCCATACACAAACCTGCCATAGCTGGGAAATAAACATGGACCATCATGACAGCAGACAAGTACACTAACCAACTCACACCACAACTAAAACATATATTGTATTGACATATATATTTGATTGATTTAATGATCTCTAAATATGTATGTCTTCTTTCCCTCCCACTGATTTTCACTAACACTTGCTATGTAGTTACATGTACACATCCATATCAGCTGCTCATCTAGGGTTCCAGTGGCAGAAAGAGTCTCCATCTTGTGACATTCAAATTAAACATGAGAACCACATGTCTTGTACAGTCGCCAACGAAAAACTTAATGACAGAACTCACCATCTCATAGACATAAAACATAAAACTAAACAACAGAACTCACCAACTCATAGACATAAAACTAAAAAACAGAACTCACCATCTCATAGACATAAAACATAAAACTAAACAACAGAACTCACCATCTCATAGACATAAAACATAAAACTAAACAACAGAACTCACCATCTCATAGATATAAAACATAAAACTAAACAACAGAACTCACCATCTCATAGACATAAAACATAAAACTAAACAACAGAATTAACCATCTCTTTGACATAAAACATAAAACTAAACAACAGAACTCACCAACTCATTGAAACAAATCATAAAACTAAATAGCAGACTCACCAAATCATAGATACAAATAACAAAACTAAACACCAGACTCACCAAATCATGGATACAAATAACAAAACTAAACACCAGACTCACCAAATCATGGATACAAATAACAAAACTAAATGCCAGACTCACCAAATCATGGATACAAATAACAAAACTAAACACCAGACTCACCAAATCATGGATACAAATAACAAAACTAAACACCAGACTCACCAAATCATGGATACAAATAACAAAACTAAACATCAGACTCACCAAATCATAGATACAAATAACAAAACTAAACACCAGACTCACCACATCATGGATACAAATAACAAAACTAAACACCAGACTCACCAAATCATGGATACAAATAACAAAACTAAACACCAGACTCACCAAATCATGGATACAAATAACAAAACTAAATACCCAGACTCACCAAATCATGGATATAAATAACAAAACTAAACACCAGACTCACCAAATCATGGATACAAATAACAAAACTAAACACCAGACTCACCAAATCATGGATACAAATAACAAAACTAAATACCCAGACTCACCAAATCATGGATACAAATAACAAAACTAAATACCCAGACTCACCAAATCATGGATACAAATAACGAAACTAAATACCCAGACTCACCAAATCATGGATACAAATAACGAAACTAAATACCCAGACTCACCAAATCATGGATACAAATAACAAAACTAAATACCCAGACTCACCAAATCATGGATACAAATAACAAAACTAAATACCCAGACTCACCAAATCATGGATACAAATAACAAAACTAAATACCCAGACTCACCAAATCATGGATACAAATAACAAAACTAAACACCAGAACTCACCAAATCATGGATACAAATAACAAAACTAAATACCAGAACTCACCAAATCATGGATACAAATAACAAAACTAAATACCCAGACTCACCAAATCATGGATACAGATAACAAAACTAAACACCAGAACTCACCAAATCATGGATACAAATAACAAAACTAAATACCCAGACTCACCAAATCATGGATACAAATAACAAAACTAAATACCCAGACTCACCAAATCATGGATACAAATAACAAAACTAAATATTAGAACTCACCATCTCCATCCCCAGGATTTGAGTTTTTAACACCACCACTCTTAGCTCGCCGATGCCGTTTCTTCACGTTTGGAGTATCTCTGCTTGAACTGTTGATACCTAGTTTTGGTAGCATGGGAGATCGCTCGGGACGCGTGCGAGGCTGATCTGGGATCACTGTATGAGACAAAGCAGCATCAAAATATAAATACACACATCAAAACAGGCAATGATCTAAATAATGCACAGATGAGTCTGTCTACACAACAATACAATCCAGAATAAACCTACCACCTTTCCCGTTTAGCCATAGATTATGATGTATATCTGTGACCAACGTTTTTACGATACTGTAGTAAAAATTACTACTACTTAAATGTAACATTGTTGGTTTGGAAAATCAAAGTTTCTTTGACCTTTTGCTACAGTAGTGTGTTTCACACAAGAAGAGACAGGAAAATGATGAGGTAATAATTTCTTAGTTTTTAGCCTAAAATGCCCCCCCACCCCAAATTTGATGATTCACCCAATTTTCTGATAGCTGTATCCAGTTCATGATATAGTGTTTTGATAAGTTGTATTAAGTGTGTTGGAAAGCCCATGTCTTTCAAGATGTTCCACAGTTTTTAGCATTGTATGCAGTCAAAGAACTTGCTGTAATCTTTGAAGCATGTATGCAGTTCTATGTTGTATTCCCTACACTTCTCAAAGACCTTGCTGTAATCTATGAAGCATGTATACAGTTCTATGTTGTATTCCCTACACCTCTCAAAGACCTTGCTGTAATGTATAAAGCATGTATACAGTTCTATGTTGTATTCCCTACACTTCTCAAAGACCTTGCAGTAATCTATGAAGCATGTATACAGTTCTATGTTGTATTCCCTACACCTCTCAAAGACCTTACTGTAATCTTTGAAGCATGTATGCAATTCTATGTTGTATTCCCTACACTTCTCAGAGACCTTGCAGTAATCTATGAAGCATGTATACAGTTCTATGTTGTATTCCCTACACTTCTCAAAGACCTTGCTGTAATCTATGAAGCATGTATACAGTTCTATGTTGTATTCCCTACACTTCTCAAAGACCTTGCTGTAATCTATGAAGCATGTATACAGTTCTATGTTGTATTCCCTACACCTCTCAAAGACCTTGTAGTAATCTATGAAGCATGTATACAGTTCTATGTTGTATTCCCTACACCTCTTAAAGACCTTGCTGTAATGTATAAAGCATGTATACAGTTCTATTTTGTATTCCCTACACTTCTCAAAGACCTTGCAGCAATCTATGAAGCATGTATACAGTGCTATGTTGTATTCCCTACACTTCTCAAAGACCTTGCAGCAATCTATGAAGCATGTATACAGTTCTATGTTGTATTCCCTACACTTCTCCAAGACCTTGTTGTAATCTATGAAGCATGTATGCAGTTATATGTTGTATTCCCTACACTTCTCAAGCATATTTCTCATGTTAAAAATGTGGTCCCGGGTGCCTGGTACTATGTCTGAAGCCTGCTGGAACTAGATGAAGTTCTTGTTCTCTAACTTTCTTGCTATCATATTCATGATGATCCACAACAGTATTTTGCTGGCATGGCTTATTAAGGCAACAGTTCTGTAGTTGACTGTTTTTATAGAGTGACAATTCTGATAGGTTGGGAAAGTTCATGAAAGCTCACATAGACAGCACTCCTGAATGTAGGTTGGAAGCAATGGACTTTCTAGCCTTTGACCTCCTAGGCTGGCAGCGGAAGTGCCTCGATTGTGTCATTGCCACCTAGGTTGTCCCAACTAAAGAACCTGCCACAAACAGTAGTGTGCTATACCTCTTCTATGCCTGACCCGCATGGTCAAAATTGATTAGTCTGTTGCCAGGGGCACCACTGGAAGGGGGAGAAGGGCCCGGGTCAGCTTGGAGTAGAGTCTGGGTCTGCTCTGTTGATTACCAATCCTGGCACAGACGATCGATTACAAATTGCTTTCATCACCACTGAAAGGGGGGAGTAGAGTCTGGATCTGCTCTGTTGATTACACAGACAATCGATTACAAATTGCTTTCAGCACCACTAGAAGGAGGGAGTAGGGTCTGGATCTGCTCTGTTGATTACCAATCCTGGCACAGACGATCGATTACAAATTGCTTTCATCAACACTGAAAGGGGGGAGTAGAGTCTGGGTCTGCTCAATCCTGGCACAGACGATCGATTACAAATTGCTTTCATCACAACTGGAAGGGGAGAGTAGAGTCTGGGTCTGCTCTTTTGATTACACAGACAATCGATTACAAATTGCTTTCATCACCACTGAAAGGGGGGAGTAGGGTCTGGATCTGCTCTGTTGATTACACAGACAATCGATTACAAATTGCTTTCATCACCACTGAAAGGGGAGAGTAGAGTCTGGGTCTGCTCTGTTGATTACACAGACAATCGATTACAAACTACTTTCATCACCACAGAGACAACCTTTTCACCATCTTTCTAAGCAGTCTACTTCACCATTATCTCAGGGACTCTTTGTCTTTTTCTTATCAGACCTTTTTTTACTCTTCCCATGCATATTATCATTTGATGACAGAGAAGCAATTTGATTGCAACTCTGTCACTAGGTTGGGCACATTTTAAAATATAAATCAGTAATAAATAGGCTGGGCAAAAATTATGATTGAAATAATTCCTGGTAAGATCTGCATGGGGGTGGTCATGCATTGTCTTGTCTGTTGTCAGGACAAAGTGTTTTCCTCAAAGTGCCCCCTCACACTATCTGCTGTGTGTTTGTGTCACTCAGTCATGTCTGACTGGACAACAAGCATATGTCTGGAAGGTGTTCCTGAGCTTTGCCACTGATGTTAGTTTTGTCTAGGCAGCTCAACAGTGATCTGTTCTAAGATCTGAATATGCTTTTACAGCTATTACATTTGATTCTTCTTCTTTCCTTCCTCATTTGTCTTTTAGCATCGAGGAGAGGTTTGGCCTTTTGATATTCTGTCTGCTTTTCCTGCTGTTATGTTTCCTAGTGCTTCTAATATTTAGTCAATCCATCTTTTTCATGGTCAACCCTTAGGTTTGGTGTTCTCGCAATGTTTATTGAAGGCCCGTTGAATTGTCTTGATCTTTCTGTCTTATCATATGGCCAAACCATGTTATCTATTGTTTCTTTATATATTCTATGGCGGGAGTTATTCCTAGTTTTTTCCTCATTTCTGATCTCATCTCTCAGCTGTTTCCTGTCACTTGTTCAACACAATGAAGACTGAGGTAATGACATTGACTTTAAACACCATAGGACACAGACAATAGAAGAACAATGAGGTTGTGGTGACCTCACCCAAATGACAGATTTTAGTGACAGAAGTTATTGTTAGCACCACAAGAATTTGACAAAGTGAATGGTCAAGCAAAAAAAAAAAAAAAAAGTCAAATGCAAATATATTTATATATCTGTATTTTTCATTGTTTTGTCATGTATCATATATCTGTATTTTTCATTGTTTTGTCATGTATCATATATCTGTATTTTTCATTGTTTGTTATGTATCATATATCTGTATTTTTCATTGTTTTGTCATGTATCATATATCTGTATTTCTCATTGTTTTGTCATGTATCATATATCTGTATTTTTCATTGTTTGTTATGTATCATATATCTGTATTTTTCATTGTTTTGTCATGTATCATATATCTGATCTTCAAAAATGACTGTTTTTGTATTTATGATAGTCTAAGACATCTGTATTAAGAAAGAAACATACAAAATGTATTGGAATGAGGAAAAACAGAGAAAAAAAAATGAGAAAAATATGTCTTACCATTTTGAGAGCTAATGACTACAAGAATTATAAAAACCCAAGCAAAATATAACATTCTTTTAACAACATATCCCTAATTACGCAATTTATAACATTTGTGGCACTTTTATGTCCATCTATGGAAGAGGTGGTCCATGTCTGACATTCTAAAGTGGCAACACTTTTATGTCCATCTATGGAAGAGGTGGTCCATGTCTGACATTCTAAAGTGGCAACACTTTTATGTCCATCTATGGAAGAGGTGGTTCATGTCTGACATTCTAAAGTGGCAACACTCTTATGTCCATCTATGGAAGAGGTGGTTCATGTCTGACATTCTAAAGTGGCAACACTCTTATGTCCATCTATGGAAGAGGTGGTTCATGTCTGACATTCTAAAGTGGCAACACTTTTATGTCCATCTATGGAAGAGGTGGTCCATGTCTGACATTCTAAAGTGGCAACACTTTTATGTCCATCTATGGAAGAGGTGGTTCATGTCTGACATTCTAAAGTGGCAACACTCTTATGTCCATCTATGGAAGAGGTGGTCCATGTCTGACATTCTAAAGTGGCAACACTTTTATGTCCATCTATGGAAGAGGTGGTCCATGTCTGACATTCTAAAGTGGCAACAGCAACAAAAATACTCAACTTTCCTTTTAAAGTTCTACAATTTGTTTGTTTACAGTGGCTGTTTCTAGCCACACACGATTAAGGAGAGCTTCCAAAAAGGATATCAAATTAAAATGTAATCAGTTTAAGGGTTAGCACATTTAATTATGGATTTCTAAAATGGAAAAATATTGTTGGCCAGACTTTGTGACTATCTGGCCTTGTGGAGACATCTAAATGGTATAGATATGTGTCTACAATAAGTTACATTTTCATACAAAGAATCTGAAATAGAGATTTGAAACCTGAAAAAAAAAAAAAAAAATCCACTAAAAGCAAATGCAAAAAAAAAAAAAAAAAAAAAAAAAAAAAAATTATTAAAAAGAATAAATAAAAATAAAATAAATAGAAAGGTGATTGATGCTTAATGCTAAGAGATGAAGTGGTTGAGGAGAACAAAGAACATCTGAAGTAGTGAAGCAATGGCTTGATGTGATAAAAGTTGATTATTCAAACCTACCTAGCTATGACGATAAATGATAAAATGGCTTGATTCAAACCTACCTAGCTATGACGACAAATTATAAAATGGCTTGATTCAAACCTACCTAGCTATGATGACAAATTATAAAATGGCTTGATTCAAACCTACCTAGCTATGACGACAAATGATAAAATGGCTTGATTCAAACCTAACTAGCTATGACAACAAATGATAAAATGCCTTGATTCAAACCTACCTAGCTATGACAACAAATGATAAAATGGCTTGATTCAAACCTACCTAGCTATGACGACAAATGATAAAATGGCTTGATTCAAACCTACCTAGCTATGACAACAAATTATAAAATGGCTTGATTCAAACCTACCTAGCTATGATGACAAATTATAAAATGGTTTGATTCAAACCTAACTAGCTATGATGACAAATTATAAAATGGCTTGATTCAAACCTACCTAGCTATGATGACAAATGATAAAATGGCTTGATTCAAACCTACCTAGCTATGACGACAAATGATAAAATGGCTTGATTCAAACCTACCTAGCTATGACGACAAATTATAAAATGGTTTGATTCAAACCTACCTAGCTATGACGACAAATGATAAAATGGTTTGATTCAAACCTACCTAGCTATGATGACAAATTATAAAATGGTTTGATTCAAACCTAACTAGCTATGATGACAAATTATAAAATGGCTTGATTCAAACCTACCTAGCTATGACAACAAATTATAAAATGGTTTGATTCAAACCTAACTAGCTATGATGACAAATGATAAAATACCATTAAAACTATGACTACCTGGTGTGATTGAAGAATTTGGTATAACCAAAGAATTGTCTATCTGTCCATCAGCTGAGACATCATAAGCTGGGGAGGTGAATGGTTCTAAACGTGTTAATGTATAACAAATAGCACATCTTAGACTAGGAAACACTGATGTCAATTGTTAAACAAAATTGTAAACAAATCTGACAAGGCCCTCATTTACCAACAGAAGCTGCTATATCCCATAGTCCTGGTGGACGTTTTAAAGTAACACAATCACAAGCTGTTTCTTTCTCTTCCCTGATAACAAACAACAAAAAACCAGACACTTGTTGGGCAACAACAAAGTTCTTCAACTTCACGTGGTCCATGGCTATCCTACAGAAGGTGTTTTATGTCTAGTCCACACTACTTATCTTTGCTTCTTCTGTTCTCTGCCAGATTGTTCTTCATTTCACCCTCCGTGTATTGAGTCCACTGCATGACAATCACAAGAACTAAACTAGTGAAACATAAATATATTTTTAAAAATTCTTATAAACACGTGAAACAATAAAACAACCAAAATTAACTCAGCAAATAATGAGGTGGGAGAGGAAACAACTCCACCAAGCATCGAAGGCATTGGGTCTCAGCGCTGAGCCTGCAGGCACCATTTTGCCCGCCTCATATTTTCTTTATACCCGGAAGGTTCCAGCCTCATTCCAGCAAGTTTGATGTTTTTATTTTCTGGCATTCAGGTAAACAAAAGATTGATGGAGAAAAAAAACTGAGGGATTGCTTGGTCTAGAGGCAAGGGTCTCGTGACATTGAGATTGTCAGTTCAAATCACTGCTACACCAGTTGGAATTTCTATTTGTGATTTTTCTCTGCAGCAATCACCCCTCAGCAGTGAGATTGGCTTGAAACGTCAATTTCTTATCGAAGGAAAAAAAATATGAGTACCTCTAAAGAAAGAGTTATCTGACTGTGCGGGCAGCGAGGGACCTCTGTGAGCATGGTTGCCAGGGAAAAACGGATTAACACACAATATTCAGTTCCTAGTCTCTAGGGACTTCACCAGAGGTAAAAGCTGGTGAACACAAAATTTAAAAGTGAGAGAGAGAGAGATAGAGAGAGAGAGAGAGAGAGAGAGAGAGAGAGAGAGAGAGAGAGAGAGTAGGAGAAAAAAAGGAAAGGATGAAGCAAAATGCTGACATTTTATCCTTGGCAGTGAACAGAAGTGGTGTAAGCTTTGACATGAAATGGCTAGAACAAAGCAGATTTAGAGGTTGGAATTAGCCTTGATGTGGTTACCTTGAAAGGCCTGAGTGGAGGTGAACGCGAATTGACATAAATCAAACGTCCACAAATTTGAAAATCTAAAAACATACAACAAAATGAAATGCCAACTATCACATTAGTTCAATGCAATCTTTTCTTTTTTAATGCTCAATTTGCTGTTTATCTTCAGCTTTATATTAATTTCTCTTTGCAAATGGACACACAAGAAGCAAGCGACAAGCTGTGTTATAAATAAGAGTAGTCACTGTTAACTTTGATACTGGTGCACATGGTTCTTTGGGAAATGTCCACTGTGCTCATAGGCATAAAAATGTTGAAGAACCCCTGATCTACAAGGGGGTATAGTCTTAGTGTAACAATCAGAAGTGGTCAGCATAACAACAGAGCTGTCTCTTTCCCAGATAAAAATCTGGTACTTATTTATGGCTGGGTAAACCTAGAACCAATAGAGAGGTAAAGAATTGGACCTCTTGTCTTCAGCAGACCAGTTCATTATCACCACTATGGCTCCACATACAGAGGAAAGAGTACCTGAAATAGCTTGACAGAGAAAGTAAAGTGTACCCATTGAACTTGCTAAGTATGGACTTTATGTCCATCAGATACTTTCCTCACAGAATGTCATGGGCTACCATTTGAATAAGATGGGATAACTCCAAAGTAATCTTTTCTTTGTACCTAGAGATCATCCAGTGACTACCAAAGGACTGACCAGTCATCTTCATCATTTGTCGCTAAAAAGACATGAAGTGGGTGTAGATAGATTCTGTCCTGTTGTGGTCAGTTAGGGTTGCTGACTGTACTCAGCTCTGTTGTTCACTGATCCTGAAGCATGTAGCTGTGGGTTGCTGACTGTACTCAGCTCTGTTGTTAACTGATCCTGAAGCATGTAGTCGTGGTTGCTGACTGTACTCAGCTCTGTTGTTCACTGATCCTGAAGCATGTAGCTGTGGGTTGCTGACTGTACTCAGCTCTGTTGTTCACTGATCCTGAAGCATGTAGTTGTGGGTTGCTGACTGTACTCAGCTCTGTTGTTCACTGATTCTGAAGCATGTAGTTGTGGGTTGCTGACTGTAATCAGCTCTGTTGTTCACTGATCCTGAAGCATGTAGTCATGGGTTGCTGACTGTACTCAGCTCTGTTGTTAACTGATCCTGAAGCATGTAGTCATGGGTTGCTGACTGTACTCAGCTCTGTTGTTCACTGATCCTGAAGCATGTAGTCATGAGTTGCTGACTGTACTCAGCTCTGTTGTTCACTGATCCTGAAGCATGTAGTCATGGGTTGCTGACTGTACTCAGTTCTGTTGTTCACTGATCCTGAAGCATGTAGTCATGGGTTGCTGACTGTACTCAGCTCTGTTGTTTGCTGATCCTGAAGCATGTAGTCATGGGTTGCTGACTGTACTCAGCTCTGTTGTTCACTGATCCTGAAGCATGTAGTCATGGGTTGCTGACTGTACTCAGCTCTGTTGTTCGCTGATCCTGAAGCATGTAGTCATGGGTTGCTGACTGTACTCAGCTCTGTTGTTCACTGATCCTGAAGCATGTAGCTGTGGGTTGCTGACTGTACTCAGCTCTGTTGTTAACTGATCCTGAAGCATGTAGTTGTGGTTGCTGACTGTACTCAGCTCTGTTGTTCACTGATCCTGAAGCATGTAGCTGTGGGTTGCTGCCTGTACTCAGCTCTGTTGTTCACTGATCCTGAAGCATGTAGTCATGGGTTGCTGACTGTACTCAGCTCTGTTGTTCACTGACCCTGAAGCATGTAGTCATGGGTTGTTGACTGTACTCAGCTCTGTTGTTCACTGATCCTGAAGCATGTAGTCGTGGGTTGCTGCCTGTACTCAGCTCTGTTGTTCACTGATCCTGAAGCATGTAGTCATGGGTTGCTGACTGTACTCAGCTCTGTTGTTCACTGATCCTGAAGCATGTAGTTGTGGGTTGCTGACTGTACTCAGCTCTGTTGTTCACTGATCCTGAAGCATATAGTTGTGGGTTGCTGACTGTACTCAGCTCTGTTGTTCACTGATCCTGAAGCATGTAGTCGTGGGTTGCTGACTGTACTCAGCTTGAGCGTGTAGGATGATCAATATTGGCGTCGCTCCAATTGAATGTTGGGTAAGATGACAAAAAATACTGCCATTGTTGGAAAATGAACATGGATCACCTAGTCAATGTGTCCCATCACAGATTTGGAAAATGAACATGGATCACCTAGTCAATGTGTCCCATCACAGATTTGGAAAATGAACATGGATCACCTAGTCAATGTGTCCCATCACAGATTTGGAAAATGAACATGGATCACCTAGTCAATGTGTCCCATCACAGATTTGGAAAATGAACATGGATCACCTAGTCAATGTGTCCCATCACAGATTTGAAAAAAGAACATGGATCACCTAGTCAATGTGTCCCATCACAGATTTGGAAAATGAACATGGATCACCTAGTCAATGTGTCCCATCACAGATTTGGAAAATGAACATGGATCACCTAGTCAATGTGTCCCATCACAGATTTGGAAAATGAACATGGATCACCTAGTCAATGTGTCCCATCACAGATTTGGAAAATGAACATGGATCACCTAGTCAATGTGTCCCATCACAGATTTGGAAAATGAACATGGATCACCTAGTCAATGTGTCCCATCACAGATTTGGAAAATGAACATGGATCACCTAGTCAATGTGTCTCATCACAGATTTGTAAAAGGTAAGGGATAATAATGAATGCTAGAGAAACTAAGAAACACAGATATATGGTATAAGTCGAAGTGACTGAGAAAACAAAGAGTATTTGAAGAAATTGAAATGCACAATAAATAGAATGATCAACAACACTACAAGATTGAGATGTATATTACAGGATTGAAGCAAATTATTTAGGAACCTATTTTTAAATAGAAAAAAAAAACCCAAGTTTGGCAAGATCTGCTCATACCTATAGAATTATTCATGTCTCCATTTGGATGACATCCAGAAGAGATAGTCCGTGAGCCTCGAGGTCGCATGCCAGGTATTTTGACTGTAGTTCGGACAAGGGGAATTTCTTTGGCATGTGTGTCTTCCATGTAGTCCTGAAACAGAAGAAAGTACTGACTTTCAATAGTTAACCTCAAATAAATTCATTCTTATTTTTGTTCCCTTATGATTTTCAAATAAATAGTTTTTGCAATGACTTCCCAAGTAATGTTCACATCAACCAGTTGTAGTCATTTGCATATCTGAGTGATCAAAGAGACACTCAGACAGAGGCTTTATTTGCTTTGAGCACAAATATTTTATATTCAATGTTTTGAGCACAAATGAGCACAAATATTTTATATTCACATGTTTATTCAATGTTTTGAGCACAAATATTTTATATTCAATGTTTGAGCACAAATATTTTATATTCAATGTTTTGAGCACAAATATTTTATATTCAATGTTTTGAGCACAAATATTTTATATTCAATGTTTTGAGCACAAATATTTTATATTCAATGTTTTGAGCACAAATATTTTATATTCAATGTTTTGAGCACAAATATTTTATATTCAATGTTTTGAGCACAAATATTTTATATTCAATGTTTTGAGCACAAATATTTTATATTCAATGTTTTGAGCACAAATATTTTATATTCAATGCTTTGAGCACAAATATTTTATATTCAATGTTTTGAGCACAAATATTTTATATTCAATGTTTGAGCACAAATATTTTATATTCAATGTTTTGAGCACAAATATTTTATATTCAATGTTTTGAGCACAAATATTTTATATTCAATGTTTTGAGCACAAATATTTTATATTCAATGCTTTGAGCACAAATATTTTATATTCAATGTTTTGAGCACAAATATTTTATATTCAATGTTTTGAGCACAAATATTTTATATTCAATGTTTTGAGCACAAATATTTTATATTCAATGCTTTGAGCACAAATATTTTATATTCAATGTTTTGAGCACAAATATTTTATATTCAATGTTTTGAGCACAAATATTTTATATTCAATGTTTTGAGCACAAATATTTTATATTCAATGTTTTGAGCACAAATATTTTATATTCAATGTTTTGAGCACAAATATTTTATATTCAATGTTTTGAGCACAAATATTTTATATTCAATGTTTTGAGCACAAATATTTTATATTCAATGTTTTGAGCACAAATATTTTATATTCAATGTTTTGAGCACAAATATTTTATATTCAATGTTTTGAGCACAAATATTTTATATTCAATGTTTTGAGCACAAATATTTTATATTCAAAGTAAATAATGGACAGAGCAATCATATTGTCTCAATTATAATGAGCTGCAACATTCTGATGCGCACTACACTAATAATGTGAATCCACAAGTGCACTGCACCAACAACAGTAAATGTGCAATTGTGCATTTTTGAAGAAATGTTGCTCATATACATGTGAGTGATCAAAGAAATACTCAAATATTTCAATGATTCAAAGAAATACATGTATGTGTGAGTGATCAAAGAAATACTCAAATATTTCAATGATTCAAAGAAACACATGTATGTGTGAGTGATCAAAGAAATACTCAAATATTTCAATGATTCAAAGAAATACATGTATGTGTGAGTGATCAAAGAAATACTCAAATATTTCAATGATTCAAAGAAATACATGTATGTGTGAGTGATCAAAGAAATACTCAAATATTTCAATGATTCAAAGAAATACATGTATGTGTGAGTGATCAAAGAAATACTCAAATATTTCAATGATTCAAAGAAATACATGTATGTGTGAGTGATCAAAGAAATACTCAAATATTTCAATGATTCAAAGAAATACATGTATGTGTGAGTGATCAAAGAAATACTCAAATATTTCAATGATTCAAAGAAATACATGTATGTGTGAGTGATCAAAGAAATACTCAAATATTGTCAAAGAAATACTCAAATATTTCAATGATTCAAAGAAATACATGTATGTGTGAGTGATCAAAGAAATACTCAAATATTTCAATGATTCAAAGAAATACATGTATGTGTGAGTGATCAAAGAAATACTCAAATATTTCAATGATTCAAAGAAATACATGTATGTGTGAGTGATCAAAGAAATACTCAAATATTTCAATGATTCAAAGAAATACATGTATGTGTGAGTGATCAAAGAAATACTCAAATATTTCAATGATTCAAAGAAATACATGTATGTGTGAGAAATGATTCAAAGAAATACATCAAATATTATCAATGATTCAAAGAAATACATGTATGTGTGAGTGATCAAAGAAATACTCAAATATTTCAACGATTCAAAGAAATACATGTATGAGTGATCAATGAAATACTCAAATATTTCAATGATTCAAAGAAATACATGTATGTGTGAGTGATCAAAGAAACACATGTATGTGTGAGTGATCAAAGAAATACTCAAATATTTCAACGATTCAAAGAAATACATGTATGAGTGATCAAAGAAATACTCAAATATTTCAATGATTCAAAGAAATACATGTATGTGTGAGTTATCAAAGAAACACATGTATGTGTGAGTGATCAAAGAAATACTCAAATATTTCAATGATTCAAAGAAACACATGTATGTGTGAGTGATCAAAGAAATACATGTATGTGTGAGTGATCAAAGAAACTCATGTATGTGTGAGGGATCAAATAAATACATGTATGTGTGAGTGAGCAAAGAAATACATATATGTGTGAGGGAGCAAAGAAATACATGAATGTGTGAGTGAGCAAAGAAATACATGTATGTGTGAGGAGCAAAGAAATACATGTATGTGTGAGTGAGCAAAGAAATACATGTATGTGTGAGTGAGCAAAGAAATACATGTATGTGTGAGTGAGCAAAGAAATACATGTATGTGTGAGTGAGCAAAGAAATACATGTATGTGTGAGGAGCAAAGAAATACTCAAATATTTCAATGATTCAAAGAAACACATGTTTGTGTGAGTGATCAAAGAAACACATGTATGTGTGTGTGATCAAAGAAACACACATATGTGTGGGTGTTCAAAGATGATATTATATATATATATATGAGTGATAAAAGAAACAATAAAACACATGCACGCGCACGCACACACACACAGATATATATATATATATATATAAAACAGGAAAGACAGGGATGCCTTCTCATAACAACAGAATTGGAATCTAGTGGTCACAAACCAAGCAACTTAATGACTTAGACTTTGCTAATGGCATAGCTCCCCTATCTAATAATCATCAACAGATTCAAGATAAAATGAGCTTAATGACTTAGACTTTGCTAATGGCATAGCTCTCCTATCTAATAATCATCAACAGATTCAAGATAAAATGAGCATTATTGATGAGAGATCACAACAGCTGGGACTGAAAATAAATACAGATAAGACCAAAATTATGAAAATTAATGCAGTTGGCAATAACCAAATAACAATAGGAGAAATACCTCTGCTAGAGGTACAATCTTACATATATATGGGCCGTAATATAGATGAAGTGGGAGGAACTGAGAATGATACCAAAATAAGGATATCAAAAGCAAGAGGTGCATTCATTGCATTAGGAAACATGGAAATCCAAAGAAATTAGGTTAAATACAAAAATAAAAAATGTCAACTCCAATGTTAAGTCAGTCCTATTATATGGCTGTGAAACATGGAGAACAATAAAAATGGCAATCATGAAGATACAAATCTTAATTAATGGATGCTTGCACAGAGTAAAAGGATGGAAATGGCAGGATAAAATCACTAACATAGAATTATGAAAATGTACCAGTCAAATACCAGTGGATAAAGAGATACAGCGAAGACGATGGCGCTGTATAGAACACACACTGCAGAAGTCAACTGTGAGTATTACACAACAGGCCCTTTTTGGAAATTCCCATGGAAAAAGTTAAAGAGGATGACCAAAATATTCTAGAAGAAGACGGAAGCAGAGATGACGATGATGGGGAAGACATGGAATGATTTTAAAGGAATGGCAAGAAATAGAATGGCTTGGAAAACGTTTGTTGAAGACCTATGCTCCACAGGGAGCTGAAAGGTAGAATATATATATAAAATATAATGACATACATATATAAAAATATTTGAGTGATGACAGAAATACTCACATGTATATTTGAGTGATGACAGAAATACTCACATGTATATTTGAGTGATGACAGAAATACTCACATGTATATTTGAGTGATGACAGAAATACTCACATGTATATTTGAGTGATAAACTAATCTGCCATCATCATTCAAGGCAACATATTTTTTCTTCCACTCCTTGTTAAGGCCATTACTCTTCTTGTACAACCAGCCCTGCAATCCACAGAAACAACATCCCTTCCTTAAGTGGAGTGAACAAAAGTGGACAGAGATAAAAGAACATTTCTTGTTTAATTATCTTCATGGCATTTATCCCATTTGCTCAGGTCTGATGGAGTATTTATGGGAAGTAATCACACAATTGTATTGAGCAGGAAAACTAGTAGAGAGACAAGATAAACGACAACGTTTTGGCAAAAGTCTTCATTGGGTCCAAAACAAAAAATATACTAAGATAGCACGAAAGGTGAATACTATTTTAACAATACAATTCTCATCTCTCTCCTAGTTCTGTTGCTTTATACAATTTTGTGTTTACTTTACATGATCTCTGCAGCTCCACTCTTAAGTATTATTTCATATTTTATTTGATATCCTTATTTGATATCCTTATTTGATATCCTTATTTGAGATCCTTATTTGGGATTTTTATTTATGATTTCTCTTTGTGGCAACCACCCCTGGTCTCAGCAGCCCCCTTGGCTTGAAACGTCAATTACTCATCGATGGAAAAAATATGAGTAACTCTGAAGTTGGAATTATCTGCCTGTGCGGCGAGGGACACCTGTGCATACGGCTGCCAGGGAAAAATGGATTAACACGCAAAATTCAGTTCCTAGTCTCTAGGGACTTCGTCAGAGGTAAAAGCTGGCGACGGGGAATAAAAGAATGACCAGGTTTTAGCAGAAGTAATTGCAAAAATGTAGATAAAAGTCACATATCACTGCTTTTGGGCTTGGCACACAGAATACAAGAGCCACAATCTGCAGCTCGTGGTATGGAGTATGTTAAGAGAAGAAGTGGAGGATGAGTGGAACAATGATGTCTATTTAGAGATTAATGAGTCTAAATGTGATAAAGTGGTCTGCCTAATCTAGAGTGCCTTAGTGGGACATTGATGTCTATTTAGAGATTAATGAGTCTAAATGTGGTAAAGTGGTCTGGCTGATCTTGAGTGCCTTAGTGGGACATTGATGTCTATTTAGAGATTAATGAGTCTAAATGTGGTAAAGTGGTTTGGCTGATCTAGAGTGCCTTAGTGGGACAATGATGTCTATTTAGAGATTAATGAGTCTAAATGTGGTAAAGTGGTTTGGCTGATCTAGAGTGCCTTAGTGGGACAATGATGTCTATTTAGAGATTAATGAGTCTAAATGTGGTAAAGTGGTTTCGCTAATCTAGAGTGCCTTAGTGGGACAATGATGTCTATTTAGAGATTAATGAGTCTAAATGTGGTAAAGTGGTTTGGCTGATCTTGAGTGCCTTAGTGGGACATTGATGTCTATTTAGAGATTAATGAGTCTAAATGTGGTAAAGTGGTCTCGCTAATCTAGAGTGCCTTAGTGGGACATTGATGTCTATTTAGAGATTAATGAGTCTAAATGTGGTAAAGTGGTCTGTCTGATCTAGAGTGCCTTAGTGGGACAATGATGTCTATTTAGAGATTAATGAGTCTAAATGTGGTAAAGTGGTCTCGCTGATCTAGAGTGCCTTAGTGGGACAATGATGTCTATTTAGAGATTAATGAGTCTAAATGTGGTAAAGTGGTCTCGCTAATCTAGAGTGCCTTAGTGGGACATTGATGTCTATTTAGAGATTAATGAGTCTAAATGTGGTAAAGTGGTCTGTCTGATCTAGAGTGCCTTAGTGGGACAATGATGTCTATTTAGAGATTAATGAGTCTAAATGTGGTAAAGTGGTCTGTCTGATCTAGAGTGCCTTAGTGGGACAATGATGTCTATTTAGAGATTAATGAGTCTAAATGTGGTAAAGTGGTCTGGCTGATCTAGAGTGCTTAGTGGGACAATAAAAAGTAAAAAGTAAACTACCCCCGTAACACCAAGTGGCGTATAGGGAATATGGTGTTAGTGACCATTAATTTTACAGACCTTCTGGACATAATTTTTGGGGTAATGTGGTCAGTATTACGCCTTTGCCGCTTTACTTTCCCAGAAAAAAATCCGTGCCGCTTTACTTTCCCAGAAAAAAATCCGGTACCCATTAAAGGCTGGGTGAACCCAGAAGCCATCGGTTGGGAATGAACCCTACCTCTTGTCCTTTGTAATCCAGCTCACTAACCACTGAGCTATCGCGGCTCCCTTTAGTGGGACAATATATCTACAATAAGCACCTCACTGAACAGTCTGCATATGATTTGAGAAATGTTGCAACAAGCAGTGGAGCAGATATGGAGAAGAGCCAGGTACAAGGAAACTGATTCTATGAGCAGAATTTAACAAATAAAAACTCTAAATAAAACAGCTCTATTGAAAGTCACTACCGAACTGTTTAACTCTTTATGTTTCAACGCACCGTGCACCAAACAGATTTTGGTCATGTACGTTTAGCTGCAGAGTGCAGCACTCTCAATATGATTTGTGTGAACCGTCATCAAACCATATTCTTCTTATATGTTTTGTACCATCATGGTATTGGTGTAATCTAATACCTTGTTCAATTATCTAAACATTCATATATAACATGTTATTTGTTAGATAAATATAGATACGTAGATTGATATTTAAAACCACGAAAAATGTTGTCTCTGAAATCTCTTCCAGAGCAATTGATAAAAAGCTTCCGTACTGAAAGAGTTACTGTGATTACTTTTTTATTTCAAGTATTTGGTACTGAAAGAGTTACTGTGATTACTTTTTTATTTCAAGTATTTGGTACTGAAAGAGTTAATGTAATTACTTTTTTATTTCAAGTATTTGGTACTGAAAGAGTTAATGGGATTACTTTTTTATTTCAAGTATTTGGTACTGAAAGAGTTAATGTAATTGCTTTGTTATTTCAAGTATTTGGTACTGAAAGAGTTAATGTAATTGCTTTGTTATTTCAAGTATTTGGTACTGAAAGAGTTAATGTGATTACTTTTTTATTTCAAGTATTTGGTACTGAAAGAGTTAATGTGATTACTTTTTTATTTCAAGTATTTGGTACTGAAAGAGTTAATGTAATTACTTTTCTATTTCAAGTATTTGTTACTGAAAGAGTTAATGTGATTACTTTTTTATTTCAAGTTTTTGGTACTGAAAGAGTTAATGTGATTACTTTTTTATTTCAAGTATTTGGTACTGAAAGAGTTAATGTGATTACTTTCCTATTTTAAGTATTTGGTACTGAAAGAGTTAGTGTGATTACTTTTCTATTTCAAGTATTTGGTACTGAAAGAGTTAATGTAATTACTTTGTTATTTCAAGTATTTGGTACTGAAAGAGTTACTGTGATTACTTTCCTATTTTAAGTATTTGGTACTGAAAGAGTTAATGTGATTACTTTTCTATTTCAAGTATTTGGTACTGAAAGAGTTAATGTGATTACTTTCCTATTTCAAGTATTTGCTGCATGATATATGAAGGTAATACAGAGCAATTAATGCATTGAGTAATGCTGATAACAAACACCAATACAACACAAATAGTAACACATTTTCATTAATAAAAAAAATGTGTACAATAAAACAAACCGAACAAAAATAGCAATCTATATATGGGACTGCTCTCTCTAGGCATGAATTAGGGACATTAGGTCAGATATCATAACCTACTCCTCCACCCATCCTGCCTTCCCCACTCCTGTAAATAATAGTACTAACATATGTTTGGTTATTGTGTAGTCTTGTCCCTTGGCCCAATGCCATCTAGTGATAAATCACAGGTGTTTCAAGAATACATAAACAAGCCTGTTTACAGTTTGTTTGTTCCACTTCCATTCCCCTTTATGTAGTGAACATGATGCTTGATAAGCAGTAATCACTTTTGCCATGCAGTGATCCCACCCATCTCATTTGTATTTTTATCTTTATCTGTAAGTCAAATATATTGCCCAAAAGGCCAATTTGTTTTTGTTCTGTTTTCATTATGTCCCATATGTGAAACATTTTTTATTATTGTATGAGTATGGGTGTGCATGCTATGTACAATGCAAAAGCATTAACAGCTTTTATTATATTAAAACAAAAACACACAACTAAATATTGATTTGGGGGTTATACACCCTAATTTCTATCCAATGTGCCAGTTTCGGCTCAAAAGGACAACAGATAGATATATTCTTACTGTCATATATTATCTGTGTATTTATTTGGTACAAATGTCTATAAATGTGATCCCAATAGAATATTAATATTGTCTGAGATTAAAGAGCTGAATATGATAATAAAGGTGCTATTATTAACTATCAAAAAAAGACTTTATTGAAAGATGATTAACAAAATGTGATATGGTTAACAGATTTAAGTTGATAACAGACATCACAAGATACTCTGAGACAGCAGCAGTTCAATACAAGTGAAAACAAAATGTGATATGGTTAACAGATTTAAGTGATAACAGACATCACAAGATACTCTGAGATAGCAGTTCAATTCGAGTGAAGACAAAATGTGATGTGGTTAACAGATTTAAGTTGATAACAGACATCACATGTAACTCTGAGATAGCAGTTCAATACGAGTGAAAACAAAATGTGACATGGTTAACAGATTTAAGTTGATATCAGACATCACAAGATACTCTGAGATAGCAGTTCAATACGAGTGAAAACAAAATGTGATATGGTTAACAGATTTAAGTTGATAACAGACATCACAAGATACTCTGAGATAGCAGTTCAATACGAGTGAAAACAAAATGTGATATGGTTAACAGATTTAAGTTGATATCAGACATCACAAGATACTCTGAGATAGCAGTTCAATACGAGTGAAAACAAAATGTGATATGGTTAACAGATTTAAGTTGATAACAGACATCACAAGATACTCTGAGATAGCAGTTCAATATGAGTGAAAACAAAATGTGATATGGTTAACAGATTTAAGTTGATATCAGACATCACATGATACTCTGAGATAGTTTTCTTCATTCATCTCCTTTTAATCAACTCACATCACACTTGATGACAGCCAACTTCAGAACTGTATTTTCACAAATTGAAGCACAGACTTTAAGTACAGGTAACCCAATATCAATCAAGGTCACCCTCATGTAAAATGATGAAACAATTAAAGTAAAAAAAAAAGTGACAGACCTGTTTTATTGGAATTGTTCGTCCACTTCCAACTTTTTCTCCATCCACTGCCTGTTTTTTCTCTTCCTCTTTTGACTTTGGCTGTAGTTAAAACAAAACAAAAAAACCACATGAGAATGATAGATCAACATGCTCAATGAGCTGCAATAGAAGCATGCTGTAACTCATCATCATCATCATCATCATCATCATCATCATCATCATCATCATCATCATCATCATGCCTGTTTTTTCTCTTCCTCTTTTGACTATCTATCTATTGACCTTTCGAGCCGTAACCGGCCCATAGGGCGTAGACCAAGATACACCTTCTCCTATATGGATTTTTTGTTCTAGCAGTTTTCTTTTAAAGAATTTTTATCAAATCTCGCCATCTGTCTCTGTTCTGTGCAAGCAGTTCTATCTCATTGAGGGAGCCGACTCCTGCTGCTCTTGCCTCTCTCATCAATGTTCTTCTCAGTGTCTCCCTGGGTCTTCCTCTTTTTCTTTTACCTGTTGTTTCCCATATGAGGGCTTGCTTTGCTATTCGGTTATTATCTCTTCTCATCACATGTCCAACGTATGACCATCGTCTTTTCTTTATTACTGAAGATATTAGTGGTTGATTGGCGATTTCTCTAATTTCCTCATTTGTTTTGAATTCGTTCCATGCTATACCAAGTATTTTCCTTAGACATTTATTTTCGAATACGTTCAACTTTGTTTCTATATCTCTTGTTGTTTTCCAGCTTTCACACGCATACGTAAGGGTTGATAGTACATTTGATTTGAATAGCCTAAGTTTTGTGTTTGTGCTGATAAGTTTTGATTTCCACAACTTTTCAAGGCTTCTGAAAGACATTGCTGCTTTAGCTATTCTGATTTTAATTTCTTTGCTCGTATCCCCTTCTCGATCAATGTGACTTCCAAGATAGATAAAGTGATCGATCTCTTCTACTGGTTTGTTTTCCATGTATATTTTGTCACCTGTTGGAATTAAACTAGTCATGACTTTAGTCTTTTCATGATTGATCTCAAGCCCAATTTTGCTGGCTATTGATGATAGTTCATTTGTGTTTTCCTGCATCGTTTTTATCTGACTGCTGATGAGAACTATGTCATCAGCAAAGTCGACTTTGTTTTTGACTTTGGCTGTAGTTAAAACAAAACAAAAAAACCACATGAGAATGATAGATCAACATGCTCAATGAGCTGCAATAGAAGCATGCTGTAACTCATCATCATCATCATCATCATCATCATCATCATCATCATCATCATCCACTGCCTGTTTTTTCTCTTCCTCTTTTGACTTTGGCTGTAGTTAAAACAAAACAAAAAAACCACATGAGAATGATAGATCAACATGCTCAATGAGCTGCAATAGAAGCATGCTGTAACTCATCATCATCATCATCATCATCATCATCCACTGCCTGTTTTTTCTCTTCCTCTTTGACTTTGGCTGTAGTTAAAACAAAACAAAAAAACCACATGAGAATGATAGATCAACATGCTCAAAGAGCTGCAATAGAAGCATGCTGTAACTCATCATCATCATCATCATCATCATCATCATCATCATCATCCTCCACACGAAAGGTTGGCTACCATGGAGTGCCATTCTGCTCTCTCTTGCTTTGATAGTGCAGGTTGTCATAGGCTGACTTGTCCATCTTTTGATGTTACTCGTCCATGTTATTCTCGGTCTTCTTCTGCCTCTTTTACCTTGTATTTTCCCTTCCAAGAATACTTTTAGTAGGCTGTTTTATTTTTTAACATGCCTAAAACATCCCATTTGTCTTGTTTGAATTGTGTTTAGTAGTTCTCTTTTTATCTTTAGTTGTTTTAAGACTTCATCATTTATTCTTATTTCTTTTCATCCAATCCTTTCTATTCTTCTATAAATCCACATTTCAAAGGCTTCAATTTTCTGTTCTGTTTTCTTGTCTAATGTCCATGTTTCTGCACTATACAGGAATTTTGAGAAGATTTAACTTTTTGCTATTCTTAGTTTTAACCCTGGTGTTATTTGTTTTGACGTTAGTATAATTTTCAAGGCAGTAAAATTCCTTTTTATCATTCCTATTCTTTTGTTTATTTCAGTTTTACATTTTCCATCATTGGTTATAGTATGACCAAGGTAGTTGTAGTTCTGAACTGTCTCAGGTCTATTCCTTCAACATTGATATTCACTTGTAGGTTTTGAGTATTATCTTTGATACTATAATTATTGCCCACAATACATGAGCTGACCGTACAACCAGTTTGACTTTGAGCTGATTTGTTATAACTTAACATTTACTCAACAAAAAGTGAGGCAAAAAGAGCTCTGGGAACATATAATCTTTGCTGGAGTATCGTCCCTAATTAATGTCTACAATGAAAGCATTTGGAAACACAACAATGTAAAGTGAACGTCAACAAATTTTAGAAAAAAAAAAATAAACACACTGTCTATCTCATTAAATAAACCAATTATAAATTGAACAGGTGAATAAACCAATGCCTATCTCATTAAATAAACTAATTATAAACTGAACAGGTGAATAAACCAATTCCTATCTGATTAAATAAATAATTGTTGTGAAGACATTCTATTTCCCACATTCAGCTAAACACAAACAACTCTATGGTTCAAGACCATGCTATGAAAGCCAATCCAACAACTCCATGGTTCAAGACCATGCTATGAAAGCCAATCCAACAACTCTATGGTTAAAGACCATGCTATGAAAGCCAATCCAACAACTCCATGGTTCAAGACCATGCTCTGAAAGCAAATCCAAAAACTCCATGGTTCAAGACCATGCTATGAAAGCCAATCCAACAACTCTGTGGTTCAAGACCATGCTATGAAAGCCAATCCAACAACTCCATGGTTCAAGACCATGCTATGAAAGCCAATCCAACAACTCTATGGTTCAAGACCATGCTATGAAAGCCAATCCAACAACTCCATGGTTCAAGACCATGCTCTGAAAGCCAATCCAACAACTCTATGGTTCAAGACCATGCTATGAAAGCCAATCCAACAACTCCATGGTTCAAGACCATCCTCTGAAAGCCAATCCAACAACTCTATGGTTCAAGACCATGCTATGAAAGCCAATCCAACAACTCTATGGTTCAAGACCATGCTATGAAAGCCAATCCAACAACTTCATGGTTCAAGACCATCCTCTGAAAGCCAATCCAACAACTCCATGGTTCAAGACCATCCTCTGAAAGCCAATCCAACAACTCTATGGTTCAAGACCATGCTATGAAAGCCAATCCAACAACTCCATGTTTCAAAACCATGCTATGAAAGCCAATCCAACAACTCCATGGTTCAAGACCATGCTATGAAAGCCAATCCAACAACTCTATGGTTCAAGACCATGCTCTGAAAGCCAATCCAACAACTCCATGGTTCAAGACCATGCTATGAAAGCCAATCCAACAACTCCATGGTTCAAGACCATGCTATGAAAGCCAATCCAACAACTTCATGGTTCAAGACCATCCTCTGAAAGCCAATCCAACAACTCCATGGTTCAAGACCATCCTCTGAAAGCCAATCCAACAACTCCATGGTCCAAGACCTTCCTCTGAAAGCCAATCCAACAACTCCATGGTTCAAGACCATGCTCTGAAAGCCAATCCAACAACTCCATGGTTCAAGACCATGCTCTGAAAGCCAATCCAACAACTTCATGGTTCAAGACCATGCTCTGAAAGCCAATCCAACAACTCCATGATTGCATTTGTTCTGAACTCCAAGTACAAGAACCAAGAACACAGTCAGCTGTCATGACAAATGTTCTGAACTCCAAGTTCAAGAACCAATAACACCATTAGCTGTCACAAGAAATGTTCTGAACTCCAAGTACAAGAACCAAGAACATTGTCAGCTGTCATGACAAATGTTCTGAACTCCAAGTACAAGAACAAAGAACACCATTAGCTGTCATGACAAATGTTCTGAACTCCAAGTACAAGAACAAAGAACACCATTAGCTGTCACAAGAAATGTTCCAAGTACAAGAACCCAGAAAACTGCCAACTGTCACAAGAAATGTTCTGAACTCCAAGTACAAGAACCAAGAACACAGTCAGCTGTCACAAGAAATGTTCTGAACTCCAAGTACAAGAACCAAGAACACAGTCAGCTGTCACAAGAAATGTTCTGAACTCCAAGTACAAGAACCAAGAACACAGTCAGCTGTCACAAGAAATGTTCTGAACTCCAAGTACAAGAACCAAGAACACAGTCAGCTGTCACAAGAAATGTTCTGAACTCCAAGTACAAGAACCAAGAACACAGTCAGCTGTCACAAGAAATGTTCTGAACTCCAAGTACAAGAACCAAGAACACAGTCAGCTGTCACAAGAAATGTTCGGAACTCCAAGCACAAAAACCCAGAAAACTGTCAGCTGTCACAAGAAATGTTCTGAACTCCAATACAAGAACTAAGAACACTGCCAACTGTCACAAGAAATGTTCTGAACTCCAAGTACAAGAACAAAGAACACTGCCAACTGTCACAAGAAATGTTCTGATCTCCAAGCACAAGAACTCAAAACACTGCCAACTGTGATGAATGTTCTGAACTCCAAGTTCAAGAACCCAGAAAACTGTCAGCTGTCACAAGAAATGTTCTGAACTCCAAGTACAAGAACTAAGAACACTGCCAACTGTCACAAGAAATGTTCTGATCTCCAAGCACAAGAACTCAAAACACTGCCAACTGTGATGAATGTTCTGAAAAGAGCCAGTATTTGTAAAGGCAAAAGAGAAGAGCTCTGGCATGTAATTGTTTCTCACAAATAAGTGTAAGAAAACTTCAGTAAACAATGTACAGCCACAAATAAATCAATAAAATACACATCATTTATCAACAGTTCAAACCCCCTTTGTGAATTATGCCCTATCCTCTCTACACTAACATTTACAATGAAGTAGTAAAGAACCTGTTGCAAAATAATACTAATTTACTGAACTAACAAGGGTGGGTTAACATTAATATTAGCTTACACAAAATTAGTAATGATAACATTTATACTATAATGGCTATAAATAAAAAAATAACAAAGATTATCGTGAACCATGATTGAAATAAAGAGCTAAAAGATTTCAACTTAATCTGTATAATTAAAAAATCTAACAATGCATTACTCATTTTTTTATGAAAAAGCTGTTCTTTTTAAATGAATTAATGAAATTTATACAGAAGCAATTAAAACAATGCAATTAAAAAGAATGAACAGCATTCACCTTAACCAATTTAAGAAATAAATAAAGAACTAACAGAGCATATCTTAAACCACTAATACAATAAATAAAGAACTAAGAGAGCATATTTTAAACCACTGATACAATAAATAAAGAACTAACAGAGCTGATCTTAAACCACTGATACAGTAAATAAAGAACTAACAGAGCATATCTTAAACCACTAATACAATAAATAAAGAACTAACAGAGCTGATCTTAAACCTCTGATACAATAAATAAAGAAACTAAGAGAGCATATCTTAAACCACTAATACAATAAATAAAGAACTAACAGAGCATATCTTAAACCACTGATACAATAAATAAAGAACTAACAGAGCTGATCTTAAACCACTGATACAATAAATAAAGAACTAACAGAGCATATCTTAAAACACTAATACAATAAATAAAGAACTAACAGAGCTGATCTTAAACCACTGATACAATAAATAAAGAACTAAGAGAGCATATCTTAAACCACTAATACAATAAATAAAAAACTAACAGAGCTGATCTTAAACCACTGATACAATAAATAAAGAACTAAGAGGGCATATCTTAAACCACTGATACAATAAATAAAGAACTAACAGAGCTGATCTTAAAACACTAATACAATAAATAAAGAACTAACAGAGCTGATCTTAAACCACTATACAATAAATAAAGAACTAACAGAGCATATCTTAAACCACTAATACAATAAATAAAGAACTAACAGAGCATATCTTAAACCACTAATACAATAAATAAAGAACTAAGAGAGCATATTTTAAACCACTGATACAATAAATAAAGAACTAACAGAGCTGATCTTAAACCACTGATACAGTAAATAAAGAACTAACAGAGCATATCTTAAACCACTAATACAATAAATAAAGAACTAACAGAGCTGATCTTAAAACACTAATACAATAAATAAAGAACTAACAGAGCTGATCTTAAACCACTGATACAATAAATAAAGAACTAACAGAGCTGATCTTAAACCACTGATACAGTAAATAAAGAACTAACAGAGCATATCTTAAACCACTAATACAATAAATAAAGAACTAACAGAGCTGATCTTAAACCACTGATACAATCAATAAAGAACTAAGAGAGCATATCTTAAACCACTAATACAATAAATAAAGAACTAACAGAGCTGATCTTAAACCACTAATACAATAAATAAAGAACTAACAGAGCATATCTTAAACCACTAATACAATAAATAAAGAACTAACAGAGCTGATCTTAAACCACTAATACAATAAATAAAGAACTAACAGAGCATATCTTAAAACACTAATACAATAAATAAAGAACTAACAAAGCTGATCTTAAACCACTGATACAATAAATAAAGAACTAACAGAGCATATCTTAAACCACTAATACAATAAATAAAGAACTAAGAGAGCATATCTTAAACCACTAATACAATAAATGAACTAAGAGAGCATATCTTAAACCACTAATACAATAAATAAAGAACTAACAGAGCTGATCTTAAACCACTGATACAATAAATAAAGAACTAAGAGAGCATATCTTAAACCACTGATACAATAAATAAAGAACTAACAGAGCTGATCTTAAAACACTAATACAATAAATAAAGAACTAACAGAGCTGATCTTAAACCACTGATACAATAAATAAAGAACTAACAGAGCATATCTTAAACCACTAATACAATAAATAAAGAACTAACAGAGCATATCTTAAACCACTAATACAATAAATAAAGAACTAAGAGAGCATATCTTAAACCACTGATACAATAAATAAAGAACTAACAGAGCTGATCTTAAACCACTGATACAGTAAATAAAGAACTAACAGAGCATATCTTAAACCACTCATACAATAAATAAAGAACTAACAGAGCTGATCTTAAACCACTGATACAATCAATAAAGAACTAAGAGAGCATATCTTAAACCACTAATACAATAAATAAAGAACTAACAGAGCATATCTTAAACCACTAATACAATAAATAAAGAACTAACAGAGCATATCTTAAACCACTAATACAATAAATAAAGAACTAACAGAGCTGATCTTAAACCACTAATACAATAAATAAAGAACTAACAGAGCTGATCTTAAAACACTAATACAATAAATAAAGAACTAACAGAGCATATCTTAAACCACTAATACAATAAATAAAGAACTAAGAGAGCATATTTTAAACCACTGATACAATAAATAAAGAACTAACAGAGCTGATCTTAAACCACTGATACAATAAATAAAGAACTAACAGAGCATATCTTAAACCACTAATACAATAAATAAAGAACTAACAGAGCATATCTTAAACCTCTGATACAATAAATAAAGAAACTAAGAGAGCATATCTTAAACCACTAATACAATAAATAAAGAACTAACAGAGCTGATCTTAAACCTGATACAATAAATAAAGAACTAAGAGGGCATATCTTAAACCACTGATACAATAAATAAAGAACTAACAGAGCTGATCTTAAACCACTAATACAATAAATAAAGAACTAACAGAGCTGATCTTAAACCACTGATACAACAAATAAAGAACTAACAGAGCATATCTTAAACCACTAATACAATAAATAAAGAACTAACAGAGCATATCTTAAACCACTAATACAATAAATAAAGAACTAAGAGAGCATATTTTAAACCACTGATACAATAAATAAAGAACTAACAGAGCTGATCTTAAACCACTGATACAGTAAATAAAGAACTAACAGAGCATATCTTAAACCACTAATACAATAAATAAAGAACTAACAGAGCTGATCTTAAACCATTAATACAATAAATAAAGAACTAACAGAGCTGATCTTAAACCACTGATACAATAAATAAAGAACTAACAGAGCTGATCTTAAACCACTGATACAATAAATAAAGAACTAACAGAGCATATCTTAAACCACTAATACAATAAATAAAGAACTAACAGAGCTGATCTTAAACCACTGATACAATCAATAAAGAACTAAGAGAGCATATCTTAAACCACTAATACAATAAATAAAGAACTAACAGAGCATATCTTAAACCACTAATACAATAAATAAAGAACTAACAGAGCATATCTTAAACCACTAATACAATAAATAAAGAACTAAGAGAGCATATCTTAAACCACTAATACAATAAATGAACTAAGAGAGCATATCTTAAACCACTAATACAATAAATAAAGAACTAACAGAGCTGATCTTAAACCTCTGATACAATAAATAAAGAACTAAGAGGGCATATCTTAAACCACTGATACAATAAATAAAGAACTAACAGAGCTGATCTTAAAACACTAATACAATAAATAAAGAACTAACAGAGCTGATCTTAAACCACTGATACAACAAATAAAGAACTAACAGAGCATATCTTAAACCACTAATACAATAAATAAAGAACTAACAGAGCATATCTTAAACCACTAATACAATAAATAAAGAACTAAGAGAGCATATCTTAAACCACTGATACAATAAATAAAGAACTAACAGACATATCTTAAACCACTGATACAGTAAATAAAGAACTAACAGAGCATATCTTAAACCACTAATACAATAAATAAAGAACTAACAGAGCTGATCTTAAACCACTAATACAATCAATAAAGAACTAACAGAGCATATCTTAAACCACTAATACAATAAATAAAGAACTAACAGAGCATATCTTAAACCACTAATACAATAAATAAAGAACTAACAGAGCATATCTTAAACCACTAATACAATAAATAAAGAACTAACAGAGCATATCTTAAACCACTAATACAATAAATAAAGAACTAACAGAGCTGATCTTAAAACACTAATACAATAAATAAAGAACTAACAAAGCATGATCTTAAACCACTGATACAACAAATAAAGAACTAACAGAGCGTATCTTAAACCACTAATACAATAAATAAAGAACTAAGAGAGCATATCTTAAACCACTAATACAATAAATAAAGAACTAACAGAGCATATCTTAAACCACTAATACAATAAATAAAGAACTAACAGAGCTGATCTTAAACCACTAATACAATAAATAAAGAACTAAGAGAGCATATCTTAAACCACTGATACAATAAATAAAGAACTAACAGAGCTGATCTTAAACCACTGATACAATAAATA
Source organism: Megaustenia siamemsis (assembly GCA_032433765.1). Classification (NCBI taxonomy): domain Eukaryota; kingdom Metazoa; phylum Mollusca; class Gastropoda; order Stylommatophora; family Ariophantidae; genus Megaustenia; species Megaustenia siamemsis. The sequence goes on along the minus strand of JAVIAB010000046.1, from coordinate 56,917,092 downwards.
AAGAACTAACAGAGCATATCTTAAACCACTAATACAATAAATAAAGAACTAACAGAGCTGATCTTAAACCACTGATACAATCAATAAAGAACTAAGAGAGCATATCTTAAACCACTAATACAATAAATAAAGAACTAACAGAGCATATCTTAAACCACTAATACAATAAATAAAGAACTAACAGAGCATATCTTAAACCACTAATACAATAAATAAAGAACTAACAGAGCTGATCTTAAACCACTAATACAATAAATAAAGAACTAACAGAGCTGATCTTAAAACACTAATACAATAAATAAAGAACTAACAGAACATATCTTAAACCACTAATACAACAAATAAAGAACTAACAGAGCGTATCTTAAACCACTAATACAATAAATAAAGAACTAAGAGAGCATATCTTAAACCACTAATACAATAAATAAAGAACTAACAGAGCTGATCTTAAACCACTAATACAATAAATAAAGAACTAACAGAGCTGATCTTAAACCTCTGATACAATAAATAAAGAACTAAGAGGGCATATCTTAAACCACTAATACAATAAATAAAGAACTAACAGAGCTGATCTTAAACCACTGATACAATAAATAAAGAACTAACAGAGCATATCTTAAACCACTAATACAATAAATAAAGAACTAACAGAGCATATCTTAAACCACTAATACAATAAATAAAGAACTAAGAGAGCATATCTTAAACCACTGATACAATAAATAAAGAACTAACAGAGCTGATCTTAAACCACTGATACAGTAAATAAAGAACTAACAGAGCATATCTTAAACCACTAATACAATAAATAAAGAACTAAGAGAGCATATCTTAAACCACTAATACAATAAATAAAGAACTAAGAGAGCATATCTTAAACCACTAATACAATAAATAAAGAACTAACAGAGCTGATCTTAAACCACTGATACAATAAATAAAGAACTAAGAGAGCTGATCTTAAACCACTAATACAATAAATAAAGAACTAACAGAGCATATCTTAAACCACTAATACAATAAATAAAGAACTAACAGAGCTGATCTTAAACCACTGATACAATAAATAAAGAACTAACAGAGCATATCTTAAACCACTAATACAATAAATAAAGAACTAACAGAACATATCTTAAATCACTAATACAATAAATAAAGAACTAACAGAGCTGATCTTAAACCACTGATACAATAAATAAAGAACTAAGAGAGCATATCTTAAACCACTAATACAATAAATAAAGAACTAAGAGAGCATATCTTAAACCACTAATACAATAAATAAAGAACTAACAGAGCATATCTTAAACCACTAATACAATAAATAAAGAACTAAGAGAGCATATCTTAAACCACTAATACAATAAATAAAGAACTAACAGAGCTGATCTTAAACCACTAATACAATAAATAAAGAACTAACAGAGCATATCTTAAACCACTAATACAATAAATAAAGAACTAACAGAGCATATCTCACCCTTTGTCTACCAGGAAAATCATCCAGAATTGGCACCTGGAATGTTTGTACCCTTAACGAACAGGGAAAAGCGCACAAGTGGCAGCAGAAATGAACAACTACAAGATAGATATTCTGGGAATGTGTGAAACAAGATGGCTGGGAGCGGAGAGAATAAAATTGAATACAGGGGAGATGATTTTATCATCAGGACACCAGGAACCAGGAGCACAACATAGCGAAGGGGTAGCTATAATGCTATCAAAGAATGCACAGAAGACACTAATAGAATGGGAGGCAGTGGGACCAAGACTGGTGAGAGCAACATTTAGAACAACCAAAAACAAAATAAAATTTACACATTATACAATGCTATGCACCAACCAACGATAAAGATGACTCAGTTAAAGATGATTTTTATAAACAGCTACAATGCCAGATGGATGCAAGACGAGCCAAGGATATTATAATCTTGATGGGAGACCTAAATGCTAAGGTAGGATCAGACAACAGAGGCTTTGAAGAGATTATGGAAAACATGGACTTGGAGATATAAACGAGAATGGAGAGATATTTGTGAATTTCTGCGCCCTTAATCAAATGAGCTAGGAGGAACAATATTCCAACATAAAAGAATACACAAAGCTACATGGGTGTCACCAGATCATAGAACGGAAAATCAAATTGATCACATATGTATTAATAATAAGTTTAAGTCATCCTTACAGGATGTAAAAGTATATAGAGGGCAGATATAGCTTCTGATCATCATCTTCTGTTAGCCAAACTTAAAATTAAATTAAAAAGGTATACTACAACGAATAAGGGCAGAACGTATTTCAATGTAGGGTTTCTTAAAGAACAAGGAATTAAAGATAAATTCGCAGTCACAATATCAAACAAATACCAAGTCCTCCAACAACTAGAAAATACAATAAATATAGAAGATCATTGGAAAACAGGTAAAAAAATATATGGAAAGAGACATGCGAAGAAAAACACTGGGGAAAAGAGAACGCCAGAATAAGGCATGGATGACAGCAGAGACCCTGGATAAAATTAAAGAAAGAAAGAACAAGAAAGCAGACATAAATAAAAGCAAAACAAGAAGTAATAAAGCCAAGACACAGGAAGCTTACACAGAGGTGAACAAAGAAGTGAGAAGATGCATTAAAAGGGATAAGAGGAAATATATAGATGAATTAGCTAAAGAGGCAGAAGAAGCAGCAAATAAAGGGAATATGAAAGAACTGTACAACAGCACAAAGAAATTAGGTGGAAAATACAAACAGATCAACGCCTTTATCAAAGATAAGAAAGGAAATCTGCTTAGTAATATAAAGGAACAAATGGAGAGATGGAAGGAGCACTTTGAAGAACTTTTGAACAGACCTGGCTCAAATAATCCTCCAGATATACTACCAGCAGAAGAAGAATTACACATTAACTGCGGAAAACCAAGCAAAGAAGAAATAATGAAAGCCATCAAACTGTTAAAAGATGGTAAAGCCACAGGACCAGATGAAATTCCTTCGGAAGCCATCAAAGCAGATATTATCACCTCTACCAAGATGTTACATAATCTATTGGATAAAATTTGGGAGAGGGAAGAAATACCTAAAGACTGGAGAGAAGGTTATATGATCAAACTACCAAAGAAAGGAAGTTTACAGGAGTGCACAAATTATAGGGGAATTATGCTACTATCAGTGCCAGGAAAAATATTAGGCAGAATCATTCTGGAGAGACTAAAAGAGGCTATAGAGAAACACTTGAGAGATGAACAAGCAGGTTTTAGGAAGAACAGATCATGTGCTGATCAAATAACTACTCTACGTATAATAGTGAACAAAGTTTAGAACTAAAATCCCCACTTTATATTGGATTCATAGATTACGAAAAGGCATTTGATAGTTTAGACAGAAGAATGCTTTGGAAGTTGCTGAGTCATTATGGAATCCCCATAAAGTTTATTAACCTGATAAAAACAATGTATGAAGGAACAAAATGTAGTGTGGTGCATGAAGGACAGCTTACAGAAGCATTTGAAATAAGAACAGGAGTAAGGCAAGGATGCCTTCTGTCTCCATTTCTCTTTCTACTGGCCATAGATTGGATTATGAAAATAACTCAAAACAACAGAAATGGGATCCAGTGGTCACTGACCAAACAACTTGATGATTTAGACTTTGCTGATGACATAGCTCTCCTATCACACAGCCACCAACAGATGCAAGATAAAATGAGTATATTAGATGAGAGATCACAACAGCTAGGACTAAAGATTAATAGAGATAAGACCAACATTATGAGAATTAATGCAGTTGGCAATAACCAAATAAAAATAGGAGAAATACCTCTACTAGACGTACAATCTTATATATATCTGGGCAGTAATATAGATAAAGAGGGAGGAACAGAAAACGATACCAAATAAGGATATCAAAAGCAAGAGGAGCTTTCATTGCACTGGGAAACATATGGAAATCCAAAGAAATTAGGCTAAATACAAAAATACAAATTTTCAACTCAATGTTAAGTCGGTTCTATTATATGGCTGTGAAACATGGAGAATAACAAAATTGACAATCACGAAGGTACAGACTTTCATTAATGGATGCTTGCGCAGAATAAAGGGATGGAAATGGCAGGACAAAGTCACAACGTGGAATTATGGAAATGTACGGTCAAATACCAGTGGATAAAGAAATACAGCGAAGACGATGGCGATGGATAGGACACACACTACGGAAACCAACTGAGAGTATTACACAACAGGCCCTTTTTGGAATCCCCAGGGGAAAAGACAAAGAGGAAGACCAAGGAATTCTTGGAGAAGACAGATTGAAGCAGAGATGAAGATGATGGGAAGACATGGAATGATCTTAAAAGAATTGCAAAAAAAACAGAACGACTTGGAAAGTGTTTGTTGAAGACCTATGCTCCACTGGGAGCTAAAAGGTAGAAGAAGAGAGAGCATATCTTAAACCACTAATACAATAAATAAAGAACTAACAGAGCTATCTTAAACCACTAATACAATAAATAAAGAACTAACAGAGCTGATCTTAAACCACTAATACAATAAATAAAGAACTAACAGAGCATATCTTAAACCACTAATACAATAAATAAAGAACTAACAGAGCATATCTTAAACCACTAATACAATAAATAAAGAACTAACAGAGCATATCTTAAACCACTAATACAATAAATAAAGAACTAACAGAGCATATCTTAAACCACTAATACAATAAATAAAGAACTAACAGAGCATATCTTAAACCACTAATACAATAAATAAAGAACTAACAGAGCTGATCTTAAACCACTAATACAATAAATAAAGAACTAACAGAGCATATCTTAAACCACTAATACAATAAATAAAGAACTAACAGAGCTGATCTTAAACCACTGATACAATAAATAAAGAACTAACAGAGCTATCTTAAACCACTGATACAATAAATAAAGAACTAACAGAGCATATCTTAAACCACTGATACAATAAATAAAGAACTAACAGAGCTGATCTTAAACCACTAATACAATAAATAAAGAACTAACAGAGCATATCTTAAACCACTAATACAATAAATAAAGAACTAACAGAGCATGATCTTAAACCACTAATACAATAAATAAAGAACTAACAGAGCTGATCTTAAAACACTAATACAATAAATAAAGAACTAACAGAGCTGATCTTAAACCACTAATACAATAAATAAAGAACTAAGAGAGCATATCTTAAACCACTAATACAATAAATAAAGAACTAACAGAGCATATCTTAAACCACTGATACAATAAATAAAGAACTAAGAGAGCATATCTTAAACCACTAATACAATAAATAAAGAACTAACAGAGCATATCTTAAACCACTAATACAATAAATAAAGAACTAAGAGAGCATATCTTAAACCACTAATACAATAAATAAAGAACTAAGAGAGCATATCTTAAACCACTAATACAATAAATAAAGAACTAAGAGAGCATATCTTAAACCACTAATACAATAAATAAAGAACTAACAGAGCATATCTTAAACCACTAATACAATAAATAAAGAACTAACAGAGCATATCTTAAACCACTAATACAATAAATAAAGAACTAACAGAGCTGATCTTAAACCACTGATACAATAAATAAAGAACTAAGAGAGCATATCTTAAACCACTAATACAATAAATAAAGAACTAACAGAGCATATCTTAAACCACTAATACAATAAATAAAGAACTAAGAGAGCATATCTTAAACCACTAATACAATAAATAAAGAACTAACAGAGCATATCTTAAACCACTAATACAATAAATAAAGAACTAACAGAGCATATCTTAAACCACTAATACAATAAATAAAGAACTAACAGAGCATATCTTAAACCACTAATACAATAAATAAAGAACTAACAGAGCATATCTTAAACCACTAATACAATAAATAAAGAACTAACAGAGCATATCTTAAACCACTAATACAATAAATAAAGAACTAACAGAGCTGATCTTAAACCACTAATACAATAAATAAAGAACTAACAGAGCATATCTTAAACCACTAATACAATAAATAAAGAACTAACAGAGCTGATCTTAAACCACTGATACAATAAATAAAGAACTAACAGAGCTGATCTTAAACCACTGATACAATAAATAAAGAACTAACAGAGCATATCTTAAACCACTAATACAATAAATAAAGAACTAACAGAGCATCTTAAACCACTAATACAATAAATAAAGAACTAACAGAGCATATCTTAAACCACTAATACAATAAATAAAGAACTAAGAGAGCATATCTTAAACCACTAATACAATAAATAAAGAACTAACAGAGCTGATCTTAAACCACTGATACAATAAATAAAGAACTAAGAGAGCATATCTTAAACCACTAATACAATAAATAAAGAACTAACAGAGCATATCTTAAACCACTAATACAATAAATAAAGAACTAACAGAGCATATCTTAAACCACTAATACAATAAATAAAGAACTAACAGAGCTGATCTTAAACCACTAATACAATAAATAAAGAACTAACAGAGCATATCTTAAACCACTGATACAATAAATAAAGAACTAAGAGAGCATATCTTAAACCACTAATACAATAAATAAAGAACTAACAGAGCATATCTTAAACCACTAATACAATAAATAAAGAACTAACAGAGCATATCTTAAACCACTAATACAATAAATAAAGAACTAAGAGAGCATATCTTAAACCACTAATACAATAAATAAAGAACTAAGAGAGCATATCTTAAACCACTAATACAATAAATAAAGAACTAACAGAGCATATCTTAAACCACTAATACAATAAATAAAGAACTAAGAGAGCATATCTTAAACCACTAATACAATAAATAAAGAACTAACAGAGCATATCTTAAACCACTAATACAATAAATAAAGAACTAACAGAGCATATCTTAAACCACTAATACAATAAATAAAGAACTAACAGAGCATATCTTAAACCACTAATACAATAAATAAAGAACTAACAGAGCATATCTTAAACCACTAATACAATAAATAAAGAACTAACAGAGCATATCTTAAACCACTAATACAATAAATAAAGAACTAACAGAGCATATCTTAAACCACTAATACAATAAATAAAGAACTAACAGAGCATATCTTAAACCACTAATACAATAAATAAAGAACTAACAGAGCATATCTTAAACCACTAATACAATAAATAAAGAACTAACAGAGCATGATCTTAAACCACTAATACAATAAATAAAGAACTAACAGAGCATATCTTAAACCACTAATACAATAAATAAAGAACTAACAGAGCATATCTTAAACCACTAATACAATAAATAAAGAACTAACAGAGCATATCTTAAACCACTAATACAATAAATAAAGAACTAAGAGAGCATATCTTAAACCACTAATACAATAAATAAAGAACTAAGAGAGCATATCTTAAACCACTAATACAATAAATAAAGAACTAAGAGAGCATATCTTAAACCACTAATACAATAAATAAAGAACTAACAGAGCATATCTTAAACCACTAATACAATAAATAAAGAACTAAGAGAGCATATCTTAAACCACTAATACAATAAATAAAGAACTAACAGAGCATATCTTAAACCACTAATACAATAAATAAAGAACTAAGAGAGCATATCTTAAACCACTAATACAATAAATAAAGAACTAACAGAGCATATCTTAAACCACTAATACAATAAATAAAGAACTAAGAGAGCATATCTTAAACCACTAATACAATAAATAAAGAACTAACAGAGCATATCTTAAACCACTAATACAATAAATAAAGAACTAACAGAGCATATCTTAAACCACTAATACAATAAATAAAGAACTAACAGAGCATATCTTAAACCACTAATACAATAAATAAAGAACTAACAGAGCATATCTTAAACCACTAATACAATAAATAAAGAACTAACAGAGCATATCTTAAACCACTAATACAATAAATAAAGAACTAACAGAGCTATCTTAAACCACTAATACAATAAATAAAGAACTAACAGAGCATATCTTAAACCACTAATACAATAAATAAAGAACTAACAGAGCATATCTTAAACCACTAATACAATAAATAAAGAACTAACAGAGCTGATCTTAAACCACTGATACAATAAATAAAGAACTAACAGAGCATATCTTAAACCACTAATACAATAAATAAAGAACTAACAGAGCATCTTAAACCACTAATACAATAAATAAAGAACTAACAGAGCATATCTTAAACCACTAATACAATAAATAAAGAACTAAGAGAGCATATCTTAAACCACTAATACAATAAATAAAGAACTAACAGAGCTATCTTAAACCACTGATACAATAAATAAAGAACTAAGAGAGCATATCTTAAACCACTAATACAATAAATAAAGAACTAACAGAGCATATCTTAAACCACTAATACAATAAATAAAGAACTAACAGAGCATATCTTAAACCACTAATACAATAAATAAAGAACTAAGAGAGCATATCTTAAACCACTAATACAATAAATAAAGAACTAACAGAGCATATCTTAAACCACTAATACAATAAATAAAGAACTAAGAGAGCATATCTTAAACCACTAATACAATAAATAAAGAACTAACAGAGCATATCTTAAACCACTAATACAATAAATAAAGAACTAACAGAGCATATCTTAAACCACTAATACAATAAATAAAGAACTAAGAGAGCATATCTTAAACCACTAATACAATAAATAAAGAACTAACAGAGCATATCTTAAACCACTAATACAATAAATAAAGAACTAAGAGAGCATATCTTAAACCACTAATACAATAAATAAAGAACTAAGAGAGCATATCTTAAACCACTAATACAATAAATAAAGAACTAACAGAGCATATCTTAAACCACTAATACAATAAATAAAGAACTAAGAGAGCATATCTTAAACCACTAATACAATAAATAAAGAACTAACAGAGCATATCTTAAACCACTAATACAATAAATAAAGAACTAACAGAGCATATCTTAAACCACTAATACAATAAATAAAGAACTAACAGAGCATATCTTAAACCACTAATACAATAAATAAAGAACTAACAGAGCATATCTTAAACCACTAATACAATAAATAAAGAACTAACAGAGCATATCTTAAACCACTAATACAATAAATAAAGAACTAACAGAGCATATCTTAAACCACTAATACAATAAATAAAGAACTAACAGAGCATATCTTAAACCACTAATACAATAAATAAAGAACTAACAGAGCTGATCTTAAACCACTAATACAATAAATAAAGAACTAACAGAGCTGATCTTAAACCACTAATACAATAAATAAAGAACTAAGAGAGCATATCTTAAACCACTAATACAATAAATAAAGAACTAAGAGAGCATATCTTAAACCACTAATACAATAAATAAAGAACTAACAGAGCATATCTTAAACCACTAATACAATAAATAAAGAACTAACAGAGCATATCTTAAACCACTAATACAATAAATAAAGAACTAAGAGAGCATATCTTAAACCACTAATACAATAAATAAAGAACTAACAGAGCATATCTTAAACCACTAATACAATAAATAAAGAACTAACAGAGCATATCTTAAACCACTAATACAATAAATAAAGAACTAACAGAGCATATCTTAAACCACTAATACAATAAATAAAGAACTAACAGAGCTGATCTTAAACCACTGATACAATAAATAAAGAACTAAGAGAGCATATCTTAAACCACTAATACAATAAATAAAGAACTAACAGAGCATATCTTAAACCACTAATACAATAAATAAAGAACTAACAGAGCATCTTAAACCACTAATACAATAAATAAAGAACTAAGAGAGCATATCTTAAACCACTAATACAATAAATAAAGAACTAACAGAGCATATCTTAAACCACTGATACAATAAATAAAGAACTAACAGAGCATATCTTAAACCACTAATACAATAAATAAAGAACTAAGAGAGCATATCTTAAACCACTAATACAATAAATAAAGAACTAAGAGAGCATATCTTAAACCACTAATACAATAAATAAAGAACTAACAGAGCATATCTTAAACCACTAATACAATAAATAAAGAACTAACAGAGCTGATCTTAAACCACTAATACAATAAATAAAGAACTAAGAGAGCATATCTTAAACCACTAATACAATAAATAAAGAACTAACAGAGCATATCTTAAACCACTAATACAATAAATAAAGAACTAACAGAGCATATCTTAAACCACTAATACAATAAATAAAGAACTAAGAGAGCATATCTTAAACCACTAATACAATAAATAAAGAACTAACAGAGCATATCTTAAACCACTAATACAATAAATAAAGAACTAAGAGAGCATATCTTAAACCACTAATACAATAAATAAAGAACTAACAGAGCATATCTTAAACCACTAATACAATAAATAAAGAACTAAGAGAGCATATCTTAAACCACTAATACAATAAATAAAGAACTAACAGAGCATATCTTAAACCACTAATACAATAAATAAAGAACTAACAGAGCATATCTTAAACCACTAATACAATAAATAAAGAACTAACAGAGCATATCTTAAACCACTAATACAATAAATAAAGAACTAACAGAGCATATCTTAAACCACTAATACAATAAATAAAGAACTAAGAGAGCATATCTTAAACCACTAATACAATAAATAAAGAACTAACAGAGCATATCTTAAACCACTAATACAATAAATAAAGAACTAACAGAGCATATCTTAAACCACTAATACAATAAATAAAGAACTAACAGAGCATATCTTAAACCACTAATACAATAAATAAAGAACTAAGAGAGCATATCTTAAACCACTAATACAATAAATAAAGAACTAACAGAGCATATCTTAAACCACTAATACAATAAATAAAGAACTAACAGAGCATATCTTAAACCACTAATACAATAAATAAAGAACTAACAGAGCTATCTTAAACCACTAATACAATAAATAAAGAACTAACAGAGCATATCTTAAACCACTAATACAATAAATAAAGAACTAACAGAGCATATCTTAAACCACTAATACAATAAATAAAGAACTAACAGAGCATATCTTAAACCACTAATACAATAAATAAAGAACTAACAGAGCATATCTTAAACCACTAATACAATAAATAAAGAACTAACAGAGCTATCTTAAACCACTAATACAATAAATAAAGAACTAAGAGAGCATATCTTAAACCACTAATACAATAAATAAAGAACTAACAGAGCATATCTTAAACCACTAATACAATAAATAAAGAACTAAGAGAGCATATCTTAAACCACTAATACAATAAATAAAGAACTAACAGAGCATATCTTAAACCACTAATACAATAAATAAAGAACTAACAGAGCATATCTTAAACCACTAATACAATAAATAAAGAACTAAGAGAGCATATCTTAAACCACTAATACAATAAATAAAGAACTAACAGAGCATATCTTAAACCACTAATACAATAAATAAAGAACTAACAGAGCATATCTTAAACCACTAATACAATAAATAAAGAACTAACAGAGCATATCTTAAACCACTAATACAATAAATAAAGAACTAACAGAGCATATCTTAAACCACTAATACAATAAATAAAGAACTAAGAGAGCATATCTTAAACCACTAATACAATAAATAAAGAACTAACAGAGCATATCTTAAACCACTAATACAATAAATAAAGAACTAAGAGAGCATATCTTAAACCACTAATACAATAAATAAAGAACTAACAGAGCATATCTTAAACCACTAATACAATAAATAAAGAACTAACAGAGCATATCTTAAACCACTAATACAATAAATAAAGAACTAACAGAGCATATCTTAAACCACTAATACAATAAATAAAGAACTAACAGAGCATATCTTAAACCACTAATACAATAAATAAAGAACTAACAGAGCATATCTTAAACCACTAATACAATAAATAAAGAACTAACAGAGCATATCTTAAACCACTAATACAATAAATAAAGAACTAACAGAGCATATCTTAAACCACTAATACAATAAATAAAGAACTAACAGAGCATATCTTAAACCACTAATACAATAAATAAAGAACTAACAGAGCATATCTTAAACCACTAATACAATAAATAAAGAACTAACAGAGCATATCTTAAACCACTAATACAATAAATAAAGAACTAACAGAGCATATCTTAAACCACTAATACAATAAATAAAGAACTAACAGAGCATATCTTAAACCACTAATACAATAAATAAAGAACTAAGAGAGCATATCTTAAACCACTAATACAATAAATAAAGAACTAACAGAGCTGATCTTAAACCACTGATACAATAAATAAAGAACTAAGAGAGCATATCTTAAACCACTAATACAATAAATAAAGAACTAACAGAGCATATCTTAAACCACTAATACAATAAATAAAGAACTAACAGAGCATATCTTAAACCACTAATACAATAAATAAAGAACTAAGAGAGCATATCTTAAACCACTAATACAATAAATAAAGAACTAACAGAGCATATCTTAAACCACTAATACAATAAATAAAGAACTAACAGAGCATATCTTAAACCACTAATACAATAAATAAAGAACTAACAGAGCATATCTTAAACCACTAATACAATAAATAAAGAACTAACAGAGCATATCTTAAACCACTAATACAATAAATAAAGAACTAACAGAGCATATCTTAAACCACTAATACAATAAATAAAGAACTAAGAGAGCATATCTTAAACCACTAATACAATAAATAAAGAACTAACAGAGCATATCTTAAACCACTAATACAATAAATAAAGAACTAAGAGAGCATATCTTAAACCACTAATACAATAAATAAAGAACTAACAGAGCATATCTTAAACCACTAATACAATAAATAAAGAACTAACAGAGCATATCTTAAACCACTAATACAATAAATAAAGAACTAACAGAGCATATCTTAAACCACTAATACAATAAATAAAGAACTAACAGAGCATATCTTAAACCACTAATACAATAAATAAAGAACTAACAGAGCATATCTTAAACCACTAATACAATAAATAAAGAACTAACAGAGCATATCTTAAACCACTAATACAATAAATAAAGAACTAACAGAGCATATCTTAAACCACTAATACAATAAATAAAGAACTAACAGAGCATATCTTAAACCACTAATACAATAAATAAAGAACTAACAGAGCATATCTTAAACCACTAATACAATAAATAAAGAACTAACAGAGCATATCTTAAACCACTAATACAATAAATAAAGAACTAACAGAGCATATCTTAAACCACTAATACAATAAATAAAGAACTAACAGAGCATATCTTAAACCACTAATACAATAAATAAAGAACTAACAGAGCATATCTTAAACCACTAATACAATAAATAAAGAACTAACAGAGCATATCTTAAACCACTAATACAATAAATAAAGAACTAAGAGAGCATATCTTAAACCACTAATACAATAAATAAAGAACTAAGAGAGCATATCTTAAACCACTAATACAATAAATAAAGAACTAACAGAGCATATCTTAAACCACTAATACAATAAATAAAGAACTAACAGAGCATATCTTAAACCACTAATACAATAAATAAAGAACTAACAGAGCATATCTTAAACCACTAATACAATAAATAAAGAACTAACAGAGCATATCTTAAACCACTAATACAATAAATAAAGAACTAACAGAGCATATCTTAAACCACTAATACAATAAATAAAGAACTAACAGAGCATATCTTAAACCACTAATACAATAAATAAAGAACTAACAGAGCATATCTTAAACCACTAATACAATAAATAAAGAACTAACAGAGCATATCTTAAACCACTAATACAATAAATAAAGAACTAACAGAGCATATCTTAAACCACTAATACAATAAATAAAGAACTAACAGAGCATATCTTAAACCACTAATACAATAAATAAAGAACTAACAGAGCATATCTTAAACCACTAATACAATAAATAAAGAACTAACAGAGCTATCTTAAACCACTAATACAATAAATAAAGAACTAACAGAGCATATCTTAAACCACTAATACAATAAATAAAGAACTAACAGAGCATATCTTAAACCACTAATACAATAAATAAAGAACTAACAGAGCATATCTTAAACCACTAATACAATAAATAAAGAACTAACAGAGCATATCTTAAACCACTAATACAATAAATAAAGAACTAACAGAGCATATCTTAAACCACTAATACAATAAATAAAGAACTAACAGAGCATATCTTAAACCACTAATACAATAAATAAAGAACTAACAGAGCATATCTTAAACCACTAATACAATAAATAAAGAACTAACAGAGCATATCTTAAACCACTAATACAATAAATAAAGAACTAAGAGAGCATATCTTAAACCACTAATACAATAAATAAAGAACTAACAGAGCATATCTTAAACCACTAATACAATAAATAAAGAACTAACAGAGCATATCTTAAACCACTAATACAATAAATAAAGAACTAACAGAGCATATCTTAAACCACTAATACAATAAATAAAGAACTAACAGAGCATATCTTAAACCACTAATACAATAAATAAAGAACTAACAGAGCATATCTTAAACCACTAATACAATAAATAAAGAACTAACAGAGCATATCTTAAACCACTAATACAATAAATAAAGAACTAACAGAGCATATCTTAAACCACTAATACAATAAATAAAGAACTAACAGAGCATATCTTAAACCACTAATACAATAAATAAAGAACTAACAGAGCATATCTTAAACCACTAATACAATAAATAAAGAACTAACAGAGCATATCTTAAACCACTAATACAATAAATAAAGAACTAACAGAGCATATCTTAAACCACTAATACAATAAATAAAGAACTAACAGAGCATATCTTAAACCACTAATACAATAAATAAAGAACTAACAGAGCATATCTTAAACCACTAATACAATAAATAAAGAACTAACAGAGCATATCTTAAACCACTAATACAATAAATAAAGAACTAACAGAGCATATCTTAAACCACTAATACAATAAATAAAGAACTAACAGAGCATATCTTAAACCACTAATACAATAAATAAAGAACTAACAGAGCATATCTTAAACCACTAATACAATAAATAAAGAACTAACAGAGCATATCTTAAACCACTAATACAATAAATAAAGAACTAACAGAGCATATCTTAAACCACTAATACAATAAATAAAGAACTAACAGAGCATATCTTAAACCACTAATACAATAAATAAAGAACTAACAGAGCATATCTTAAACCACTAATACAATAAATAAAGAACTAACAGAGCATATCTTAAACCACTAATACAATAAATAAAGAACTAACAGAGCATATCTTAAACCACTAATACAATAAATAAAGAACTAACAGAGCATATCTTAAACCACTAATACAATAAATAAAGAACTAACAGAGCATATCTTAAACCACTAATACAATAAATAAAGAACTAACAGAGCATATCTTAAACCACTAATACAATAAATAAAGAACTAACAGAGCATATCTTAAACCACTAATACAATAAATAAAGAACTAACAGAGCATATCTTAAACCACTAATACAATAAATAAAGAACTAACAGAGCATATCTTAAACCACTAATACAATAAATAAAGAACTAACAGAGCATATCTTAAACCACTAATACAATAAATAAAGAACTAACAGAGCATATCTTAAACCACTAATACAATAAATAAAGAACTAACAGAGCATATCTTAAACCACTAATACAATAAATAAAGAACTAACAGAGCATATCTTAAACCACTAATACAATAAATAAAGAACTAACAGAGCATATCTTAAACCACTAATACAATAAATAAAGAACTAACAGAGCATATCTTAAACCACTAATACAATAAATAAAGAACTAACAGAGCATATCTTAAACCACTAATACAATAAATAAAGAACTAACAGAGCATATCTTAAACCACTAATACAATAAATAAAGAACTAACAGAGCATATCTTAAACCACTAATACAATAAATAAAGAACTAACAGAGCATATCTTAAACCACTAATACAATAAATAAAGAACTAACAGAGCATATCTTAAACCACTAATACAATAAATAAAGAACTAACAGAGCATATCTTAAACCACTAATACAATAAATAAAGAACTAACAGAGCATATCTTAAACCACTAATACAATAAATAAAGAACTAACAGAGCTATCTTAAACCACTAATACAATAAATAAAGAACTAACAGAGCATATCTTAAACCACTAATACAATAAATAAAGAACTAACAGAGCATATCTTAAACCACTAATACAATAAATAAAGAACTAACAGAGCATATCTTAAACCACTAATACAATAAATAAAGAACTAACAGAGCATATCTTAAACCACTAATACAATAAATAAAGAACTAACAGAGCATATCTTAAACCACTAATACAATAAATAAAGAACTAACAGAGCATATCTTAAACCACTAATACAATAAATAAAGAACTAACAGAGCATATCTTAAACCACTAATACAATAAATAAAGAACTAACAGAGCATATCTTAAACCACTAATACAATAAATAAAGAACTAACAGAGCATATCTTAAACCACTAATACAATAAATAAAGAACTAACAGAGCATATCTTAAACCACTAATACAATAAATAAAGAACTAACAGAGCATATCTTAAACCACTAATACAATAAATAAAGAACTAACAGAGCATATCTTAAACCACTAATACAATAAATAAAGAACTAACAGAGCATATCTTAAACCACTAATACAATAAATAAAGAACTAACAGAGCATATCTTAAACCACTAATACAATAAATAAAGAACTAACAGAGCATATCTTAAACCACTAATACAATAAATAAAGAACTAACAGAGCATATCTTAAACCACTAATACAATAAATAAAGAACTAACAGAGCATATCTTAAACCACTAATACAATAAATAAAGAACTAACAGAGCATATCTTAAACCACTAATACAATAAATAAAGAACTAACAGAGCATATCTTAAACCACTAATACAATAAATAAAGAACTAACAGAGCATATCTTAAACCACTAATACAATAAATAAAGAACTAACAGAGCATATCTTAAACCACTAATACAATAAATAAAGAACTAACAGAGCATATCTTAAACCACTAATACAATAAATAAAGAACTAACAGAGCATATCTTAAACCACTAATACAATAAATAAAGAACTAACAGAGCATATCTTAAACCACTAATACAATAAATAAAGAACTAACAGAGCATATCTTAAACCACTAATACAATAAATAAAGAACTAACAGAGCATATCTTAAACCACTAATACAATAAATAAAGAACTAACAGAGCATATCTTAAACCACTAATACAATAAATAAAGAACTAACAGAGCATATCTTAAACCACTAATACAATAAATAAAGAACTAACAGAGCATATCTTAAACCACTAATACAATAAATAAAGAACTAACAGAGCATATCTTAAACCACTAATACAATAAATAAAGAACTAACAGAGCATATCTTAAACCACTAATACAATAAATAAAGAACTAACAGAGCATATCTTAAACCACTAATACAATAAATAAAGAACTAACAGAGCATATCTTAAACCACTAATACAATAAATAAAGAACTAACAGAGCATATCTTAAACCACTAATACAATAAATAAAGAACTAACAGAGCATATCTTAAACCACTAATACAATAAATAAAGAACTAACAGAGCATATCTTAAACCACTAATACAATAAATAAAGAACTAACAGAGCATATCTTAAACCACTAATACAATAAATAAAGAACTAACAGAGCATATCTTAAACCACTAATACAATAAATAAAGAACTAACAGAGCATATCTTAAACCACTAATACAATAAATAAAGAACTAACAGAGCATATCTTAAACCACTAATACAATAAATAAAGAACTAACAGAGCATATCTTAAACCACTAATACAATAAATAAAGAACTAACAGAGCATATCTTAAACCACTAATACAATAAATAAAGAACTAACAGAGCATATCTTAAACCACTAATACAATAAATAAAGAACTAACAGAGCATATCTTAAACCACTAATACAATAAATAAAGAACTAACAGAGCATATCTTAAACCACTAATACAATAAATAAAGAACTAACAGAGCATATCTTAAACCACTAATACAATAAATAAAGAACTAACAGAGCATATCTTAAACCACTAATACAATAAATAAAGAACTAACAGAGCATATCTTAAACCACTAATACAATAAATAAAGAACTAACAGAGCATATCTTAAACCACTAATACAATAAATAAAGAACTAACAGAGCATATCTTAAACCACTAATACAATAAATAAAGAACTAACAGAGCATATCTTAAACCACTAATACAATAAATAAAGAACTAACAGAGCATATCTTAAACCACTAATACAATAAATAAAGAACTAACAGAGCATATCTTAAACCACTAATACAATAAATAAAGAACTAACAGAGCATATCTTAAACCACTAATACAATAAATAAAGAACTAACAGAGCATATCTTAAACCACTAATACAATAAATAAAGAACTAACAGAGCATATCTTAAACCACTAATACAATAAATAAAGAACTAACAGAGCATATCTTAAACCACTAATACAATAAATAAAGAACTAACAGAGCATATCTTAAACCACTAATACAATAAATAAAGAACTAACAGAGCATATCTTAAACCACTAATACAATAAATAAAGAACTAACAGAGCATATCTTAAACCACTAATACAATAAATAAAGAACTAAGAGAGCATATCTTAAACCACTAATACAATAAATAAAGAACTAACAGAGCATATCTTAAACCACTAATACAATAAATAAAGAACTAACAGAGCATATCTTAAACCACTAATACAATAAATAAAGAACTAACAGAGCATATCTTAAACCACTAATACAATAAATAAAGAACTAACAGAGCATATCTTAAACCACTAATACAATAAATAAAGAACTAACAGAGCATATCTTAAACCACTAATACAATAAATAAAGAACTAACAGAGCATATCTTAAACCACTAATACAATAAATAAAGAACTAACAGAGCATATCTTAAACCACTAATACAATAAATAAAGAACTAACAGAGCATATCTTAAACCACTAATACAATAAATAAAGAACTAACAGAGCATATCTTAAACCACTAATACAATAAATAAAGAACTAACAGAGCATATCTTAAACCACTAATACAATAAATAAAGAACTAACAGAGCATATCTTAAACCACTAATACAATAAATAAAGAACTAACAGAGCATATCTTAAACCACTAATACAATAAATAAAGAACTAACAGAGCATATCTTAAACCACTAATACAATAAATAAAGAACTAACAGAGCATATCTTAAACCACTAATACAATAAATAAAGAACTAACAGAGCATATCTTAAACCACTAATACAATAAATAAAGAACTAACAGAGCATATCTTAAACCACTAATACAATAAATAAAGAACTAACAGAGCATATCTTAAACCACTAATACAATAAATAAAGAACTAACAGAGCATATCTTAAACCACTAATACAATAAATAAAGAACTAACAGAGCATATCTTAAACCACTAATACAATAAATAAAGAACTAACAGAGCATATCTTAAACCACTAATACAATAAATAAAGAACTAACAGAGCATATCTTAAACCACTAATACAATAAATAAAGAACTAACAGAGCATATCTTAAACCACTAATACAATAAATAAAGAACTAACAGAGCATATCTTAAACCACTAATACAATAAATAAAGAACTAACAGAGCATATCTTAAACCACTAATACAATAAATAAAGAACTAACAGAGCATATCTTAAACCACTAATACAATAAATAAAGAACTAACAGAGCATATCTTAAACCACTAATACAATAAATAAAGAACTAACAGAGCATATCTTAAACCACTAATACAATAAATAAAGAACTAACAGAGCATATCTTAAACCACTAATACAATAAATAAAGAACTAACAGAGCATATCTTAAACCACTAATACAATAAATAAAGAACTAACAGAGCATATCTTAAACCACTAATACAATAAATAAAGAACTAACAGAGCATATCTTAAACCACTAATACAATAAATAAAGAACTAACAGAGCATATCTTAAACCACTAATACAATAAATAAAGAACTAACAGAGCATATCTTAAACCACTAATACAATAAATAAAGAACTAACAGAGCATATCTTAAACCACTAATACAATAAATAAAGAACTAACAGAGCATATCTTAAACCACTAATACAATAAATAAAGAACTAACAGAGCATATCTTAAACCACTAATACAATAAATAAAGAACTAACAGAGCATATCTTAAACCACTAATACAATAAATAAAGAACTAACAGAGCATATCTTAAACCACTAATACAATAAATAAAGAACTAACAGAGCATATCTTAAACCACTAATACAATAAATAAAGAACTAACAGAGCATATCTTAAACCACTAATACAATAAATAAAGAACTAACAGAGCATATCTTAAACCACTAATACAATAAATAAAGAACTAACAGAGCATATCTTAAACCACTAATACAATAAATAAAGAACTAACAGAGCATATCTTAAACCACTAATACAATAAATAAAGAACTAACAGAGCATATCTTAAACCACTAATACAATAAATAAAGAACTAACAGAGCATATCTTAAACCACTAATACAATAAATAAAGAACTAACAGAGCATATCTTAAACCACTAATACAATAAATAAAGAACTAACAGAGCATATCTTAAACCACTAATACAATAAATAAAGAACTAACAGAGCATATCTTAAACCACTAATACAATAAATAAAGAACTAACAGAGCATATCTTAAACCACTAATACAATAAATAAAGAACTAACAGAGCATATCTTAAACCACTAATACAATAAATAAAGAACTAACAGAGCATATCTTAAACCACTAATACAATAAATAAAGAACTAACAGAGCATATCTTAAACCACTAATACAATAAATAAAGAACTAACAGAGCATATCTTAAACCACTAATACAATAAATAAAGAACTAACAGAGCATATCTTAAACCACTAATACAATAAATAAAGAACTAACAGAGCATATCTTAAACCACTAATACAATAAATAAAGAACTAACAGAGCATATCTTAAACCACTAATACAATAAATAAAGAACTAACAGAGCATATCTTAAACCACTAATACAATAAATAAAGAACTAACAGAGCATATCTTAAACCACTAATACAATAAATAAAGAACTAACAGAGCATATCTTAAACCACTAATACAATAAATAAAGAACTAAGAGAGCATATCTTAAACCACTAATACAATAAATAAAGAACTAACAGAGCATATCTTAAACCACTAATACAATAAATAAAGAACTAACAGAGCATATCTTAAACCACTAATACAATAAATAAAGAACTAACAGAGCATATCTTAAACCACTAATACAATAAATAAAGAACTAACAGAGCATATCTTAAACCACTAATACAATAAATAAAGAACTAACAGAGCATATCTTAAACCACTAATACAATAAATAAAGAACTAACAGAGCATATCTTAAACCACTAATACAATAAATAAAGAACTAACAGAGCATATCTTAAACCACTAATACAATAAATAAAGAACTAACAGAGCATATCTTAAACCACTAATACAATAAATAAAGAACTAACAGAGCATATCTTAAACCACTAATACAATAAATAAAGAACTAACAGAGCATATCTTAAACCACTAATACAATAAATAAAGAACTAACAGAGCATATCTTAAACCACTAATACAATAAATAAAGAACTAACAGAGCATATCTTAAACCACTAATACAATAAATAAAGAACTAACAGAGCATATCTTAAACCACTAATACAATAAATAAAGAACTAACAGAGCATATCTTAAACCACTAATACAATAAATAAAGAACTAACAGAGCATATCTTAAACCACTAATACAATAAATAAAGAACTAACAGAGCATATCTTAAACCACTAATACAATAAATAAAGAACTAACAGAGCATATCTTAAACCACTAATACAATAAATAAAGAACTAACAGAGCATATCTTAAACCACTAATACAATAAATAAAGAACTAACAGAGCATATCTTAAACCACTAATACAATAAATAAAGAACTAACAGAGCATATCTTAAACCACTAATACAATAAATAAAGAACTAAGAGAGCATATCTTAAACCACTAATACAATAAATAAAGAACTAACAGAGCATATCTTAAACCACTAATACAATAAATAAAGAACTAACAGAGCATATCTTAAACCACTAATACAATAAATAAAGAACTAACAGAGCATATCTTAAACCACTAATACAATAAATAAAGAACTAACAGAGCATATCTTAAACCACTAATACAATAAATAAAGAACTAACAGAGCATATCTTAAACCACTAATACAATAAATAAAGAACTAACAGAGCATATCTTAAACCACTAATACAATAAATAAAGAACTAACAGAGCATATCTTAAACCACTAATACAATAAATAAAGAACTAACAGAGCATATCTTAAACCACTAATACAATAAATAAAGAACTAACAGAGCATATCTTAAACCACTAATACAATAAATAAAGAACTAACAGAGCATATCTTAAACCACTAATACAATAAATAAAGAACTAACAGAGCATATCTTAAACCACTAATACAATAAATAAAGAACTAACAGAGCATATCTTAAACCACTAATACAATAAATAAAGAACTAACAGAGCATATCTTAAACCACTAATACAATAAATAAAGAACTAACAGAGCATATCTTAAACCACTAATACAATAAATAAAGAACTAACAGAGCATATCTTAAACCACTAATACAATAAATAAAGAACTAACAGAGCATATCTTAAACCACTAATACAATAAATAAAGAACTAACAGAGCATATCTTAAACCACTAATACAATAAATAAAGAACTAACAGAGCATATCTTAAACCACTAATACAATAAATAAAGAACTAACAGAGCATATCTTAAACCACTAATACAATAAATAAAGAACTAACAGAGCATATCTTAAACCACTAATACAATAAATAAAGAACTAACAGAGCATATCTTAAACCACTAATACAATAAATAAAGAACTAACAGAGCATATCTTAAACCACTAATACAATAAATAAAGAACTAACAGAGCATATCTTAAACCACTAATACAATAAATAAAGAACTAACAGAGCATATCTTAAACCACTAATACAATAAATAAAGAACTAACAGAGCATATCTTAAACCACTAATACAATAAATAAAGAACTAACAGAGCATATCTTAAACCACTAATACAATAAATAAAGAACTAACAGAGCATATCTTAAACCACTAATACAATAAATAAAGAACTAACAGAGCATATCTTAAACCACTAATACAATAAATAAAGAACTAACAGAGCATATCTTAAACCACTAATACAATAAATAAAGAACTAACAGAGCATATCTTAAACCACTAATACAATAAATAAAGAACTAACAGAGCATATCTTAAACCACTAATACAATAAATAAAGAACTAACAGAGCATATCTTAAACCACTAATACAATAAATAAAGAACTAACAGAGCATATCTTAAACCACTAATACAATAAATAAAGAACTAACAGAGCATATCTTAAACCACTAATACAATAAATAAAGAACTAACAGAGCATATCTTAAACCACTAATACAATAAATAAAGAACTAACAGAGCATATCTTAAACCACTAATACAATAAATAAAGAACTAACAGAGCATATCTTAAACCACTAATACAATAAATAAAGAACTAACAGAGCATATCTTAAACCACTAATACAATAAATAAAGAACTAACAGAGCATATCTTAAACCACTAATACAATAAATAAAGAACTAACAGAGCATATCTTAAACCACTAATACAATAAATAAAGAACTAACAGAGCATATCTTAAACCACTAATACAATAAATAAAGAACTAACAGAGCATATCTTAAACCACTAATACAATAAATAAAGAACTAACAGAGCATATCTTAAACCACTAATACAATAAATAAAGAACTAACAGAGCATATCTTAAACCACTAATACAATAAATAAAGAACTAACAGAGCATATCTTAAACCACTAATACAATAAATAAAGAACTAACAGAGCATATCTTAAACCACTAATACAATAAATAAAGAACTAACAGAGCATATCTTAAACCACTAATACAATAAATAAAGAACTAACAGAGCATATCTTAAACCACTAATACAATAAATAAAGAACTAACAGAGCATATCTTAAACCACTAATACAATAAATAAAGAACTAACAGAGCATATCTTAAACCACTAATACAATAAATAAAGAACTAACAGAGCATATCTTAAACCACTAATACAATAAATAAAGAACTAACAGAGCATATCTTAAACCACTAATACAATAAATAAAGAACTAACAGAGCATATCTTAAACCACTAATACAATAAATAAAGAACTAACAGAGCATATCTTAAACCACTAATACAATAAATAAAGAACTAACAGAGCATATCTTAAACCACTAATACAATAAATAAAGAACTAACAGAGCATATCTTAAACCACTAATACAATAAATAAAGAACTAACAGAGCATATCTTAAACCACTAATACAATAAATAAAGAACTAACAGAGCATATCTTAAACCACTAATACAATAAATAAAGAACTAACAGAGCATATCTTAAACCACTAATACAATAAATAAAGAACTAACAGAGCATATCTTAAACCACTAATACAATAAATAAAGAACTAAGAGAGCATATCTTAAACCACTAATACAATAAATAAAGAACTAACAGAGCATATCTTAAACCACTAATACAATAAATAAAGAACTAACAGAGCATATCTTAAACCACTAATACAATAAATAAAGAACTAACAGAGCATATCTTAAACCACTAATACAATAAATAAAGAACTAACAGAGCATATCTTAAACCACTAATACAATAAATAAAGAACTAACAGAGCATATCTTAAACCACTAATACAATAAATAAAGAACTAACAGAGCATATCTTAAACCACTAATACAATAAATAAAGAACTAACAGAGCATATCTTAAACCACTAATACAATAAATAAAGAACTAACAGAGCATATCTTAAACCACTAATACAATAAATAAAGAACTAACAGAGCATATCTTAAACCACTAATACAATAAATAAAGAACTAACAGAGCATATCTTAAACCACTAATACAATAAATAAAGAACTAACAGAGCATATCTTAAACCACTAATACAATAAATAAAGAACTAACAGAGCATATCTTAAACCACTAATACAATAAATAAAGAACTAACAGAGCATATCTTAAACCACTAATACAATAAATAAAGAACTAACAGAGCATATCTTAAACCACTAATACAATAAATAAAGAACTAACAGAGCATATCTTAAACCACTAATACAATAAATAAAGAACTAACAGAGCATATCTTAAACCACTAATACAATAAATAAAGAACTAACAGAGCATATCTTAAACCACTAATACAATAAATAAAGAACTAACAGAGCATATCTTAAACCACTAATACAATAAATAAAGAACTAACAGAGCATATCTTAAACCACTAATACAATAAATAAAGAACTAACAGAGCATATCTTAAACCACTAATACAATAAATAAAGAACTAACAGAGCATATCTTAAACCACTAATACAATAAATAAAGAACTAACAGAGCATATCTTAAACCACTAATACAATAAATAAAGAACTAACAGAGCATATCTTAAACCACTAATACAATAAATAAAGAACTAACAGAGCATATCTTAAACCACTAATACAATAAATAAAGAACTAACAGAGCATATCTTAAACCACTAATACAATAAATAAAGAACTAACAGAGCATATCTTAAACCACTAATACAATAAATAAAGAACTAACAGAGCATATCTTAAACCACTAATACAATAAATAAAGAACTAACAGAGCATATCTTAAACCACTAATACAATAAATAAAGAACTAACAGAGCATATCTTAAACCACTAATACAATAAATAAAGAACTAACAGAGCATATCTTAAACCACTAATACAATAAATAAAGAACTAACAGAGCATATCTTAAACCACTAATACAATAAATAAAGAACTAACAGAGCATATCTTAAACCACTAATACAATAAATAAAGAACTAACAGAGCATATCTTAAACCACTAATACAATAAATAAAGAACTAACAGAGCATATCTTAAACCACTAATACAATAAATAAAGAACTAACAGAGCATATCTTAAACCACTAATACAATAAATAAAGAACTAACAGAGCATATCTTAAACCACTAATACAATAAATAAAGAACTAACAGAGCATATCTTAAACCACTAATACAATAAATAAAGAACTAACAGAGCATATCTTAAACCACTAATACAATAAATAAAGAACTAACAGAGCATATCTTAAACCACTAATACAATAAATAAAGAACTAACAGAGCATATCTTAAACCACTAATACAATAAATAAAGAACTAACAGAGCATATCTTAAACCACTAATACAATAAATAAAGAACTAACAGAGCATATCTTAAACCACTAATACAATAAATAAAGAACTAACAGAGCATATCTTAAACCACTAATACAATAAATAAAGAACTAACAGAGCATATCTTAAACCACTAATACAATAAATAAAGAACTAACAGAGCATATCTTAAACCACTAATACAATAAATAAAGAACTAACAGAGCATATCTTAAACCACTAATACAATAAATAAAGAACTAACAGAGCATATCTTAAACCACTAATACAATAAATAAAGAACTAACAGAGCATATCTTAAACCACTAATACAATAAATAAAGAACTAACAGAGCATATCTTAAACCACTAATACAATAAATAAAGAACTAACAGAGCATATCTTAAACCACTAATACAATAAATAAAGAACTAACAGAGCATATCTTAAACCACTAATACAATAAATAAAGAACTAACAGAGCATATCTTAAACCACTAATACAATAAATAAAGAACTAACAGAGCATATCTTAAACCACTAATACAATAAATAAAGAACTAACAGAGCATATCTTAAACCACTAATACAATAAATAAAGAACTAACAGAGCATATCTTAAACCACTAATACAATAAATAAAGAACTAACAGAGCATATCTTAAACCACTAATACAATAAATAAAGAACTAACAGAGCATATCTTAAACCACTAATACAATAAATAAAGAACTAACAGAGCATATCTTAAACCACTAATACAATAAATAAAGAACTAACAGAGCATATCTTAAACCACTAATACAATAAATAAAGAACTAACAGAGCATATCTTAAACCACTAATACAATAAATAAAGAACTAACAGAGCATATCTTAAACCACTAATACAATAAATAAAGAACTAACAGAGCATATCTTAAACCACTAATACAATAAATAAAGAACTAACAGAGCATATCTTAAACCACTAATACAATAAATAAAGAACTAACAGAGCATATCTTAAACCACTAATACAATAAATAAAGAACTAACAGAGCATATCTTAAACCACTAATACAATAAATAAAGAACTAACAGAGCATATCTTAAACCACTAATACAATAAATAAAGAACTAACAGAGCATATCTTAAACCACTAATACAATAAATAAAGAACTAACAGAGCATATCTTAAACCACTAATACAATAAATAAAGAACTAACAGAGCATATCTTAAACCACTAATACAATAAATAAAGAACTAACAGAGCATATCTTAAACCACTAATACAATAAATAAAGAACTAACAGAGCATATCTTAAACCACTAATACAATAAATAAAGAACTAACAGAGCATATCTTAAACCACTAATACAATAAATAAAGAACTAACAGAGCATATCTTAAACCACTAATACAATAAATAAAGAACTAACAGAGCATATCTTAAACCACTAATACAATAAATAAAGAACTAACAGAGCATATCTTAAACCACTAATACAATAAATAAAGAACTAACAGAGCATATCTTAAACCACTAATACAATAAATAAAGAACTAACAGAGCATATCTTAAACCACTAATACAATAAATAAAGAACTAACAGAGCATATCTTAAACCACTAATACAATAAATAAAGAACTAACAGAGCATATCTTAAACCACTAATACAATAAATAAAGAACTAACAGAGCATATCTTAAACCACTAATACAATAAATAAAGAACTAACAGAGCATATCTTAAACCACTAATACAATAAATAAAGAACTAACAGAGCATATCTTAAACCACTAATACAATAAATAAAGAACTAACAGAGCATATCTTAAACCACTAATACAATAAATAAAGAACTAACAGAGCATATCTTAAACCACTAATACAATAAATAAAGAACTAACAGAGCATATCTTAAACCACTAATACAATAAATAAAGAACTAACAGAGCATATCTTAAACCACTAATACAATAAATAAAGAACTAACAGAGCATATCTTAAACCACTAATACAATAAATAAAGAACTAACAGAGCATATCTTAAACCACTAATACAATAAATAAAGAACTAACAGAGCATATCTTAAACCACTAATACAATAAATAAAGAACTAACAGAGCATATCTTAAACCACTAATACAATAAATAAAGAACTAACAGAGCATATCTTAAACCACTAATACAATAAATAAAGAACTAACAGAGCATATCTTAAACCACTAATACAATAAATAAAGAACTAACAGAGCATATCTTAAACCACTAATACAATAAATAAAGAACTAACAGAGCATATCTTAAACCACTAATACAATAAATAAAGAACTAACAGAGCATATCTTAAACCACTAATACAATAAATAAAGAACTAACAGAGCATATCTTAAACCACTAATACAATAAATAAAGAACTAACAGAGCATATCTTAAACCACTAATACAATAAATAAAGAACTAACAGAGCATATCTTAAACCACTAATACAATAAATAAAGAACTAACAGAGCATATCTTAAACCACTAATACAATAAATAAAGAACTAACAGAGCATATCTTAAACCACTAATACAATAAATAAAGAACTAACAGAGCATATCTTAAACCACTAATACAATAAATAAAGAACTAACAGAGCATATCTTAAACCACTAATACAATAAATAAAGAACTAACAGAGCATATCTTAAACCACTAATACAATAAATAAAGAACTAACAGAGCATATCTTAAACCACTAATACAATAAATAAAGAACTAACAGAGCATATCTTAAACCACTAATACAATAAATAAAGAACTAACAGAGCATATCTTAAACCACTAATACAATAAATAAAGAACTAACAGAGCATATCTTAAACCACTAATACAATAAATAAAGAACTAACAGAGCATATCTTAAACCACTAATACAATAAATAAAGAACTAACAGAGCATATCTTAAACCACTAATACAATAAATAAAGAACTAACAGAGCATATCTTAAACCACTAATACAATAAATAAAGAACTAACAGAGCATATCTTAAACCACTAATACAATAAATAAAGAACTAACAGAGCATATCTTAAACCACTAATACAATAAATAAAGAACTAACAGAGCATATCTTAAACCACTAATACAATAAATAAAGAACTAACAGAGCATATCTTAAACCACTAATACAATAAATAAAGAACTAACAGAGCATATCTTAAACCACTAATACAATAAATAAAGAACTAACAGAGCATATCTTAAACCACTAATACAATAAATAAAGAACTAACAGAGCATATCTTAAACCACTAATACAATAAATAAAGAACTAACAGAGCATATCTTAAACCACTAATACAATAAATAAAGAACTAACAGAGCATATCTTAAACCACTAATACAATAAATAAAGAACTAACAGAGCATATCTTAAACCACTAATACAATAAATAAAGAACTAACAGAGCATATCTTAAACCACTAATACAATAAATAAAGAACTAACAGAGCATATCTTAAACCACTAATACAATAAATAAAGAACTAACAGAGCATATCTTAAACCACTAATACAATAAATAAAGAACTAACAGAGCATATCTTAAACCACTAATACAATAAATAAAGAACTAACAGAGCATATCTTAAACCACTAATACAATAAATAAAGAACTAACAGAGCATATCTTAAACCACTAATACAATAAATAAAGAACTAACAGAGCATATCTTAAACCACTAATACAATAAATAAAGAACTAACAGAGCATATCTTAAACCACTAATACAATAAATAAAGAACTAACAGAGCATATCTTAAACCACTAATACAATAAATAAAGAACTAACAGAGCATATCTTAAACCACTAATACAATAAATAAAGAACTAACAGAGCATATCTTAAACCACTAATACAATAAATAAAGAACTAACAGAGCATATCTTAAACCACTAATACAATAAATAAAGAACTAACAGAGCATATCTTAAACCACTAATACAATAAATAAAGAACTAACAGAGCATATCTTAAACCACTAATACAATAAATAAAGAACTAACAGAGCATATCTTAAACCACTAATACAATAAATAAAGAACTAACAGAGCATATCTTAAACCACTAATACAATAAATAAAGAACTAACAGAGCATATCTTAAACCACTAATACAATAAATAAAGAACTAACAGAGCATATCTTAAACCACTAATACAATAAATAAAGAACTAACAGAGCATATCTTAAACCACTAATACAATAAATAAAGAACTAACAGAGCATATCTTAAACCACTAATACAATAAATAAAGAACTAACAGAGCATATCTTAAACCACTAATACAATAAATAAAGAACTAACAGAGCATATCTTAAACCACTAATACAATAAATAAAGAACTAACAGAGCATATCTTAAACCACTAATACAATAAATAAAGAACTAACAGAGCATATCTTAAACCACTAATACAATAAATAAAGAACTAACAGAGCATATCTTAAACCACTAATACAATAAATAAAGAACTAACAGAGCATATCTTAAACCACTAATACAATAAATAAAGAACTAACAGAGCATATCTTAAACCACTAATACAATAAATAAAGAACTAACAGAGCATATCTTAAACCACTAATACAATAAATAAAGAACTAACAGAGCATATCTTAAACCACTAATACAATAAATAAAGAACTAACAGAGCATATCTTAAACCACTAATACAATAAATAAAGAACTAACAGAGCATATCTTAAACCACTAATACAATAAATAAAGAACTAACAGAGCATATCTTAAACCACTAATACAATAAATAAAGAACTAACAGAGCATATCTTAAACCACTAATACAATAAATAAAGAACTAACAGAGCATATCTTAAACCACTAATACAATAAATAAAGAACTAACAGAGCATATCTTAAACCACTAATACAATAAATAAAGAACTAACAGAGCATATCTTAAACCACTAATACAATAAATAAAGAACTAACAGAGCATATCTTAAACCACTAATACAATAAATAAAGAACTAACAGAGCATATCTTAAACCACTAATACAATAAATAAAGAACTAACAGAGCATATCTTAAACCACTAATACAATAAATAAAGAACTAACAGAGCATATCTTAAACCACTAATACAATAAATAAAGAACTAACAGAGCATATCTTAAACCACTAATACAATAAATAAAGAACTAACAGAGCATATCTTAAACCACTAATACAATAAATAAAGAACTAACAGAGCATATCTTAAACCACTAATACAATAAATAAAGAACTAACAGAGCATATCTTAAACCACTAATACAATAAATAAAGAACTAACAGAGCATATCTTAAACCACTAATACAATAAATAAAGAACTAACAGAGCATATCTTAAACCACTAATACAATAAATAAAGAACTAACAGAGCATATCTTAAACCACTAATACAATAAATAAAGAACTAACAGAGCATATCTTAAACCACTAATACAATAAATAAAGAACTAACAGAGCATATCTTAAACCACTAATACAATAAATAAAGAACTAACAGAGCATATCTTAAACCACTAATACAATAAATAAAGAACTAACAGAG
Source organism: Megaustenia siamemsis (assembly GCA_032433765.1). Classification (NCBI taxonomy): domain Eukaryota; kingdom Metazoa; phylum Mollusca; class Gastropoda; order Stylommatophora; family Ariophantidae; genus Megaustenia; species Megaustenia siamemsis. The sequence goes on along the minus strand of JAVIAB010000046.1, from coordinate 56,884,669 downwards.
CATATCTTAAACCACTAATACAATAAATAAAGAACTAACAGAGCATATCTTAAACCACTAATACAATAAATAAAGAACTAACAGAGCATATCTTAAACCACTAATACAATAAATAAAGAACTAACAGAGCATATCTTAAACCACTAATACAATAAATAAAGAACTAACAGAGCATATCTTAAACCACTAATACAATAAATAAAGAACTAACAGAGCATATCTTAAACCACTAATACAATAAATAAAGAACTAACAGAGCATATCTTAAACCACTAATACAATAAATAAAGAACTAACAGAGCATATCTTAAACCACTAATACAATAAATAAAGAACTAACAGAGCATATCTTAAACCACTAATACAATAAATAAAGAACTAACAGAGCATATCTTAAACCACTAATACAATAAATAAAGAACTAACAGAGCATATCTTAAACCACTAATACAATAAATAAAGAACTAACAGAGCATATCTTAAACCACTAATACAATAAATAAAGAACTAACAGAGCATATCTTAAACCACTAATACAATAAATAAAGAACTAACAGAGCATATCTTAAACCACTAATACAATAAATAAAGAACTAACAGAGCATATCTTAAACCACTAATACAATAAATAAAGAACTAACAGAGCATATCTTAAACCACTAATACAATAAATAAAGAACTAACAGAGCATATCTTAAACCACTAATACAATAAATAAAGAACTAACAGAGCATATCTTAAACCACTAATACAATAAATAAAGAACTAACAGAGCATATCTTAAACCACTAATACAATAAATAAAGAACTAACAGAGCATATCTTAAACCACTAATACAATAAATAAAGAACTAACAGAGCATATCTTAAACCACTAATACAATAAATAAAGAACTAACAGAGCATATCTTAAACCACTAATACAATAAATAAAGAACTAACAGAGCATATCTTAAACCACTAATACAATAAATAAAGAACTAACAGAGCATATCTTAAACCACTAATACAATAAATAAAGAACTAACAGAGCATATCTTAAACCACTAATACAATAAATAAAGAACTAACAGAGCATATCTTAAACCACTAATACAATAAATAAAGAACTAACAGAGCATATCTTAAACCACTAATACAATAAATAAAGAACTAACAGAGCATATCTTAAACCACTAATACAATAAATAAAGAACTAACAGAGCATATCTTAAACCACTAATACAATAAATAAAGAACTAACAGAGCATATCTTAAACCACTAATACAATAAATAAAGAACTAACAGAGCATATCTTAAACCACTAATACAATAAATAAAGAACTAACAGAGCATATCTTAAACCACTAATACAATAAATAAAGAACTAACAGAGCATATCTTAAACCACTAATACAATAAATAAAGAACTAACAGAGCATATCTTAAACCACTAATACAATAAATAAAGAACTAACAGAGCATATCTTAAACCACTAATACAATAAATAAAGAACTAACAGAGCATATCTTAAACCACTAATACAATAAATAAAGAACTAACAGAGCATATCTTAAACCACTAATACAATAAATAAAGAACTAACAGAGCATATCTTAAACCACTAATACAATAAATAAAGAACTAACAGAGCATATCTTAAACCACTAATACAATAAATAAAGAACTAACAGAGCATATCTTAAACCACTAATACAATAAATAAAGAACTAACAGAGCATATCTTAAACCACTAATACAATAAATAAAGAACTAACAGAGCATATCTTAAACCACTAATACAATAAATAAAGAACTAACAGAGCATATCTTAAACCACTAATACAATAAATAAAGAACTAACAGAGCATATCTTAAACCACTAATACAATAAATAAAGAACTAACAGAGCATATCTTAAACCACTAATACAATAAATAAAGAACTAACAGAGCATATCTTAAACCACTAATACAATAAATAAAGAACTAACAGAGCATATCTTAAACCACTAATACAATAAATAAAGAACTAACAGAGCATATCTTAAACCACTAATACAATAAATAAAGAACTAACAGAGCATATCTTAAACCACTAATACAATAAATAAAGAACTAACAGAGCATATCTTAAACCACTAATACAATAAATAAAGAACTAACAGAGCATATCTTAAACCACTAATACAATAAATAAAGAACTAACAGAGCATATCTTAAACCACTAATACAATAAATAAAGAACTAACAGAGCATATCTTAAACCACTAATACAATAAATAAAGAACTAACAGAGCATATCTTAAACCACTAATACAATAAATAAAGAACTAACAGAGCATATCTTAAACCACTAATACAATAAATAAAGAACTAACAGAGCATATCTTAAACCACTAATACAATAAATAAAGAACTAACAGAGCATATCTTAAACCACTAATACAATAAATAAAGAACTAACAGAGCATATCTTAAACCACTAATACAATAAATAAAGAACTAACAGAGCATATCTTAAACCACTAATACAATAAATAAAGAACTAACAGAGCATATCTTAAACCACTAATACAATAAATAAAGAACTAACAGAGCATATCTTAAACCACTAATACAATAAATAAAGAACTAACAGAGCATATCTTAAACCACTAATACAATAAATAAAGAACTAACAGAGCATATCTTAAACCACTAATACAATAAATAAAGAACTAACAGAGCATATCTTAAACCACTAATACAATAAATAAAGAACTAACAGAGCATATCTTAAACCACTAATACAATAAATAAAGAACTAACAGAGCATATCTTAAACCACTAATACAATAAATAAAGAACTAACAGAGCATATCTTAAACCACTAATACAATAAATAAAGAACTAACAGAGCATATCTTAAACCACTAATACAATAAATAAAGAACTAACAGAGCATATCTTAAACCACTAATACAATAAATAAAGAACTAACAGAGCATATCTTAAACCACTAATACAATAAATAAAGAACTAACAGAGCATATCTTAAACCACTAATACAATAAATAAAGAACTAACAGAGCATATCTTAAACCACTAATACAATAAATAAAGAACTAACAGAGCATATCTTAAACCACTAATACAATAAATAAAGAACTAACAGAGCATATCTTAAACCACTAATACAATAAATAAAGAACTAACAGAGCATATCTTAAACCACTAATACAATAAATAAAGAACTAACAGAGCATATCTTAAACCACTAATACAATAAATAAAGAACTAACAGAGCATATCTTAAACCACTAATACAATAAATAAAGAACTAACAGAGCATATCTTAAACCACTAATACAATAAATAAAGAACTAACAGAGCATATCTTAAACCACTAATACAATAAATAAAGAACTAACAGAGCATATCTTAAACCACTAATACAATAAATAAAGAACTAACAGAGCATATCTTAAACCACTAATACAATAAATAAAGAACTAACAGAGCATATCTTAAACCACTAATACAATAAATAAAGAACTAACAGAGCATATCTTAAACCACTAATACAATAAATAAAGAACTAACAGAGCATATCTTAAACCACTAATACAATAAATAAAGAACTAACAGAGCATATCTTAAACCACTAATACAATAAATAAAGAACTAACAGAGCATATCTTAAACCACTAATACAATAAATAAAGAACTAACAGAGCATATCTTAAACCACTAATACAATAAATAAAGAACTAACAGAGCATATCTTAAACCACTAATACAATAAATAAAGAACTAACAGAGCATATCTTAAACCACTAATACAATAAATAAAGAACTAACAGAGCATATCTTAAACCACTAATACAATAAATAAAGAACTAACAGAGCATATCTTAAACCACTAATACAATAAATAAAGAACTAACAGAGCATATCTTAAACCACTAATACAATAAATAAAGAACTAACAGAGCATATCTTAAACCACTAATACAATAAATAAAGAACTAACAGAGCATATCTTAAACCACTAATACAATAAATAAAGAACTAACAGAGCATATCTTAAACCACTAATACAATAAATAAAGAACTAACAGAGCATATCTTAAACCACTAATACAATAAATAAAGAACTAACAGAGCATATCTTAAACCACTAATACAATAAATAAAGAACTAACAGAGCATATCTTAAACCACTAATACAATAAATAAAGAACTAACAGAGCATATCTTAAACCACTAATACAATAAATAAAGAACTAACAGAGCATATCTTAAACCACTAATACAATAAATAAAGAACTAACAGAGCATATCTTAAACCACTAATACAATAAATAAAGAACTAACAGAGCATATCTTAAACCACTAATACAATAAATAAAGAACTAACAGAGCATATCTTAAACCACTAATACAATAAATAAAGAACTAACAGAGCATATCTTAAACCACTAATACAATAAATAAAGAACTAACAGAGCATATCTTAAACCACTAATACAATAAATAAAGAACTAACAGAGCATATCTTAAACCACTAATACAATAAATAAAGAACTAACAGAGCATATCTTAAACCACTAATACAATAAATAAAGAACTAACAGAGCATATCTTAAACCACTAATACAATAAATAAAGAACTAACAGAGCATATCTTAAACCACTAATACAATAAATAAAGAACTAACAGAGCATATCTTAAACCACTAATACAATAAATAAAGAACTAACAGAGCATATCTTAAACCACTAATACAATAAATAAAGAACTAACAGAGCATATCTTAAACCACTAATACAATAAATAAAGAACTAACAGAGCATATCTTAAACCACTAATACAATAAATAAAGAACTAACAGAGCATATCTTAAACCACTAATACAATAAATAAAGAACTAAGAGAGCATATCTTAAACCACTAATACAATAAATAAAGAACTAACAGAGCATATCTTAAACCACTAATACAATAAATAAAGAACTAACAGAGCATATCTTAAACCACTAATACAATAAATAAAGAACTAACAGAGCATATCTTAAACCACTAATACAATAAATAAAGAACTAACAGAGCATATCTTAAACCACTAATACAATAAATAAAGAACTAACAGAGCATATCTTAAACCACTAATACAATAAATAAAGAACTAACAGAGCATATCTTAAACCACTAATACAATAAATAAAGAACTAACAGAGCATATCTTAAACCACTAATACAATAAATAAAGAACTAACAGAGCATATCTTAAACCACTAATACAATAAATAAAGAACTAACAGAGCATATCTTAAACCACTAATACAATAAATAAAGAACTAACAGAGCATATCTTAAACCACTAATACAATAAATAAAGAACTAACAGAGCATATCTTAAACCACTAATACAATAAATAAAGAACTAACAGAGCATATCTTAAACCACTAATACAATAAATAAAGAACTAACAGAGCATATCTTAAACCACTAATACAATAAATAAAGAACTAACAGAGCATATCTTAAACCACTAATACAATAAATAAAGAACTAACAGAGCATATCTTAAACCACTAATACAATAAATAAAGAACTAACAGAGCATATCTTAAACCACTAATACAATAAATAAAGAACTAACAGAGCATATCTTAAACCACTAATACAATAAATAAAGAACTAACAGAGCATATCTTAAACCACTAATACAATAAATAAAGAACTAACAGAGCATATCTTAAACCACTAATACAATAAATAAAGAACTAACAGAGCATATCTTAAACCACTAATACAATAAATAAAGAACTAACAGAGCATATCTTAAACCACTAATACAATAAATAAAGAACTAACAGAGCATATCTTAAACCACTAATACAATAAATAAAGAACTAACAGAGCATATCTTAAACCACTAATACAATAAATAAAGAACTAACAGAGCATATCTTAAACCACTAATACAATAAATAAAGAACTAACAGAGCATATCTTAAACCACTAATACAATAAATAAAGAACTAACAGAGCATATCTTAAACCACTAATACAATAAATAAAGAACTAAGAGAGCATATCTTAAACCACTAATACAATAAATAAAGAACTAACAGAGCATATCTTAAACCACTAATACAATAAATAAAGAACTAACAGAGCATATCTTAAACCACTAATACAATAAATAAAGAACTAACAGAGCATATCTTAAACCACTAATACAATAAATAAAGAACTAACAGAGCATATCTTAAACCACTAATACAATAAATAAAGAACTAACAGAGCATATCTTAAACCACTAATACAATAAATAAAGAACTAACAGAGCATATCTTAAACCACTAATACAATAAATAAAGAACTAACAGAGCATATCTTAAACCACTAATACAATAAATAAAGAACTAACAGAGCATATCTTAAACCACTAATACAATAAATAAAGAACTAACAGAGCATATCTTAAACCACTAATACAATAAATAAAGAACTAACAGAGCATATCTTAAACCACTAATACAATAAATAAAGAACTAACAGAGCATATCTTAAACCACTAATACAATAAATAAAGAACTAACAGAGCATATCTTAAACCACTAATACAATAAATAAAGAACTAACAGAGCATATCTTAAACCACTAATACAATAAATAAAGAACTAACAGAGCATATCTTAAACCACTAATACAATAAATAAAGAACTAACAGAGCATATCTTAAACCACTAATACAATAAATAAAGAACTAACAGAGCATATCTTAAACCACTAATACAATAAATAAAGAACTAACAGAGCATATCTTAAACCACTAATACAATAAATAAAGAACTAACAGAGCATATCTTAAACCACTAATACAATAAATAAAGAACTAACAGAGCATATCTTAAACCACTAATACAATAAATAAAGAACTAACAGAGCATATCTTAAACCACTAATACAATAAATAAAGAACTAACAGAGCATATCTTAAACCACTAATACAATAAATAAAGAACTAACAGAGCATATCTTAAACCACTAATACAATAAATAAAGAACTAACAGAGCATATCTTAAACCACTAATACAATAAATAAAGAACTAACAGAGCATATCTTAAACCACTAATACAATAAATAAAGAACTAACAGAGCATATCTTAAACCACTAATACAATAAATAAAGAACTAACAGAGCATATCTTAAACCACTAATACAATAAATAAAGAACTAACAGAGCATATCTTAAACCACTAATACAATAAATAAAGAACTAACAGAGCATATCTTAAACCACTAATACAATAAATAAAGAACTAACAGAGCATATCTTAAACCACTAATACAATAAATAAAGAACTAACAGAGCATATCTTAAACCACTAATACAATAAATAAAGAACTAACAGAGCTATCTTAAACCACTAATACAATAAATAAAGAACTAACAGAGCATATCTTAAACCACTAATACAATAAATAAAGAACTAACAGAGCATATCTTAAACCACTAATACAATAAATAAAGAACTAACAGAGCATATCTTAAACCACTAATACAATAAATAAAGAACTAACAGAGCATATCTTAAACCACTAATACAATAAATAAAGAACTAACAGAGCATATCTTAAACCACTAATACAATAAATAAAGAACTAAGAGAGCATATCTTAAACCACTAATACAATAAATAAAGAACTAACAGAGCATATCTTAAACCACTAATACAATAAATAAAGAACTAACAGAGCATATCTTAAACCACTAATACAATAAATAAAGAACTAACAGAGCATATCTTAAACCACTAATACAATAAATAAAGAACTAACAGAGCATATCTTAAACCACTAATACAATAAATAAAGAACTAACAGAGCATATCTTAAACCACTAATACAATAAATAAAGAACTAACAGAGCATATCTTAAACCACTAATACAATAAATAAAGAACTAACAGAGCATATCTTAAACCACTAATACAATAAATAAAGAACTAACAGAGCATATCTTAAACCACTAATACAATAAATAAAGAACTAACAGAGCATATCTTAAACCACTAATACAATAAATAAAGAACTAACAGAGCATATCTTAAACCACTAATACAATAAATAAAGAACTAACAGAGCATATCTTAAACCACTAATACAATAAATAAAGAACTAACAGAGCATATCTTAAACCACTAATACAATAAATAAAGAACTAACAGAGCATATCTTAAACCACTAATACAATAAATAAAGAACTAACAGAGCATATCTTAAACCACTAATACAATAAATAAAGAACTAACAGAGCATATCTTAAACCACTAATACAATAAATAAAGAACTAACAGAGCATATCTTAAACCACTAATACAATAAATAAAGAACTAACAGAGCATATCTTAAACCACTAATACAATAAATAAAGAACTAACAGAGCATATCTTAAACCACTAATACAATAAATAAAGAACTAACAGAGCATATCTTAAACCACTAATACAATAAATAAAGAACTAACAGAGCATATCTTAAACCACTAATACAATAAATAAAGAACTAACAGAGCATATCTTAAACCACTAATACAATAAATAAAGAACTAACAGAGCATATCTTAAACCACTAATACAATAAATAAAGAACTAACAGAGCATATCTTAAACCACTAATACAATAAATAAAGAACTAACAGAGCATATCTTAAACCACTAATACAATAAATAAAGAACTAACAGAGCATATCTTAAACCACTAATACAATAAATAAAGAACTAACAGAGCATATCTTAAACCACTAATACAATAAATAAAGAACTAACAGAGCATATCTTAAACCACTAATACAATAAATAAAGAACTAACAGAGCATATCTTAAACCACTAATACAATAAATAAAGAACTAACAGAGCATATCTTAAACCACTAATACAATAAATAAAGAACTAACAGAGCATATCTTAAACCACTAATACAATAAATAAAGAACTAACAGAGCATATCTTAAACCACTAATACAATAAATAAAGAACTAACAGAGCATATCTTAAACCACTAATACAATAAATAAAGAACTAACAGAGCATATCTTAAACCACTAATACAATAAATAAAGAACTAACAGAGCATATCTTAAACCACTAATACAATAAATAAAGAACTAACAGAGCATATCTTAAACCACTAATACAATAAATAAAGAACTAACAGAGCATATCTTAAACCACTAATACAATAAATAAAGAACTAACAGAGCATATCTTAAACCACTAATACAATAAATAAAGAACTAACAGAGCATATCTTAAACCACTAATACAATAAATAAAGAACTAACAGAGCATATCTTAAACCACTAATACAATAAATAAAGAACTAACAGAGCATATCTTAAACCACTAATACAATAAATAAAGAACTAACAGAGCATATCTTAAACCACTAATACAATAAATAAAGAACTAACAGAGCATATCTTAAACCACTAATACAATAAATAAAGAACTAACAGAGCATATCTTAAACCACTAATACAATAAATAAAGAACTAACAGAGCATATCTTAAACCACTAATACAATAAATAAAGAACTAACAGAGCATATCTTAAACCACTAATACAATAAATAAAGAACTAACAGAGCATATCTTAAACCACTAATACAATAAATAAAGAACTAACAGAGCATATCTTAAACCACTAATACAATAAATAAAGAACTAACAGAGCATATCTTAAACCACTAATACAATAAATAAAGAACTAACAGAGCATATCTTAAACCACTAATACAATAAATAAAGAACTAACAGAGCATATCTTAAACCACTAATACAATAAATAAAGAACTAACAGAGCATATCTTAAACCACTAATACAATAAATAAAGAACTAACAGAGCATATCTTAAACCACTAATACAATAAATAAAGAACTAACAGAGCATATCTTAAACCACTAATACAATAAATAAAGAACTAACAGAGCATATCTTAAACCACTAATACAATAAATAAAGAACTAACAGAGCATATCTTAAACCACTAATACAATAAATAAAGAACTAACAGAGCATATCTTAAACCACTAATACAATAAATAAAGAACTAACAGAGCTATCTTAAACCACTAATACAATAAATAAAGAACTAACAGAGCATATCTTAAACCACTAATACAATAAATAAAGAACTAACAGAGCATATCTTAAACCACTAATACAATAAATAAAGAACTAACAGAGCATATCTTAAACCACTAATACAATAAATAAAGAACTAACAGAGCATATCTTAAACCACTAATACAATAAATAAAGAACTAAGAGAGCATATCTTAAACCACTAATACAATAAATAAAGAACTAACAGAGCATATCTTAAACCACTAATACAATAAATAAAGAACTAACAGAGCATATCTTAAACCACTAATACAATAAATAAAGAACTAACAGAGCATATCTTAAACCACTAATACAATAAATAAAGAACTAACAGAGCATATCTTAAACCACTAATACAATAAATAAAGAACTAAGAGAGCATATCTTAAACCACTAATACAATAAATAAAGAACTAACAGAGCATATCTTAAACCACTAATACAATAAATAAAGAACTAACAGAGCATATCTTAAACCACTAATACAATAAATAAAGAACTAACAGAGCATATCTTAAACCACTAATACAATAAATAAAGAACTAACAGAGCATATCTTAAACCACTAATACAATAAATAAAGAACTAACAGAGCATATCTTAAACCACTAATACAATAAATAAAGAACTAACAGAGCATATCTTAAACCACTAATACAATAAATAAAGAACTAACAGAGCATATCTTAAACCACTAATACAATAAATAAAGAACTAACAGAGCATATCTTAAACCACTAATACAATAAATAAAGAACTAACAGAGCATATCTTAAACCACTAATACAATAAATAAAGAACTAACAGAGCATATCTTAAACCACTAATACAATAAATAAAGAACTAACAGAGCATATCTTAAACCACTAATACAATAAATAAAGAACTAACAGAGCATATCTTAAACCACTAATACAATAAATAAAGAACTAACAGAGCATATCTTAAACCACTAATACAATAAATAAAGAACTAACAGAGCATATCTTAAACCACTAATACAATAAATAAAGAACTAACAGAGCATATCTTAAACCACTAATACAATAAATAAAGAACTAACAGAGCATATCTTAAACCACTAATACAATAAATAAAGAACTAACAGAGCATATCTTAAACCACTAATACAATAAATAAAGAACTAACAGAGCATATCTTAAACCACTAATACAATAAATAAAGAACTAACAGAGCATATCTTAAACCACTAATACAATAAATAAAGAACTAACAGAGCATATCTTAAACCACTAATACAATAAATAAAGAACTAACAGAGCATATCTTAAACCACTAATACAATAAATAAAGAACTAACAGAGCATATCTTAAACCACTAATACAATAAATAAAGAACTAACAGAGCATATCTTAAACCACTAATACAATAAATAAAGAACTAACAGAGCATATCTTAAACCACTAATACAATAAATAAAGAACTAACAGAGCTATCTTAAACCACTAATACAATAAATAAAGAACTAACAGAGCATATCTTAAACCACTAATACAATAAATAAAGAACTAACAGAGCATATCTTAAACCACTAATACAATAAATAAAGAACTAACAGAGCATATCTTAAACCACTAATACAATAAATAAAGAACTAACAGAGCATATCTTAAACCACTAATACAATAAATAAAGAACTAACAGAGCATATCTTAAACCACTAATACAATAAATAAAGAACTAACAGAGCATATCTTAAACCACTAATACAATAAATAAAGAACTAAGAGAGCATATCTTAAACCACTAATACAATAAATAAAGAACTAACAGAGCATATCTTAAACCACTAATACAATAAATAAAGAACTAAGAGAGCATATCTTAAACCACTAATACAATAAATAAAGAACTAACAGAGCATATCTTAAACCACTAATACAATAAATAAAGAACTAACAGAGCATATCTTAAACCACTAATACAATAAATAAAGAACTAACAGAGCATATCTTAAACCACTAATACAATAAATAAAGAACTAACAGAGCATATCTTAAACCACTAATACAATAAATAAAGAACTAACAGAGCATATCTTAAACCACTAATACAATAAATAAAGAACTAACAGAGCATATCTTAAACCACTAATACAATAAATAAAGAACTAACAGAGCATATCTTAAACCACTAATACAATAAATAAAGAACTAACAGAGCATATCTTAAACCACTAATACAATAAATAAAGAACTAACAGAGCATATCTTAAACCACTAATACAATAAATAAAGAACTAACAGAGCATATCTTAAACCACTAATACAATAAATAAAGAACTAACAGAGCATATCTTAAACCACTAATACAATAAATAAAGAACTAACAGAGCATATCTTAAACCACTAATACAATAAATAAAGAACTAACAGAGCATATCTTAAACCACTAATACAATAAATAAAGAACTAACAGAGCATATCTTAAACCACTAATACAATAAATAAAGAACTAACAGAGCATATCTTAAACCACTAATACAATAAATAAAGAACTAACAGAGCATATCTTAAACCACTAATACAATAAATAAAGAACTAACAGAGCATATCTTAAACCACTAATACAATAAATAAAGAACTAACAGAGCATATCTTAAACCACTAATACAATAAATAAAGAACTAACAGAGCATATCTTAAACCACTAATACAATAAATAAAGAACTAACAGAGCATATCTTAAACCACTAATACAATAAATAAAGAACTAACAGAGCATATCTTAAACCACTAATACAATAAATAAAGAACTAACAGAGCTATCTTAAACCACTAATACAATAAATAAAGAACTAACAGAGCATATCTTAAACCACTAATACAATAAATAAAGAACTAACAGAGCATATCTTAAACCACTAATACAATAAATAAAGAACTAACAGAGCATATCTTAAACCACTAATACAATAAATAAAGAACTAACAGAGCATATCTTAAACCACTAATACAATAAATAAAGAACTAACAGAGCATATCTTAAACCACTAATACAATAAATAAAGAACTAACAGAGCATATCTTAAACCACTAATACAATAAATAAAGAACTAACAGAGCATATCTTAAACCACTAATACAATAAATAAAGAACTAACAGAGCATATCTTAAACCACTAATACAATAAATAAAGAACTAACAGAGCTATCTTAAACCACTAATACAATAAATAAAGAACTAAGAGAGCATATCTTAAACCACTAATACAATAAATAAAGAACTAACAGAGCATATCTTAAACCACTAATACAATAAATAAAGAACTAACAGAGCATATCTTAAACCACTAATACAATAAATAAAGAACTAACAGAGCATATCTTAAACCACTAATACAATAAATAAAGAACTAACAGAGCATATCTTAAACCACTAATACAATAAATAAAGAACTAAGAGAGCATATCTTAAACCACTAATACAATAAATAAAGAACTAACAGAGCATATCTTAAACCACTAATACAATAAATAAAGAACTAACAGAGCATATCTTAAACCACTAATACAATAAATAAAGAACTAACAGAGCATATCTTAAACCACTAATACAATAAATAAAGAACTAACAGAGCATATCTTAAACCACTAATACAATAAATAAAGAACTAACAGAGCATATCTTAAACCACTAATACAATAAATAAAGAACTAACAGAGCATATCTTAAACCACTAATACAATAAATAAAGAACTAACAGAGCTATCTTAAACCACTAATACAATAAATAAAGAACTAACAGAGCATATCTTAAACCACTAATACAATAAATAAAGAACTAACAGAGCATATCTTAAACCACTAATACAATAAATAAAGAACTAACAGAGCATATCTTAAACCACTAATACAATAAATAAAGAACTAACAGAGCTATCTTAAACCACTAATACAATAAATAAAGAACTAAGAGAGCATATCTTAAACCACTAATACAATAAATAAAGAACTAACAGAGCATATCTTAAACCACTAATACAATAAATAAAGAACTAACAGAGCATATCTTAAACCACTAATACAATAAATAAAGAACTAACAGAGCATATCTTAAACCACTAATACAATAAATAAAGAACTAACAGAGCTATCTTAAACCACTAATACAATAAATAAAGAACTAACAGAGCTATCTTAAACCACTAATACAATAAATAAAGAACTAACAGAGCATATCTTAAACCACTAATACAATAAATAAAGAACTAAGAGAGCATATCTTAAACCACTAATACAATAAATAAAGAACTAACAGAGCATATCTTAAACCACTGATACAATAAATAAAGAACTAAGAGAGCATATCTTAAACCACTAATACAATAAATAAAGAACTAACAGAGCATATCTTAAACCACTAATACAATAAATAAAGAACTAAGAGAGCATATCTTAAACCACTAATACAATAAATAAAGAACTAAGAGAGCATATCTTAAACCACTAATACAATAAATAAAGAACTAACAGAGCTATCTTAAACCACTAATACAATAAATAAAGAACTAAGAGAGCATATCTTAAACCACTAATACAATAAATAAAGAACTAACAGAGCATATCTTAAACCACTAATACAATAAATAAAGAACTAACAGAGCATATCTTAAACCACTAATACAATAAATAAAGAACTAAGAGAGCATATCTTAAACCACTAATACAATAAATAAAGAACTAACAGAGCATATCTTAAACCACTAATACAATAAATAAAGAACTAAGAGAGCATATCTTAAACCACTAATACAATAAATAAAGAACTAAGAGAGCATATCTTAAACCACTAATACAATAAATAAAGAACTAAGAGAGCATATCTTAAACCACTAATACAATAAATAAAGAACTAACAGAGCTGATCTTAAACCACTGATACAATAAATAAAGAACTAAGAGAGCATATCTTAAACCACTAATACAATAAATAAAGAACTAAGAGAGCATATCTTAAACCACTAATACAATAAATAAAGAACTAAGAGAGCATATCTTAAACCACTAATACAATAAATAAAGAACTAAGAGAGCATATCTTAAACCACTAATACAATAAATAAAGAACTAACAGAGCTGATCTTAAACCACTAATACAATAAATAAAGAACTAACAGAGCATATCTTAAACCACTAATACAATAAATAAAGAACTAACAGAGCTATCTTAAACCACTAATACAATAAATAAAGAACTAACAGAGCATATCTTAAACCACTAATACAATAAATAAAGAACTAACAGAGCTGATCTTAAACCACTAATACAATAAATAAAGAACTAAGAGAGCATATCTTAAACCACTAATACAATAAATAAAGAACTAACAGAGCTATCTTAAACCACTAATACAATAAATAAAGAACTAACAGAGCATATCTTAAACCACTAATACAATAAATAAAGAACTAACAGAGCATATCTTAAACCACTAATACAATAAATAAAGAACTAACAGAGCATATCTTAAACCACTAATACAATAAATAAAGAACTAACAGAGCATATCTTAAACCACTAATACAATAAATAAAGAACTAACAGAGCATATCTTAAACCACTAATACAATAAATAAAGAACTAACAGAGCTGATCTTAAACCACTAATACAATAAATAAAGAACTAACAGAGCTGATCTTAAACCACTAATACAATAAATAAAGAACTAACAGAGCATATCTTAAACCACTGATACAATAAATAAAGAACTAACAGAGCATATCTTAAACCACTAATACAATAAATAAAGAACTAACAGAGCATATCTTAAACCACTAATACAATAAATAAAGAACTAACAGAGCATATCTTAAACCACTAATACAATAAATAAAGAACTAACAGAGCATATCTTAAACCACTAATACAATAAATAAAGAACTAAGAGAGCATATCTTAAACCACTAATACAATAAATAAAGAACTAACAGAGCATATCTTAAACCACTAATACAATAAATAAAGAACTAACAGAGCATATCTTAAACCACTAATACAATAAATAAAGAACTAACAGAGCATATCTTAAACCACTAATACAATAAATAAAGAACTAACAGAGCATATCTTAAACCACTAATACAATAAATAAAGAACTAAGAGAGCATATCTTAAACCACTAATACAATAAATAAAGAACTAACAGAGCATATCTTAAACCACTGATACAATAAATAAAGAACTAAGAGAGCATATCTTAAACCACTAATACAATAAATAAAGAACTAACAGAGCATATCTTAAACCACTAATACAATAAATAAAGAACTAACAGAGCATATCTTAAACCACTAATACAATAAATAAAGAACTAACAGAGCATATCTTAAACCACTAATACAATAAATAAAGAACTAACAGAGCATATCTTAAACCACTAATACAATAAATAAAGAACTAACAGAGCATATCTTAAACCACTAATACAATAAATAAAGAACTAACAGAGCATATCTTAAACCACTAATACAATAAATAAAGAACTAACAGAGCATATCTTAAACCACTAATACAATAAATAAAGAACTAACAGAGCATATCTTAAACCACTAATACAATAAATAAAGAACTAACAGAGCATATCTTAAACCACTAATACAATAAATAAAGAACTAACAGAGCATATCTTAAACCACTAATACAATAAATAAAGAACTAACAGAGCATATCTTAAACCACTAATACAATAAATAAAGAACTAACAGAGCATATCTTAAACCACTAATACAATAAATAAAGAACTAACAGAGCATATCTTAAACCACTAATACAATAAATAAAGAACTAACAGAGCATATCTTAAACCACTAATACAATAAATAAAGAACTAACAGAGCATATCTTAAACCACTAATACAATAAATAAAGAACTAACAGAGCATATCTTAAACCACTAATACAATAAATAAAGAACTAACAGAGCATATCTTAAACCACTAATACAATAAATAAAGAACTAACAGAGCATATCTTAAACCACTAATACAATAAATAAAGAACTAAGAGAGCATATCTTAAACCACTAATACAATAAATAAAGAACTAACAGAGCATATCTTAAACCACTAATACAATAAATAAAGAACTAACAGAGCATATCTTAAACCACTAATACAATAAATAAAGAACTAACAGAGCATATCTTAAACCACTAATACAATAAATAAAGAACTAACAGAGCATATCTTAAACCACTAATACAATAAATAAAGAACTAACAGAGCATATCTTAAACCACTAATACAATAAATAAAGAACTAAGAGAGCATATCTTA
Organism: Megaustenia siamemsis; assembly: GCA_032433765.1. Classification (NCBI taxonomy): domain Eukaryota; kingdom Metazoa; phylum Mollusca; class Gastropoda; order Stylommatophora; family Ariophantidae; genus Megaustenia; species Megaustenia siamemsis. The sequence goes on along the minus strand of JAVIAB010000046.1, from coordinate 56,867,214 downwards.
AACCACTAATACAATAAATAAAGAACTAACAGAGCATATCTTAAACCACTAATACAATAAATAAAGAACTAAGAGAGCATATCTTAAACCACTAATACAATAAATAAAGAACTAAGAGAGCATATCTTAAACCACTAATACAATAAATAAAGAACTAACAGAGCATATCTTAAACCACTAATACAATAAATAAAGAACTAACAGAGCATATCTTAAACCACTAATACAATAAATAAAGAACTAAGAGAGCATATCTTAAACCACTAATACAATAAATAAAGAACTAACAGAGCATATCTTAAACCACTAATACAATAAATAAAGAACTAACAGAGCATATCTTAAACCACTAATACAATAAATAAAGAACTAACAGAGCATATCTTAAACCACTAATACAATAAATAAAGAACTAACAGAGCTATCTTAAACCACTAATACAATAAATAAAGAACTAACAGAGCATATCTTAAACCACTAATACAATAAATAAAGAACTAACAGAGCATATCTTAAACCACTAATACAATAAATAAAGAACTAAGAGAGCATATCTTAAACCACTAATACAATAAATAAAGAACTAACAGAGCATATCTTAAACCACTAATACAATAAATAAAGAACTAACAGAGCATATCTTAAACCACTAATACAATAAATAAAGAACTAACAGAGCTGATCTTAAACCACTAATACAATAAATAAAGAACTAACAGAGCATGATCTTAAACCACTAATACAATAAATAAAGAACTAACAGAGCTGATCTTAAACCACTAATACAATAAATAAAGAACTAACAGAGCATATCTTAAACCACTAATACAATAAATAAAGAACTAAGAGAGCATATCTTAAACCACTAATACAATAAATAAAGAACTAAGAGAGCATATCTTAAACCACTAATACAATAAATAAAGAACTAACAGAGCATATCTTAAACCACTAATACAATAAATAAAGAACTAACAGAGCATATCTTAAACCACTAATACAATAAATAAAGAACTAACAGAGCTGATCTTAAAACACTAATACAATAAATAAAGAACTAACAGAGCTGATCTTAAACCACTGATACAATAAATAAAGAACTAACAGAGCATATCTTAAACCACTAATACAATAAATAAAGAACTAACAGAGCATATCTTAAACCACTAATACAATAAATAAAGAACTAAGAGAGCATATCTTAAACCACTAATACAATAAATAAAGAACTAACAGAGCTATCTTAAACCACTGATACAATAAATAAAGAACTAACAGAGCATATCTTAAACCACTAATACAATAAATAAAGAACTAACAGAGCTATCTTAAACCACTAATACAATAAATAAAGAACTAAGAGAGCATATCTTAAACCACTAATACAATAAATAAAGAACTAAGAGAGCATATCTTAAACCACTAATACAATAAATAAAGAACTAACAGAGCATATCTTAAACCACTAATACAATAAATAAAGAACTAACAGAGCTGATCTTAAACCACTAATACAATAAATAAAGAACTAACAGAGCATATCTTAAACCACTAATACAATAAATAAAGAACTAACAGAGCATATCTTAAACCACTAATACAATAAATAAAGAACTAAGAGAGCATATCTTAAACCACTAATACAATAAATAAAGAACTAACAGAGCATATCTTAAACCACTAATACAATAAATAAAGAACTAACAGAGCATATCTTAAACCACTAATACAATAAATAAAGAACTAACAGAGCATATCTTAAACCACTAATACAATAAATAAAGAACTAACAGAGCATATCTTAAACCACTAATACAATAAATAAAGAACTAACAGAGCATATCTTAAACCACTAATACAATAAATAAAGAACTAACAGAGCATATCTTAAACCACTAATACAATAAATAAAGAACTAACAGAGCATATCTTAAACCACTAATACAATAAATAAAGAACTAACAGAGCTATCTTAAACCACTAATACAATAAATAAAGAACTAACAGAGCTGATCTTAAACCACTAATACAATAAATAAAGAACTAACAGAGCATATCTTAAACCACTAATACAATAAATAAAGAACTAACAGAGCATATCTTAAACCACTAATACAATAAATAAAGAACTAACAGAGCTGATCTTAAACCACTAATACAATAAATAAAGAACTAACAGAGCATATCTTAAACCACTAATACAATAAATAAAGAACTAACAGAGCTATCTTAAACCACTGATACAATAAATAAAGAACTAACAGAGCTGATCTTAAACCACTGATACAATAAATAAAGAACTAACAGAGCATATCTTAAACCACTAATACAATAAATAAAGAACTAACAGAGCATATCTTAAACCACTAATACAATAAATAAAGAACTAACAGAGCATATCTTAAACCACTAATACAATAAATAAAGAACTAACAGAGCTGATCTTAAACCACTGATACAATAAATAAAGAACTAACAGAGCATATCTTAAACCACTAATACAATAAATAAAGAACTAACAGAGCATATCTTAAACCACTAATACAATAAATAAAGAACTAACAGAGCATATCTTAAACCACTAATACAATAAATAAAGAACTAAGAGAGCATATCTTAAACCACTAATACAATAAATAAAGAACTAAGAGAGCATATCTTAAACCACTGATACAATAAATAAAGAACTAACAGAGCATATCTTAAACCACTAATACAATAAATAAAGAACTAAGAGAGCATATCTTAAACCACTAATACAATAAATAAAGAACTAAGAGAGCATATCTTAAACCACTAATACAATAAATAAAGAACTAAGAGAGCATATCTTAAACCACTAATACAATAAATAAAGAACTAACAGAGCATATCTTAAACCACTAATACAATAAATAAAGAACTAACAGAGCATATCTTAAACCACTAATACAATAAATAAAGAACTAACAGAGCATATCTTAAACCACTAATACAATAAATAAAGAACTAACAGAGCATATCTTAAACCACTAATACAATAAATAAAGAACTAACAGAGCATATCTTAAACCACTAATACAATAAATAAAGAACTAACAGAGCTATCTTAAACCACTAATACAATAAATAAAGAACTAACAGAGCATATCTTAAACCACTAATACAATAAATAAAGAACTAACAGAGCATATCTTAAACCACTAATACAATAAATAAAGAACTAACAGAGCTGATCTTAAACCACTAATACAATAAATAAAGAACTAACAGAGCATATCTTAAACCACTAATACAAAAATAAAGAACTAACAGAGCATATCTTAAACCACTAATACAATAAATAAAGAACTAAGAGAGCATATCTTAAACCACTAATACAATAAATAAAGAACTAAGAGAGCATATCTTAAACCACTAATACAATAAATAAAGAACTAACAGAGCATATCTTAAACCACTAATACAATAAATAAAGAACTAACAGAGCATATCTTAAACCACTAATACAATAAATAAAGAACTAACAGAGCATATCTTAAACCACTAATACAATAAATAAAGAACTAACAGAGCATATCTTAAACCACTAATACAATAAATAAAGAACTAACAGAGCATATCTTAAACCACTAATACAATAAATAAAGAACTAACAGAGCATATCTTAAACCACTGATACAATAAATAAAGAACTAACAGAGCTGATCTTAAACCACTAATACAATAAATAAAGAACTAACAGAGCTGATCTTAAACCACTAATACAATAAATAAAGAACTAAGAGAGCATATCTTAAACCACTAATACAATAAATAAAGAACTAACAGAGCATATCTTAAACCACTAATACAATAAATAAAGAACTAACAGAGCTATCTTAAACCACTAATACAATAAATAAAGAACTAACAGAGCTGATCTTAAACCACTAATACAATAAATAAAGAACTAAGAGAGCATATCTTAAACCACTAATACAATAAATAAAGAACTAAGAGAGCATATCTTAAACCACTAATACAATAAATAAAGAACTAACAGAGCTGATCTTAAACCACTAATACAATAAATAAAGAACTAACAGAGCTGATCTTAAACCACTGATACAATAAATAAAGAACTAACAGAGCTGATCTTAAACACTAATACAATAAATAAAGAACTAACAGAGCTGATCTTAAACCACTAATACAATAAATAAAGAACTAACAGAGCATATCTTAAACCACTAATACAATAAATAAAGAACTAAGAGAGCATATCTTAAACCACTAATACAATAAATAAAGAACTAACAGAGCATATCTTAAACCACTAATACAATAAATAAAGAACTAACAGAGCTGATCTTAAACCACTGATACAATAAATAAAGAACTAACAGAGCATATCTTAAACCACTAATACAATAAATAAAGAACTAAGAGAGCATATCTTAAACCACTAATACAATAAATAAAGAACTAACAGAGCATATCTTAAACCACTAATACAATAAATAAAGAACTAACAGAGCATATCTTAAACCACTAATACAATAAATAAAGAACTAACAGAGCATATCTTAAACCACTAATACAATAAATAAAGAACTAACAGAGCTGATCTTAAACCACTAATACAATAAATAAAGAACTAACAGAGCTGATCTTAAACCACTAATACAATAAATAAAGAACTAAGAGAGCATATCTTAAACCACTAATACAATAAATAAAGAACTAACAGAGCATATCTTAAACCACTAATACAATAAATAAAGAACTAACAGAGCATATCTTAAACCACTAATACAATAAATAAAGAACTAACAGAGCATATCTTAAACCACTAATACAATAAATAAAGAACTAACAGAGCATATCTTAAACCACTAATACAATAAATAAAGAACTAACAGAGCATATCTTAAACCACTAATACAATAAATAAAGAACTAACAGAGCATATCTTAAACCACTAATACAATAAATAAAGAACTAACAGAGCATATCTTAAACCACTAATACAATAAATAAAGAACTAAGAGAGCATATCTTAAACCACTAATACAATAAATAAAGAACTAACAGAGCATATCTTAAACCACTAATACAATAAATAAAGAACTAACAGAGCATATCTTAAACCACTAATACAATAAATAAAGAACTAACAGAGCTGATCTTAAACCACTAATACAATAAATAAAGAACTAACAGAGCATATCTTAAACCACTAATACAATAAATAAAGAACTAACAGAGCATATCTTAAACCACTAATACAATAAATAAAGAACTAACAGAGCATATCTTAAACCACTAATACAATAAATAAAGAACTAACAGAGCATATCTTAAACCACTGATACAATAAATAAAGAACTAACAGAGCATATCTTAAACCACTAATACAATAAATAAAGAACTAACAGAGCATATCTTAAACCACTAATACAACAAATAAAGAACTAACAGAGCATATCTTAAACCACTGATACAATAAATAAAGAACTAACAGAGCTGATCTTAAACCACTAATACAATAAATAAAGAACTAACAGAGCATATCTTAAACCACTAATACAACAAATAAAGAACTAAGAGAGCATATCTTAAACCACTAATACAATAAATAAAGAACTAACAGAGCATATCTTAAACCACTAATACAATAAATAAAGAACTAACAGAGCATATCTTAAACCACTAATACAATAAATAAAGAACTAACAGAGCATATCTTAAACCACTAATACAATAAATAAAGAACTAACAGAGCTGATCTTAAACCACTAATACAATAAATAAAGAACTAACAGAGCATATCTTAAACCACTAATACAATAAATAAAGAACTAACAGAGCATATCTTAAACCACTAATACAATAAATAAAGAACTAACAGAGCATATCTTAAACCACTAATACAACAAATAAAGAACTAACAGAGCATATCTTAAACCACTAATACAATAAATAAAGAACTAACAGAGCATATCTTAAACCACTAATACAATAAATAAAGAACTAACAGAGCTGATCTTAAACCACTAATACAATAAATAAAGAACTACGAGAGCATATCTTAAACCACTAATACAACAAATAAAGAACTAACAGAGCATATCTTAAACCACTAATACAGTAAATAAAGAACTAACAGAGCATATCTTAAACCACTAATACAATAAATAAAGAACTAAGAGAGCATATCTTAAACCACTAATACAACAAATAAAGAACTAACAGAGCATATCTTAAACCACTAATACAGTAAATAAAGAACTAACAGAGCTGATCTTAAACCACTAATACAGTAAATAAAGAACTAACAGAGCATATCTTAAACCACTAATAAATAAATAAAGAACTAACAGAGCATATCTTAAACCACTAATACAATAAATAAAGAACTAACAGAGCATATCTTAAACCACTAATACAATAAATAAAGAACTAACAGAGCATATCTTAAACCACTAATACAGTAAATAAAGAACTAACAGAGCATATCTTAAACCACTAATACAATAAATAAAGAACTAACAGAGCATATCTTAAACCACTAATACAATAAATAAAGAACTAACAGAGCATATCTTAATACAACAAATAAAGAATGAACAGAGCATATCTTAAATCACTAATACAACATATAAAGAACTAAGAGAGCTTATCTTAATACAACAAATAAAGAATGAACAGAGCTTATTTTAAACCACTAATACAATAAATAAAGAGCAGACCTTACTTTAAACCACTAATGCAATAAACAAAGAGCAGAGCTTATCTTAAATCACTAATACAATAAACAAAGAATAGAGCTTATTTTAAAAATTCTAAAGAAGTGAGATGCAAATTGGCTCAGGCAAAAGCAGCTTTCCAAAAAATGAGGAAGATACTATGCAATCCATTTTAACAATTGAAAAAAGAAAAAGAATTCTTCAATGTTATGTAGAGCCAGTCTTAACATATGGTTGTGAATCATGGACAATAGGACAACAGACAAGAAAATCACTGTAGAAATGTGGTTTTACAGAAGAATGTTGAGAATACCATGGACAGCTAAGAAGAGTAATGAAAATGTTCTGAAAGAGGCCAAAGCAAAAAGAGAGCTAATTTCCAATATTAGGAAGAAACAATCATCATTTTTTTGCCATGTAATGAGAAGAGAACAGCTGGAATATATTGTAACAACTGGAAAAATTTAGGGACGAAGAGATAGAGGGAAGCAAAGAGAAAAAATACCAGACAGCTTAAGAGAATGGCTTGGCAGAAGGTCAACAACAGAAATGATAAAGAACTGTCGAAACTGAAAGTTGTGGAGAGACATGATCACCTTCGCCAGCAGGCATGGTACTTTATGATGATGATGATTTTAAACTACTAATACAATAAACAAAGAACAGAGCTTATTTTAAACAACTAATACAATAAACAAAGAACAGAGCTTATTTTAAACTACTAATACAATAAACAAAGAACAGAACTTATTTTAAACAACTAATACAATAAACAAAGAACAGAGCTTATTTTAAACTACTAACACAAAAAACAAAGAACAGAGCTTATTTCAAACTACTAACACAATAAACAAAGAACAGAGCTTATTTTAAACTACTAATACAATAAACAGAGCTTATTTTAAACTACTAATACAATAAACAGAGCTTATTTTAAACTACTAATACAATAAACAAAGAACAGAGCTTATTTTAAACAACTAATACAATAAACAGAGCTTATTTTAAACTACTAATACAATAAACAAAGAACAGAGCTTATTTTAAACAACTAATACAATAAACAAAGAACAGAGCTTATTTCAAACTACTAATACAATAAACAGAGCTTATTTTAAACAACTAATACAATAAACAAAGAACAGAGCTTATTTTAAACAACTAATACAATAAACAAAGAACAGAGCTTATTTTAAACAACTAATACAATAAAAAAAGAACAGAGCTTATTTTAAACTACTAACACGATAAACAAAGAACAGAGCATATTTTAAACAACTAATACAATAAATAGAGCTTATTTTAAACTACTAATACAGCAAACAAAGAACAGAGCTTATTTTAAACTACTAATACAATAAACAAAGAACAGAGCTTATTTTAAACTACTAACACAATAAACAAAGAACAGAGCTTATTTTAAACAACTAACACAATAAACAAAGAACAGAGCTTATTTTAAACAACTAACACAATAAACAAAGAATAGAGCTTATTTTAAATTACTAACACAATAAACAAAGAACAGAGCTTATTTTAAACAATTAACACAATAAACAAAGAACAGAGCTTATTTTAAACTACTAATACAATAAACAAAGAACAGAGCTTATTTTAAACTACTAACACAAGAACTAGAGAAGCTGATAAGCTTAAAGTACTAAGGCAATGGGTAACAAAAATTAAATGAAACAAGTAATGCTAATAAATAAATAAACTAACAAAGCTAGTTCTGCATTAAGCAAAAATAAAATAAAGACCTTCCAAAGGTCAGATCTCTTCATGAAAATGCTAAAATCACAAAACAAAATGAAAGTACAGAGTGTCTTTAGAAAACAAACAAATACATGTTCTAGAACTGTCTAAAGAAGACCAACCTTAAAGCCAACGCCAGCACAAAAGATGACCCCTCCGAAGCCAAACACTGGCATTTCATTGATGTCCAAAAATACTAGCAATCATGTCTAAAGCACAGTTTTTACATTGCTATGGCTTCCATGTTTATCAACGTGAGCCACAGAACATCTGTCCACAAAAACTACTTGCAGTTGCTACGGCAGATTCACAAGTACTTATCAGACTAATTCAAAGTAGAGATCCATATGTCAGATTGAACTCAAACACGTACTATGTCCTACATACATGTTCACAGACATTGTATCAAAATGTATGTACCTTTTTGTATTAAAATAACACATGCTTTATAGCAAAGTCCTAGATCATCCCAACTTCAATGTCAGTGAGATGTCTAATGTGAAATACTCACATTAGCTGAACTCTTCAATTCATTATCTATGCTGCCACTGACTATATGAAAGTATTCTTCTTTTTCTTCTCTCCTTTCTCATTTGTCTTTCGGTGTTATTTGGAGGAACAGTTTGAGGTTTTTTGCTTTTCTGTCGACTTCTGCTCTTATATTTCCCAGTGTTTCTAATATTCCATCAATCCATCTTTTTCTTGGCTGGCCCTTGAATCTGGTGTTCTCTAAGTGTTTTGCTGAAGACTTGTATCGTATTTTGATCTTTTTGTCTTATCACATGGTCAAACCATTTTATCTTTTGTTTCTTTAAGAATTCAACGGTAATAATTATTCTTAGCTTAATTTTTCAGTTTTAATCTTGTTTTTCAGGCTGTTTCTGTCTTGCAACATATTTCATGTAGTTATTTCTTGTTTTGTTCTTGAGTCTGGTGTCTAGGTCTTGCAGTGGTAGCACAATGCTGGGATTAAGAATGTGTTGTAGAGGGTTCAATTTGCCTTGATGGCTTTTCCACTGTTGGACAATAGTGGTAACATCTCAATGATTTGACAAGCTTGAGTTTATTTCTGCTGCTTGTGAGTTGTCATTTGTCTCTAGATTTCTGAGACATCCATCCACATGTTTTATTGTCTGCCATGTACCATTATGCTAAAGTTCTGTTTTTGATTTGTAATGTTCATTACTAGTGTTTTGTTTTTTGTTGATTTTAATGTCACCTTAGGTGTTGCTAATTCTATTGAAATCTTCTTATTAAGTCTTCTATTTGTGTATGTAACATTGCCTGACGGTCTGTGAACAGGAGCATTTTCTCAGTGTCCGATGGGTTGATCGTAACTTACAAATGTTGTACATATAAGTAATAAACAGCAAGACCAGCAACACATCACCACATATTGAGATTACAGATGGACAGAGCTACTGCACATTACATGCCACTAGATTATCTTATTTATTACAATTATTGATTTATCACTAAATAAAAGTCATATTTCAGCAAACTTCATGCTAACTTGATCAACAGCTGACATGACATAGCCTCACTAACAAGCCTACCAACAACTGCTCCTTACAAAATCTCACACTACATGTTCTTGCTATACTAACTTCATACATCCACAGAGTTGAGTGCACTGTGATACCAATACTAATTATCAAACATTTCAAAACGTAACTTCCATCACAAAAACTTCACATATGAAATGATATACTTCACAATGAGAATATAGTTATATACAGTCCCTCATAAGCCAGACTATTTCCTAAACATACAGACACGACCTGACAAGTGTTTCAATAGTTCAAACTTCACACACGAAATGATATACTTCACAATGAGAATATAGTTATATACAGTCCCTCATAAGCCAGACTATTTCCTAAACATACAGACACGACCTGACAATTGTTTCAATAGTTCTAACTGCACACATCTATGGCACTGTATGTGCCAACTATAGAACAATACCAAACTGAAATTCCCTTTAACAATCTTGACATGTATTTATCTGAACTGAAATTCCTCTCATGAGCAAGCCAACAAATTACTGCTCACATAGACTCATTGTTTCAGTTTTCCTAATACTTTGTAATAATATCAAGATAACGCACAATACATCTTGTCAGCAGATTATATAGCTAGAACACATAAATCACTATTAACTTGTTTCTGTATACGTATGCTGGCAAGTCTCAACATTTGTAAAGAATAGAAAACTACACATCACACATTGTAAGGAATGTCAGAAGCAACACACACAACAATGCTCACCCTAGGCAAGCTGTTGAGTGTGCGTACGTGGCCACAGATGTACATACATAACCCATGACTATGCTAGACCTTCATATTGGTCTCCCTGAAGCAATTACTCTCAATGCCCCATCACATAACCCACCTTTACATCTTCCCTATCAAAATGACAGGCAGTCAACAACCAGGTTGTATTGATGTTTTCAACAAATCAATTCTTACCTGGTCACTAGAGCTAACCAAATGTTGAAATGTGTTCACAAGCAAAGAAGAGATTAAACAAGGACTGGTTTAGAGAAGCAGCGAGTCCAACAGAATTGGGGCTTACCAGGAAGTGACAAGACCAGGTGATAGTTCTTTATTTGAGACCTGGCCAGGTATCTCAATACTGACTATGTAGCTCATTACTGTGTATCCCATTCTATGTGTCTCATTACTGTGTATCCCATTCTGACTGTGTATCCCATTCTGACTATGTATCTCATTACTGTGTATCCCTTTCTGACTGTGTATCCCATTCTGTCTGTGTATCTCATCACTGTGTATCCCATTCTGACTATGTATCTCATTACTGTGTGTCCCATTCTGACTGTGTATCTCATCACTGACTATATCTCATTACTGTGTATCCCATTCTGACTATGCATCTCATTATTGTGTATCCCATACTGACTATGTATCTCATCACTGTGTATCCCATTCTGACTATGTATCTCATCACTGTGTATCCCGTTCTGACTATGTAACTCATTACTGTGTATCCCATTCTGACTATGTAACTCATTACTGTGTATTCCATTCTGATTCTGACCATGCATCTCATTACTGACTATATCTTATTACTGTGTATCCCATTCTGACTATGTATCACATTACAGACTATGTGTCTCATTACTGAATGTGTCTCATTACTGATTATGTATCTCATTACCAACTATATCTCATTACTGAATATGTGTTTCATTACTGATTATGTATATCATTACCAACTATATCTCATTACTGTGCATCCCATTATGACTGTATCTCATTACTGTGTATCCCATTGTGACTATGTATTGCAATACTGTGTATTCCTTTCTGACAATGTATTGCATTACTATGTATCTCATTACTGTGTATCCCATTATGATTATGTATCTCATTACTGACTATGTATCTCATTACTGTGTATCCAATTCTGATATGTATCTCATTACTATGTATTTAATTACAGACTTTACATCTCATTACTGATTATGAATCTCAATACTGAATATGTATCTCAATACTGACTGTGTATCTCATCCTATGTATCTCATTAATGACTATGCATCTAATTACTGACTATGTATCTCACTACTGACAATATATATCATACTATGTATCTGAATACTGACTGTATATCACATCCTGACTATGCGCCTCATTATTATCTATTTTATTACTGACTATGTACCATATTACTGACTATGTATCTCATTACTGACTATGCATTTCATTTATGACTATGTGTGCCATTACTGAATATGTATCACACTACTGACTATGTATTTCATCATTGACTATTTATTTCATTTTTAACTATGTACCTCATTATCGACCGCATATCTCATTACTGACTATGCATCTTATTACTGACTATGTATCTCGATACTTACTATGTGCCTCATTTCTGACTGTTTCATTAATGACTATGTATCTCACTACTATGTAGTTCTTCATTGCTGACTATGCATCTCATTACTGACTATATATATCTCACTCATACTATGTATCTAATTACTATGTATATCATTGCTGACTATGTATCTCATTACTATGTATCTCATTGCTGACTATGTATCTCATTACTATGTATCTCATTACTCTGTATCTCATTCAGACTATGAATCTCATTACTATGTATATTATTGCTGACTATGTATCTCATTACTATGTATCTCATTGCTGACTATGTATCTCATTACTATGTATCTCATTCAGACTATGTATCTCATTACTATGTATATAATTGCTGACTATGTATCTCATTACTATGTATCTCATTCAGACTATGTATCTCATTACTATGTATATAATTGCTGACTATGTATCTCATTACTATGTATCTCATTCAGACTATGTATCTCATTACTATGTATATCATTGCTGACTATGTATCTCATTACTATGTATCTCATTGCTGACTATGTATCTCATTACTATGTATCTCATTGCTGACTATGTATCTCATTACTATGTATCTCATTAATATGTATCTCATTCAGACTATGTATCTTATTACTATGTATCTCATTACTGACTATATATCTCATTACTATGTATCTCATTGCTGACTATGTATCTCATTACTATGTATCTCATTGCTGACTATGTATCTCATTACTATGTAATCCATTGCTGACTATGTATCTCATTACTATGTATATCATTGCTGACTATGTATCTCATTACTATGTATCTCATTGCTATGTATCACATTCACACTATGTATCTCGTTTCTATGTATCTCATTCAGACTATGAATCTCATTACTATGTGTATTATTGCTGACTATGTATCTCATTACTATGTATCTCATTCAGACTATTAATCTCATTACGATGTATAATATTGCTGACTATGTATCTCACTACTATGTATCTCATTCAGACTATGTATCTCATTACTATGTGCCTCATTCAGATTATGCATCTCATTACTATGTGCCTCATTACTGACTAAGTATCTCATCCTGAAGCATTAAACTTAACACTGGCCAACAGGGCATGTGCCCAAGTGAGACAGTGGTGCACATCTGACCACTCAAGAGTATGAGAAAACTTATAGCAGAACAAATCTAGCCAGCCCTCACAACAGTCACTGATTACAAATAATCCATTCTCTAAGCTGCAACATTTGCAGCATTCCTCATTGATTTCATCATCCGCGGCTCAGGTGAATGCCTGACCTGCGGAGTCTTCACAAATATGGATATAACAAAAGTCTCAAGCATAGAAGCCAAGTTTAGGATATTGAATCATCTAATCTTACTTGTGTGTGTGTGTGATAACTGGAAATCAACAACAACAAACGAGAGAGAGAATAAACAAAACGATTGAATCATCTAATCTAACAATCTTACTTGTGTGTGTGTGATAACTGGAAATCAACAACAACAAACGAGAGAGAGAATAAACAAAACGCAATATAGAACAAATGTCTACAACAAACCTTGTACACAATGAAAGGAATTAGTACAGAAATGTGTAGTTTTGTAAGACGGGAATCTGAAGCATAAAAGTCCAGTTTTGAATATTTAACGCAAGTATATCTTCTACTCTTACATATGCATATGATGTGAGAAATATGAAGCATAAAAGTCCAGTTTAGAATATTTAACGCAAGTATATCTTCTACTCTTACATATGCTATGATGTGAGAAATATGAAGCATAAAAGTCCAGTTTAGAATATTTAACGCAAGTATATCTTCTACTCTTACATATGCATATGATGTGAGAAATATGAAGCATAAAAGTCCAGTTTAGAATATTTAACGCAAGTATATCTTCTACTCTTACATATGCATATGATGTGAGAAATATGAACCATAAAAGTCCAGTTTAGATTATTTAACGCAAGTATATCTTCTACTCTTACATATGCATATGATGTGAGAAATATGAAGCATAAAAGTCCAGTTTAGAATATTGAACGTCATCTACTCTCACAGCTTATCTTGCCAGTAATGATATGGCAGATCTGGCTATAGAACATGGCAATTTTATGTTGGAGGGTCCTGTCTCTTTTTCCTTGCATCTTTTTTTCTTCTTTGGCTTCAAATGACAAAGCTAGTATGTCATCACTATCCTACGTGAGCACTCTGTTGTTGCAATGAAGCAGGTACACAAGAGCAAACTACCTATTTCCCTACTACTGACTATCATTAGCAAACTGCCTATTTCCCTACTACTGACTATCATTAGCAAACTGCCTATTTCCCTACTACTGACTATCATTAGCAAACTGCCTATTTCCCTACTACTGACTATCATTAGCAAACTGCCTATTTCCCTACTACTGACTATCATTAACAAACTGCCTATTTCCCTACTACTGACTATCATTAGCAAACTGCCTATTTCCCTACTACTGACTATCATTAGCAAACTGCCTATTTCCCTACTACTGACTATCATTAGCAAACTGCCTATTTCCCTACTACTGACTTTCATTAGCAAACTGCCTATTTCCCTACTACTGACTTTCATTTAAAAAACTGCCTAATTCCCTACTACTGACTTTCATTAAAAAACTGCCTATTTCCCTACTACTGACTATCATTAGCAAACTGCCTATTTCCCTACTAATGACTTTCATTAACAAACTGCCTATTTCCCTACTACTGACTTTCACTAACAAACTTGCAGCTCAAATCAATCAATTTTCATGTCAAATAACATTGTCATTACTCAGCTGTGGGAAACCCAGCATCTATTTTTAGATGTAAGCCGACAGATAAACCAATATTGACATTATAGCTTTACAAGGAAAGAAATGATAAGGTTAACACATTAAAAACAAAAACTACAGAGGAAGTATCAAAGTTATACAATTTGTGTGTTGGCTAAAATTAATAAAGAGAAAACATCACAAACATTAAAGCAAATATGTGAGAGACGTATGAGTCAAAGTATTCATTTTATTATAGAAATGTATGTGATATTCTCTATACGAGAATAAATTGTTTGTTTTTTTAAATTATTTTAATGGAAAACAGAAGAGGGTGAGGAAGGGCCGCTGCCGCTGGCTAAATTCTAAATAAAACATATAAATAATATGTTATACCTGCATTGTAATAGGGAATGTCAGCAGAGGACACTGGAGTTAAACATAGAATGTAAAACACGAGCTAACAAAATTATTGATGAGAATAAGGGGCAGATGGAACGGTAACAACAAGAGAATTGTTCAAATGGCATATATGTGAATACAAAAACGATATCTTTGGTATCGTCTTTAATGTATATGTGTCTGTTAATATATATCTATATATGTGCATATTTTATTATGATATATTATTATACAAACATACAAACACTTGGACAAACAAGCATTTTGCAACAATCATTTAATAATCACACATTATTAACAAAAACTACCTTCTTCACCTCAATAAATATCAAGTAACATAAAAGTGTATATTACAACATTACACGTATATGAAGATTCTTTTAAACGTAAAGTTGTAACATACATGTTCATGTTTTTTAAATATTTTCCCTCATCTAGCCAGACAGCGACATCTCCTGCACAACGGTTCCGGCTGACCGGCTAAGTTACGGAGGACAAGTTAAAGAAGGAATCTCCCTTCTATAGTACACACATGATAGTAGAAAGGACAGAAGATCGATTCGGTCAACTACTGTCTTGAAGGCAGGAGCTGGAACAGTCTGGTATTTGGTTCAGGACACAACAGGGACTTAAAGTGTTAGGTTGCCAGAACCAATCCAGCGGCAGATATCAGGAGCTGGAACAGTCTGGTATTTGGTTCAGGACACAACAGGGACTTAAAGTGTTAGGTTGCCAGAACCAATCCAGCAGCAGATATCAGGAGCTGGAACAGTCTGGTATTTGGTTCAGGACACAACAGGGACTTAAAGTGTTAGGTTGCCAGAACCAATCCAGCGGCAGATATCAGGAGCTGGAACAGTCTGGTATTTGGTTCAGGACACAACAGGGACTTAAAGTGTTAGGTTGCCAGAACCAATCCAGCGGCAGATATCAGGAGCTGGAACAGTCTGGTATTTGGTTCAGGACACAACAGGGACTTAAAGTGTTAGGTTGCCAGAACCAATCCAGCGGCAGATATTTAGGAGGCAGCAACGGAGTACACGACTCCCCTAATATTTCATCTGAATACATAACTCAATCACATTCCAGCTCAATGAGTTCAATGTCAGTGTACAACCAGCCACCCTATTCCCTAGTAAAGCTGTGATATAGTTCAAATAACTCAAGCTGTTACCAATAAATAGACTTCAATGTTTAGGGAGGTCAAACCTACTACAACCGTACAACGGCATCTAATGACCTTGCAAATGTTTAAGAGAACTAGGCAGACCATTTCAACAATTACCCTTCTGTTTCCATGGCAACAAAAGAATGACAAATCAGATGACATTCTATCTGTTTATTAAAACAATAGCAGCAATGCTTGCTGATGGGGAGGAGAATTGATGAAGTGTCTCCTGTAAGAATTTCTGAGCTGTGTCTTTACATACAACAAAACCTGAACAAAACTCTCAGAGAATTTAATTAACAGCAAAATCATGTTTTTTTTAATAACTATCAGTGCAAGTAACAAAGATATTATGATGTAATTATAATTATGTTAATTTATAGCAATAATTGAAGGAACTATATTTGCACAGTGCAAATTGCAGCAATGTTTATGTCGCAAATGATCAAGTTGAAGGTCAACCTAAAACATTGGTCTCATGTCTGACCTTCTGAAGTTTCAAATTCATTGTCCGCCACTGAACCAATCAGAAAGCAAAGGCAAACGACTGACTGTGGACTGCCGAAAAAATATGTAATGGTTTCAAGACATCAAGGAGACTTTGAACATGACAACAGAAGAAGTGGGAGATCTGGCTAGAGACAGAGATTCTTTCACAAGGGCTTGTTGAATTGCAACATTCTACAAAGAACATGCAACCTGATGATGATGACTTAACCCACTTTACACTGCCCTACATATCTATACAATTAAATGCTTGATGTGCATGCTTATTTCTATTTTTACCACTGCCCTACATATCTATACCTTGATGTGCATGCTTATTCCTATCTTTACCACTGCCCTACATATCTATACCTTGATGTGCATGCTTATTTCTATCTTTACCACTGCCCTACATATCTATACCTTGATGTGCATGCTTATTTCTATCTTTACCACTGCCCTACATATCTATACCTTGATGTGCATGCTTATTTCTATCTTTACCACTGCCCTACATATCTATACAATTAAATGCTTGATGTGCATGCTTATTTCTATCTTTACCACTGCCTACATATCTATACAATTAAATGCTTGATGTGCATGCTTATTTCTATCTTTACCACTGCCCTACATATCATACCTTGATGTGCATGCTTATTTCTATCTTTACCACTGCCCTACATATCTATACAAGTAAATGCTTGATGTGCATGCTTATTCCTATCTTTGCCACTGCCCTACATATCTATACAATTAAATGCTTGATGTGCATGCTTATTTCTATCTTTGCCACTGCCCTACATATCTATACAATTAAATGCTTGATGTGCATGCTTATTTCTATCTTTGCCACTGCCCTACATATCTATACAATTAAACCTTGATGTGCATGCTTATTTCTATCTTTGCCACTGCCCTACATATCTATACAATTAAATACTTGATGTGCATGCTTATTTCTATCTTTACCACTGCCCTACATATCTATACAATTAAATGCTTGATGTGCTATCTTTACCACTGCCCTACATATCTATACAATTAAATACTTGATGTGCATGCTTATTTCTATCTTTGCCACTGCCCTACATATCTATACAATTAAACACTTGATGTGCATGCTTATTTCTATCTTTGCCACTGCCCTACATATCTATACAATTAAATACTTGATGTGCATGCTTATTTCTATCTTTGCCACTGCCCTACACATCTATACAATTAAATACTTGATGTGCATGCTTATTCCTATCTTTGCCACTGCCCTACATATCTATACAATTAAATATTTGATGTGCATGCTTATTCTATCTTTACCACTGCCCTACATATCTATACCTTGATGTGCATGCTAATTTCTATCTTTACCACTGCCCTACATATCTATACCTTGATGTGCATGCTTATTCCTATCTTTACCACTGTCCTACATATCTATACTTGATGTGCATGCTTATTTCTATCTTTACCACTGCCCTACATATCTATACAATTAAATGCTTGATGTGCATGCTTATTCTATCTTTACCACTGCCCTACATATCTATACAATTAAATGCTTGATGTGCATGCTTATTTCTATCTTTACTACTGCCCTACATATCTATACAATTAAATGCTTGATGTGCATGCTTATTTCTATCTTTACCACTGCCCTACATATCTATACAATTAAATGCTTGATGTGCATGCTTATTTCTATCTTTTCTACTGCCCTACATATCTATACATTAAATGCTTGATGTGCATGCTTATTTCTATCTTTACCACTGCCCTACATATCTATACAATTAAATGCTTGATGTGCATGCTTATTTCTATCTTTACTACTGCCCTACATATCTATACAATTAAATGCTTGATGTGCATGCTTATTTCTATCTTTTCTACTGCCCTACATATCTATACAATAAATGCTTGATGTGCATGCTTATTTCTATCTTTACCTCTGCCCTTCTTAATTGTTTCACTGAATTATTTGGCTATTTGTAACCTAAAGTCTGACACTGCCTGACTTACCTGGCCAGTATGAAGCACAACAAAATCACCAATTAAAATAAACATCAACAAAACATCATCTTACATTAAACAGGTTGGATCTCCGTCTATTCTTCCTGCTCTGTGTTGGGGTTGAGCTGGGCGTAGGCAGATCTTTTCCTTCAATTGGTTTATCCTAGAGAATCACACAAGTAGGTTCTTTAACAAATAAGAACACAACTAATCCTTACAATCCCTCACCTTCACCAATATGAGAACCATTGATGACAGTTTTCATAAAAACACAAATGAAAGATCAAACAAGAAAAATGAGAAAACTATTTTGTACAATAAATAGCTAAGTGGTTGATAGCTTCTGTCAGAGCAGTCAAGATAAATCTCCTCACACAAATCAGTTGCTTTCCAATGAACATGTCTGTCAATAAAAGAAGCATATTTTGACAAAATTCAATTGAAAATGTCTAACTCTACAATAAAAAAAGTAATGAAATTAAAATGAATCAATAAAACGTTTTGTCAGCATGTTAGACTATAAATGGAAGCACTTATGAAAATGCAGGGATAGTACTTTCATAAAAAGCTACTTGAACAAATGATTCATCATACAAGCACATATGTAGAGAGTTTTCATATTCTCACATGAAAGGTGAGTACATTCTTTTCATGACCAAATGAAAAGAAAATTTCTATGTTTTCAAATATTAAATATGGCCTTACAAAGCTCAAATGAAAATAAAATGTTTATGTTTTCAGATATAAAAACTTTCAAAATTCAAATGAAAATAAAATGTTTATGTTTTCAAATATTAAATAAATATGGCTTTACAAAATTCAAAATAAAATAAAATATTTATGTATTTAAATATTAAATAGTAAAAAAGTAAAGTACCCCCGTCACGCCAAGTGGCGTATAGGGAAATATGGTGTTAGTGACCCTATATTTTACAGACCTTCAGCACATGATTTTTTGGGTAATGTGGTCGGTATTACGCCCATGCTGCTTTACTTTCCCAGAAAAAATCCGTACCCATTTAAGGCTGGGTGAACCCGGAGCCGTCGGTTGGGATCGAACCCTACCCCTTGTCCGTAGTAGTCCAGTTCACTAACCACTGAGCTATCGCGGCTCCCACTAATTTTTAGGGAATTAGTAAAACCCAGGTGTCCTCGCCAGGGAACGAACCCCGGCTATTGCCGTGGTAAGCCAACCGCCTATCGATTGTGCTAACCGGACACCCAAAAGGGTCTTACAAAATTCAAAAGAAAATAGAATTTTATGTTTTCAAATATTAAATATGGCCACACAAAACTGAAATGAAAATAAAAATGTTTGTTTTCAAATATTAAATATGGCCAAACATAATTCCAAAGAAAAGAAAATGAAGATACAGTTTTATTTTAGCATTGTACATACATTGTTTCAGTTACAATGAAAAAGGGGAAGAACTAAGGATTTCAATATCACTGAAACCAGCATATTTGGAGAAAGCAAACAGCAAGACACAACTAGAAACATAACACAACAAGGTTCATTTCTGAACACATATACATTGCATAATCTTTCTTATATTTTCTCTCTCTCTCTCTCTCTCTATATATATATATATATATAGGAGTATCTTGGTCTATGCCCTATGGGCCGGCTACGGCTCAAAAGGTCTATATATATATATATATATATATATATATATATATATATATATATATATATATATATATAAGCAGATTCTTAAAGATTTTTAGGATTCATTCATTCCATGTATGGTAAAGAACATATATATGTATGTGTGTGTGTGTATATATATATATATATATACACACATAAAGCACAATAATTCAGGACTTTGGAGTAGAGGTAGTCAAGTTGAAATACCCTTTTTCTATTAGTGTGTGTCTGTGAGTGAGGGGGGAGTGGTTTTATAAATGCAGATCCAAAAACACCTCATGGTGAATGCACTCAACATGAGGCCTTCATTCTCCAGTCCTGTAAGTCCCCTCAGCAGACACCAGAAATAAGATAATACCATCAAGATAGATGATCAAGTGGGAGTGATACTTGTACAAAATTACATGATACTTTTCTTACAAAATTTATCATTATAACCAGCTTTTCTCAGATTTTTTTTCAGCAGTAAACTTTGTGGTTATCCACAGGTTCTCCAAAAAGCCAAAACTGTTTATAGTGAGGCTACTGATGTGTTGTGTCTCTGATAATTTGATGATAGATCTTCTATTTCTCCTCAACTGATGATTTTTATTTCCTTCATAGAAACTGGATCATTTATTTGTTTATTTTCAGATTCGTACAATGACTCTATAATATCATCATCATCATCAAGTACCATGCCTACTGGCGTGGGTGATCATGTCTCTCCACAACTTTCGATCTCGACAGCTATTTATCATTTCTGTTGTTGACCTTCTGCCAAGCCATTCTCTTAAGCTGTCTGGTATTTTTTCTCTTTGCTTCCCTCTATTTCTTCGTCCCTCAATTTTTCCAGTTGTTACAATATATTCCAGCTGTTCTCTTCTCATTACATAGCCAAAAAATGATGATTGTTTCTTCCTAATGTTGGAAATTAGCTCTCTTTTTGCTTTGACCTCTCTCAGAACATCTTCATTACTCATCTTAGCTGTCCATGGTATTCTCAACATTCTTCTGTAAAACCACATTTCTACAGACTTCAGTGATTTTTTGTCTGTTGTCCTATTGTCCATGATTCACATCCATATGTTAAGACTGGCTCTATGTAACATTTAAGAACTCTTTTTCTTGTTTTTATTGTCAAAAATGGATTGCATAGTATCTTCCTCATTTTTTTGGAAGGCTGCTTTTGCCTGAGCTATTCTGCATCTCATCTCTGTTGTACATCTTCCGTCTGAGGTTAACAAAGTTCCCAAATATTTAAATTCATTTACCTGTTCCACTTGTCTTTATTTTGCACTTATGTGATATATTTTTCTTTGTTGTTATCATTACTTCTGTCTTTTTGCTATTAAGGCTGAGTCCTTTATTTTTGCTTTCTTTCACTATAATGTCTAACATTTCTTGTACCTCATGTTCACTCTTAATGATTAAGACTGTATCATCAGCATACTCTAAAATATACACAACCAAATAAGACCTTTTCAAGTGTTTTTTTACTATTACATTTTATTTTGCCATTCGATTAGCCAGCACGTGGTAATAAGGATAATCTCACTGTTGCAGATTGTGGGAACCAGTATATTTATGTTTGTGATATGGGAAGTGGTGAGATAATCAAACCAAATGAAGCAAGTAGCATTCATGACTGCAGTTGGAGATAGGGCTTCCACTTTTCTTGGATACATCTTTTGGGAGAGCATGACCTACAAAGCATTTCTAGGACTTATATACTTGATGGGGCTCCTATTTCTTGGACTTACATACTTGATGGAGCTCCTATTTTTAGGACTTATATACTTGATGGAGCTCCTATTTCTAGGACTTATATACTTGATGGAGTTCCTATTTCTAGGACTTATATACTTGATGGAGCTCCTATTTCTAGGACTTATATACTTGATGGAGCTCCTATTTCTAGGACTTATATACTTGATGGGGCTCCTATTTCTTGGACTTATATACTTGATGGAGCTCCTATTTCTAGGACTTATATACTTGATGGAGCTCCTATTTCTAGGACTTATATACTTGATGGAGTTCCTATTTCTAGGACTTATATACTTGATGGAGTTCTATTTCTTGGACTTATATACTTGATGGAGCTCCTATTTCTAGGACTTATATACTTGATGGAGCTCCTATTTCTAGGACTTATATACTTGATGGATCTTCTATTTCTAGGACTTATATACTTGATAAAGTTCTATTTCTAGGACTTATATACTTGATGGAGTTTCTATTTCTAGGACTTATATACTTGATGGAGTTCCTATTTCTTGGACTTATATACTTGATGGAGTTCCTATTTCTAGGACTTATATACATGATGGAGCTCCTATTTCTAGAACTTATATACTTGATGAAGTTCTATTTTTTGGACTTATATACTTGATGAAGTTCCTATTTCTTGGACTTATATACTTGATGGAGTTCTATTTCTTGGACTTATATACTTGATGGAGCTCCTATTTCTAGGACTTATATACTTGATGGAGCTTCTATTTCTTGGACATATACTTGATGGGCTCCTATTTCTAGGACTTATATACTTGATGGAGCTCCTATTTCTAGGACTTATATACTTGATGGGGCTCCTATTTCTAGGACTTATATACTTGATGGGGCTCCTATTTCTAGGACTTATATACTTGATGGAGCTCCTATTTCTAGGACTTAAATACTTGATGAAGTTCTATTTCTAGGACTTATATACTTGATGGGTCTCCTATTTCTAGGACTTATATACTTGATGAAGTTCTATTTCTAGGACTTATATACTTGATGGAGTTCCTATTTCTAGGACTTATATACTTGATGAAGTTCCTATTTCTTGGACTTATATACTTGATGGAGTACTATTTCTTGGACTTACATACTTGATGGAGCTCCTATTTTTAGGACTTATATACTTGATGGAGCTCCTATTTCTTGGACTTATATACTTGATGGAGCTCCTATTTCTAGGACTTATATACTTGATGGAGCTCCTATTTCTTGAACTTATATACTTGGTGGGGCTCCTATTTCTAGGACTTATATACTTGATGGAGCTCCTATTTCTAGGACTTATATACTTGATGGGGCTCCTATTTATAGGACATATACTTGATGGAGTTACTATTTCTAGGACTTATATACTTGATGGAGCTCCTATTTCTTGGACTCATATACTTGATGGAGCTCCTATTTCTTGGACTCATATACTTGATGGAGCTCCTATTTCTAGGACTTATATACTTGATGGAGCTCCTATTTCTTGGACTCATATACTTGATGGAGCTCCTATTTCTAGGACTTATATACTTGATGGAGCTCCTATTTCTAGGACTTATATACTTGATGGATCTCCTATTTCTAGGACTTATATACTTGATGGATCTCCTATTTCTAGGACTTATATACTTGATGAAGTTCTATTTCTAGGACTAATATACTTGATGGAGTTCCTATTTCTAGGACTTATATACTTGATGAAGTTCTATTTTTTGGACTTATATACTTGATGGAGTTCCTATTTCTTGGACTTATATACTTGATGGAGTTCTATTTCTTGGACTTCTATACTTGATGAAGTTCTATTTCTATGACTTATATACTTGATGGATCTCCTATTTTTAGACTTATCAACCTGATGGAAATCCTATTTTTAGACTTATCAACTTGATGGAGTTCCTATTTCTTGGTTTTTATATACTTGATGGAGCTCCTATTTCTTTGACTTATATACTTGATGGAGCTCCTATTTCTAGGACTTATATACTTGATGGAGCTCCTATTTCTTGGACTTAAATACTTGATGCAGCTCCTATTTCTTGGACTTATATACTTGATGAAGTTCTATTTCTTGGACTTATATACTTGATGGAGCTCCTATTTCTAGGACTTATATACTTGATGAAGTTCTATTTCTTGGACTTATATACTTGATGGAGCTCCTATTTCTATGACTTATATACTTGATGGAGCTCCTATTTCTAGGACTCTATCTATGAGCCCGCCATAGAATATATAAAGAAACAACAGATAAAATGGTTTGGCTATGTGACAAGGCAGAGTGATCAAAACACAACACAACGAGCCCTCAATAAATGTTGCAAGAACACCAAGGGATGACCACGAAAAAGATGGATGGATCGACAGAATATTAGAAACACTAGGAAACAGAAGCAAGGCAAAAAGAAGAGCAAAAAACCACAAATTATATCTCCCCTCGACACTGAGAAGCAACTGAGGAAGGAAAGAAGAAGAATAAGCTTATAATCATGATTTTTTGAGGAAAATTGTGAAAACAGCTCAAGAGTGCCCCAATGACAACCTAGGCTAGGGGATTCATGAATAAAGAAATGACTCATGTCCTTCCTTTTATGACCAAAGATAAGGTGGACTACATTCCAGCTTGACCAAGACTAAAGAACACATTTGAAACATCACTGACCAATATATCAACATAACGGCAAACTTATTGAAATACAAACCAATGTTACAACTTTACCTTATAATCATATCATTGACAAGTTATTCCTTAATAAGAAACTAGCTGAAACTATATATGTGATATTTTATCTTTCATTTCCAAACTAAATGATACTATAAATGGGATTTCATAATTTATATACAAACTGAATGATACTATAAATGGGATTCCATAATTTATACATAAGAAACTGAATGATACTATAAATGAGATTCCATAATTTATATACAAACTGAATGATACTATAAATGGGATTAAATCATTTAATTACAGGCTAAATGAGACCATAGATGAGATATCATAATTAATTAGAAATTAAATAAAATGTTATAACTCAGTTCCTTACAAAAATGAAACTCTTCAATGAAATTTACTACTTCATTAACAAAACAAAACAAAAAAACTAACCAGTGTAGACTAATGGCTGTCATGTTCAATGTTATTAAATCATTGCAGCAAACAAGGAATAATTCATTTTTACAAACTTAGGACTGAGCTATGAAAAAATAAAACTACAAATGTTACCTCTGTAATAAGTATCAATCAAAAATGTCAAATCTTGCAGTTAAAACTCATTATAAATTTCATAATAAACGTTTCCATTTTCAATAATAGATATGTTTTCACACAAGAATAGTTTCAATAAACAAATTTTGAGTGGACTTTAAACACATTTAACCAGTGCTCTCATTTGTAAACTCATTTGAGCAGGATTATGTTCAACATAACAAACAAACATAATTTTTGTAATATAGTTCTTTCTGAGAACGGGAAATATCAGCAACAAATTGTATTTATTTTTTAAACTTGGTTAACTACTACATAAATAAATCAACTGTATTCAGATCTTAATGCAACAAGTTAGTATAAGATTTGCTTCTAGAAAAGGAGATATCTACACACACAAAAAAACATAATTTTAAATAATATAGTTCTTTATGAGAAAGGGAGGACCTCTACAACAAATTGTATTTATCTTTTATTTAGATAACTACTACATAAATAATGAAATGTGAATTAAAAAATAAACCCTACAAGCAGCTGAGGATTGGCAGACAATATATTTATATATATATATAAGATATATAAGATATATATTTGTATATGTAATAGTAAACTAAATTGGCTGTTTCAGCCTTTGTTGATTAGAGAAATACAAGAGTAACTGAGATATTTAACAAGAAACAAGTAGAAACAGTGCAAAGCTTCATCTTATAATGGCTGGTAACATGATGGCTTTAGCTGAAGATTATATTCTGCAAGATGAAGCATATAAGGTACATGTCAATGTGCAAATGAAGGAAATGTTTAAAGATAGTATTAGCTTCAGGCATTGAGTAAATAAGTTTCAATGAAAAACTTGATGTAATAGATCTGCCATAATGTGGTTCTTGGCCTAGGTAGCACATTGGACAGTAGTAGGTCTTCAATCACTTCTGTGATACTGCTTTGGGAGGTATACCATGATAGCTCTAGGTCTCTAATCATTTATGTTTCAGGTCCTGAGAGGTATACATGGATAGTACTAGGTCTCTAACCATTTCTGTTTCTGGTATACTATGATAACTCTAGGTCTCTAACAATTCATGTTTCAGGTCCTGAGAGGTATACTGTGATAGCACTAGGTCTCTAACCATTTCTGTTTTTGGCATACTATGATAACTCTAGGTCTCTAACCATTTCTGTTTTGGTATACTATGATAACTCTAGGTCTCTAACCATTTCTGTTTTTGGTATACTATGATAACTCTAGGTCTCTAACCATTTCTGTTTTTGGTATACTATGATAACTCTAGGTCTCTAACAATTCATGTTTCATGTCCTGAGAGGTATACAGTGATAGTACTAGGTCTCTAATCATTTCTGTTTCTGGTCTGAGAGGTATACAGTGATAACTCTAGTCTCTAACATTCGTGATTCAGGTCCTGAGAGGTATACAGTGATAGTACTAGTCTCTAACCAATTCTGTTTCTAGTCTGAGAGGTATACAGTGATAGTACTAGGTCTCTAACCAATTCTGTTTCTGGTCTGAGAGGTATACTGTGATAGTACTAGGTCTCTAACCATTTCTGTTTCTGGTCTGAGAGGTATACAGTGATAGTACTAGGTCTCTAAACAATTCTGTTTCTGGTCTGAGAGGTATACTGTGATAGTACTAGGTCTCTAACCATTTCTGTTTCTGGTCTGAGAGGTATACAGTGATAGTACTAGGTCTCTAACCATTTCTGTTTCTGGTCTGAGAGGTATACAGTGATAGTACTAGGTCTCTAACAATTCATGTTTCTGGTCTGAGAGGTATACTGTGATAGTACTAGGTCTCTAACCATTTCTGTTTCTGGTCTGAGAGGTATACTAGGTCTCCAACATTTTATGTTTCTGGACTATGTGACTAAATGTGATTAGACTGTCAATGTAATGAAGTCAACATACCAACCATATTTGAGACATGTGCCCAGTTGTGTAGAACTTGGCCATTAAACAGCAGCATGTCTATTTTATCAATCTGAAACATTACATCACTCCAAAAGTTGCGACTTTTGATTTATTTTGTCTATTAGTGCTAAACAGCAAATGGTGAAACTCATAGACAAGAATTTCTGGTTACCAACTACTTTCAAAAAAGTTGTAGCAATCTGGCAGCAGATAGCTTTACTGCAGCATTGGATTCACAGCGGTAGATGCACTGAACACATGCTAGAAGAAACAAGCTGTGGTTGGATTTGTGAGCATAAAGAGCATGTGAGGAGGTTGTGAGCATAAAGAGCTGTGATTGTATTTCTGAGAGAGAGAGAGAAAGTGAGTGAGAGAGAGAGAGAGAGCGAGAGAGAGAGAGAGAAAGCATATGTGATATGTGAGAACTGACAAATCACAAAAATTGGCTGAGTTGTGTTCTTGGTATTGGACACCATGGTGTATAGATTAATACTGATATTAATAGCAACAAAAAATGTACAGGCTAGATGCCTTATAACCTAACTGTAGTTCACTGGATTGACAAAAGGTATGATGCTTCCATGTGAGCATATGCAAACAAGCTCATAGATTATGAAGAAAACTCAATGACAATTGTGTTTAGCTCTGAGCTCCTATGTATTATTACTGCAATGTATGTGTTCAGACATGAAATAAATCAAGTGAAAATTGGATGGTGACCCTAGTATTTTGTGTGCTAAAATCAGTATCTGATAACATGAAAACACTCACTACGAATGTAGGCCACTAGTTATCCAATCACCATCAGACTTTGAAGGTAATGTTTAGGTCGAGAGAAAAGCTGATCACAAGATAATGATTGAATGATAAAGAGAAATAAAAAGAAAGTTACTAAAAGCAGTTATAATGAAAAGAAAAAGCAATATCAAATAAGCTTACAATTAAAATAGCATGCCATGGGATGACAGACTGAGTGATTCGCCATCAATGCACACCAGGAGAACTCATAGGTTTCAAGTAAGAGTATGAATGTAAGTGCTGACAGCTTGTGTATCAGTACCCTATTCATTATTGGTACAACAATCTGTCACATTCTGCTCATTACTAGAGCCCAGATTTCCCAGAATTGTTCTCTCATAAATCAACCATTAGACAACAATCTGTCACATTCTGCTCATTACTAGAGCCCATATTTCCCAGAATTGTTCTCTCATAAATCACCTATTAACAACAATCTGTCACATTCTGCTCATTACTAGAGCCCATATTTCCCAGAATTGTTCTCTCATAAATCACCTATTAGACAACAATCTGTCACATTCTGCTCATTACTAGAGCCCAGATTTCCCAGAATTGTTCTCTCATAAATCACCTAGTAGACAACAATCTGTCACATTCTGCTCATTACTAGAGTCCAGATTTCCCAGAATTGTTCTCTCATAAATCACTTATTAGACAACAATCTGTCACATTCTGCTCATTACTAGAGCCCAGATTTCCCAGAATTGTTCTCTCATAAATCACCTATTAGACAACAATCTGTCACATTCTGCTCATTACTAGAGTCCAGATTTCCCAGAATTGTTCTCTCATAAATCACTTATTAGACAACAATCCTTTCATCAAAACCTTTCAGGTAGGTCACTCCTGAGATTATAGGTCACAGTCAAGGTCTCATCATCCTTATCTCTCTTGCCTTCCAGTTCAAGCGAATGAGTTTTCATGACTCTTCTTTTACACATGAATTGCTGGGCCGTCCCTTTTTTCTCTGTTGGTTCCATGACAATGCCTGTCTTACTATACTGGCATGAGGTTTTCTTTGTGTGTCCTCTTGTTACCTTATCTTACCATCTTATGGTTGGAACTTTCCTCACAGTTATTTATAAATGTCTATCTTTTGTTTGGTTAGACTATTCAATACCTATGTCTCTACAGGAACATACAAAAATAGACTATTTTTTATATTTTGTGTTAAATAGTCTTTGGTGCATGTTTTTATGTTATTAAACAGAGAGATTCAGAATATTTTTCTTGTCAGATTATAACATTTCAGGTGTGCCCTCTGTCAGACTTTTTTTGATCATTTTTATCATCAGCTTGAGTGAGTGCTGTTTTCTGTTCTCATGTGTCATATAAGGCTGAAGGAGAGATTAGTGCTCTCTGTGTTTGCTTCAGTGTGTTATGCATCTATCAGTCTATTGTCTTTTTGAGCTGAAGCCAGCACAGAAAGCACAAATTCTAGACTCTTGTGTCAGATGATCTTTCACCTGCCATGTGTCTCTCCAAGCAGCTCTGTTCTGGGCAAGTTGGTCAATCTCGGTGAGAGAGATGTTGCCTGCTGCTATTGCCTCCTGCTTTAATGTTCTTTTTAGTGTTTCTTTAGGTCAGCCTCTTTTTCTTTTACCCTCTGGTTTCCATCTTAGGCCTGCTTTGAGATTCTTTTGTTACCTCTTCTCATCACATGACCAACATATGATCATCTTCATCTCATCACATGACCAACATATGATCATCTTCATCTCATCACATGACCAACATATGACCACCTTCTTCTCTTGATTTTAGCTGATATTTTTTTATCTTTTTCATTTCTCTAACACATCTTTTGAAATGTCTTCTTT
Source organism: Megaustenia siamemsis (assembly GCA_032433765.1). Classification (NCBI taxonomy): domain Eukaryota; kingdom Metazoa; phylum Mollusca; class Gastropoda; order Stylommatophora; family Ariophantidae; genus Megaustenia; species Megaustenia siamemsis. The sequence continues at coordinate 56,836,854 of JAVIAB010000046.1, read as the reverse complement.
CGCCCCACTTTTGTTGCATCATCGTCTACTTCTTTAGTTTGCTATTTCTGTAAAGTTATCATTTTAATTAATTTGGTTGTCTTGAACAGCTCCTGAAAGGGGCTATAGTGTTTAGGTACCTCTTCTGAGATACTACTTGATAGAAGTTATGTGTTTACATTATTTGATTGTTTCTATATATAGCTAGTCTTGAGACTCAAGAAGGTTATGGTGATGTACATTAGGAGATGTGTATGACATCTGACATCACTGGAATAATGATGTTGCTGCTGTTGTTGTTAAGTGACTAAAATAGTTGATGCATAAATTCTCAAAAGTTTGAAGATCATCAACACATCTCCTACATTACAAGCCATGTTTGACATCACTGGAATAATGATGTTGTTGTTGTTAAGTGACTAAAACAGTTGATGCATAAATTCTCAAAAGTTTGAAGATCATCAACACATCTCCTACATTACAAGCCATGTTTGACATCACTGGAATAATGATGTTGCTGCTGTTGTTGTTAAGTGACTAAAACAGTTGATGCATAAATTCTCAAAAGTTTGAAGATCATCAACACATCCCCTACATTACAAGCCATGTTTGACATCACTGGAATAATGATGTTGCTGTTGTTGTTGTTAGTGACTAAAATAGTTGATGCATAAATTCTCAAAAGTTTGAAGATCATCAACACATCTCCTACATTACAAGCCATGTTTGACATCACTGGAATAATGATGTTGTTGTTGTTAAGTGACTAAAACAGTTGATGCATAAATTCTCAAAAGTTTGAAGATCATCAACACATCTCCTACATTACAAGCCATGTTTGACATCACTGGAATAATGATGTTGCTGTTGTTGTTAAGTGACTAAAATAGTTGATGCATAAATTCTCAAAAGTTTGAAGATCATCAACACATCTCCTACATTACAAGCCATGTTTGACATCACTGGAATAATGATGTTGTTGTTGTTAAGTGACTAAAACAGTTGATGCATAAATTCTCAAAAGTTTGAAGATCATCAACACATCTCCTACATTACAAGCCATGTTTGACATCACTGGAATAATGATGTTGCTGCTGTTGTTGTTAAGTGACTAAAATAGTTGATGCATAAATTCTCAAAAGTTTGAAGATCATCAACACATCCCCTACATTACAAGCCATGTTTGACATCACTGGAATAATGATGTTGCTGTTGTTAAGTGACTAAAACAGTTGATGCATAAATTCTCAAAAGTTTGAAGATCATCAACACATCTCCTACATTACAAGCCATGTTTGACATCACTGGAATAATGATGTTGCTGTTGTTAAGTGACTAAACAGTTGATGCATAAATTCTCAAAAGTTTGAAGATCATCAACACATCTCCTACATTACAAGCCATGTTTGACATCACTGGAATAATGATGTTGCTGTTGTTGTTGTTAAGTGACTAAAACAGTTGATGCATAAATTCTCAAAAGTTTGAAGATCATCAATACATCTCCTACATTACAAGCCATGTTTGACATCACTGGAATAATGATGTTGCTGTTGTTAAGTGACTAAAAAAGTTCTTCTTCTTCTTCTTCTTTCCTTCCTCATCTGCCTTTCAGCGTCGAGGGGAGATATAATTTGCGGTCTTTTGCTCTTCTGTTCCCCTCTGCTGCTGTTATGTTTCCTAGTGCTTCTAATATTCCATCAACCCATCTTTTTCATGGTCGACCCTTGGGTCTGGTGTTCTCACAACGTTTGTTGAAGGCTCGATGTGTAGTGTTTTGTTCTTTCTGCCTTGTCATGTGGCCAAACCATTTTACCTGTTGTTTCCTTATATATTCTATGGCGGGGCTATTCCTAGCTTTTTTCTCAGTTCATTTCTGATCTTATCTTTCAGACTGTTTCCTGTCATTCGTCTAACACATTTCATCTCTGTAGAGGTTATTTTTCTTATTGTTCTTGCATCTAGGGTCCAGGTCTGGCATTGGTAGCACAACGTTGGGATGTAGATTGTATTGTATAGTGCTCGTTTTGCCTCCAGAGTTATTTCCTTGTTGGACAATAGTGGTGATAACTGTCCGATGATTTGACAAGCTTTGTTGCATCTTGACTCTTATCTCTGCTGTTTGAGAATTATCATTTGTCATTAAACTTCCTAGGTATTTGAATTCCTCTACTTGTTTTAGTTGTTTGCCTTCTATAGTTATGTTGATGTTCTGTTTAAACAGTTGATGCACAAATTCTCAAAGTTTGATGACCATCAACACATTCCATCCGCAAATGGAGCATTCATTTTATTCATTCCCCTCGCTATCATAGAATATGTAAAAACAAAAGCAATGCAGCGATCGTAACAAACAAAGGGAAAATGACGAGAATCTAGCTATTTGTACTGCAAAAGTGGGAAGATACAAGCTTTCTCAGCAGAGGTTTATGAGCCAGCGAGATACACAAGAGCTGACTTACAAGAGCCAGGCTGGACCTTACTCGTGTCAGCCTGGTCAGCACTGGTGAGACAGGTTTGATAAAGGAATGACCTGAAGTGTGAGAATGAAGCTCCGACAGGTACCTGCTTAGTTTTTCCTAAAGAAAAAACCAGAACATGCATCATTAAGTGTGTTCTATGAAGTCACAAACAAATCTGTGGGTTCATTGTTTATTTTCATTGCCATGAAGATGAGCAGGTCTGATTTTGTTTAAAAGAAAAAAAACAATGTAATTTACAACATAAGTGCCAGTGAACTTCAAAAACACACACAAAGCTCCATATACAACAAACATATGACTATCAGTAATAAATGCTGATAATCATAAACACCAAAATAAATTCACATAATGTGACATATGCACATAAGAGAAACAATTGTTTAAGCATTCGAAAATACAATACACCCATCCAAACATTACAAGTCTATTGCTTCAAATATTCAAAACACCATTTTGGAATTTGTTACAGTCATGACAAACATAATAATGACTTGTTATATCTGCTTCTCTCTATATACAACACATGCATGTGATTTGGCAGTAGATTACAATTGAAAGGTTGTCTATATACTGCATCATCAACATTCTACCTAGACTTCATGTATATTACATCTCATTTATATAGAGATAGACAAAGGTACCATCATCATACATATTGTCTATATGTTCCAACATTAACTTCATGGTACAACTTGTACAAATAACAGCTTGTGTTATAATATGGCAAACACTTATGAGGCTATACAATGAATGCAGAGATAAAAGTAAGCATATTGCACACAGTGTCTTAGATATGTAACTTTATTGAGGTCCTTCACTAAATCTAGTCAATACCTTCACTAAATCTCGTCAATACCTTCACTAAATCTCGTCAATACCTTCACTAAAGCTCGTCAATACCTTCACTAAATCTAGTCAATACCTTCACTAAATCTAGTCAATACCTTCACTAAATCTAGTCAATACCTTCACTAAATCTCGTCAACACCTTCACTAAATCTCATCAACACCTTCACTAAATCTCATCAACACCTTCACTAACTACAGTAAATGGAGAAAAGGGGTACCAATGTGTTTGATTGTTTAACAATCTAGTCAACTGGTAATATATATAATCATACAAAATTTTGGCAACAGTGTCAGCCTCTAGATGATGTCACCAGCATTAAGCAAGTGCAGTCTTTCTCTCACCTATTAGATCCATGATATCAACCCTTTCTCTCCCCAGAAGATCCATGTCAACCCTTTCTCTTGCCAGAAGATCCATGATATCAACCCTTTCTCTCCCCAGATCCATGATGTCAACCCTTTCTCTCCCCAGATCCATTATGTCAACCCTTTCTCTCCCCAGATCCATGATGTCAACCCTTTCTCTCCCCAGATCCATGATGTCAACCCTTTCTCTCGCCAGAAAATCCACAATGTCAACCCTCCCCCCCCTTCTCAGATGATTTATGATATCAACCCTTTCTCTCCCCCGATGATCCATGATATCAACCCTTTCTCTCCACAGAAGATCCATGATATCAACCTTCCCCCCCCCCCAAGATCCATGATATCAACTCTTTCTATCCTCCCAGATGATCCATGATATCAACCCTTTCTCTCCCCAGAAGATCCATGATATCAACCTCCCCCCCCCCCACCCCCCATGATCCATGATATCAACTCTTTCTATCCTCCCAGATGATCCATGATATCAACCTTCCCCCCCCCCCCCCCAAATGATCCATGATAGCAACCCTTTCTCCCCCCCCCCCCCCGATGATCCATGATATCAACCCTTTCTCTCCCCAGAAGATCCATGATATCAACCTCCCCCCCCCCCCCCCCCAAGATCCATGATATCAACCCTTTCTATCCTCCCAGATGATCCATGATCTCAACCTTTTCTCTCCCTAGAAGATGCATGATATCAACCCATATAAAGGTAATTCCCAATGTCAAGCTTCTGTATAAAACTGATGAAAGTGTGACAAGACAGAAATAACAAGTCTGTGATCATACACCACACAGCCATTGATCACGAAATAAACTGACATTAAGCTAAGCCATTGTAAGTGCTACTACATGTTACAATGCAAGCCAATAAACAACTCTTGCACAAAACAAACTCCTGGCATTACAATCAAGCATAGCAAATACAACAGCCTTAAATGGGTACCTGATTATTTTCTGGGAAAGTAAAGCAGCACAGGCATAATACCGACCACATTACCCCAAAAATCATGTGCTGAAGGTCTGTAAAATTCATGGTCACTAACACCATATTCCCTATACGCCACTTGGCAGGACAGGGCTCTTGACTTTTATAGCAAATACAAGAAGGTGTATAGTTTAATAAGCACATAGATCTTATATGCACAAACAACAGAAAAGACAACAACAACAAAATGGGCTGAACCATTCACCAGCAACATGCCCTGACACGAGATATAAATGACATCTGTGTTTCTTCAATCAAAATCAACCCCCATTTTACTATTATTTTCTCCCATGTCACAAGATACAGAACATAAATGACATCTTTGTTTATCTTATGTGTCAAAATTTATCCAGAAAATTTATATTATTATTTGCCTTGCCACAGAACATAAATGACATCTTTGTTTATCTTATGTGTCAAAATTTATCCAGAAAATTTATATTATTATTATTTGCCTTGCCACAGAACATAAATGACATCTTTGCTTATCTTATGTGTCAAAATTTATCCAGAAAATTTATATTATTATTTGCCTTGCCACAGAACATAAATGACATCTTTGCTTATCTTATGTGTCAAAATTTATCCAGAAAATTTATATTATTATTTGCCTTGCCACAGAACATAAATGACATCTTTGTCACTTGAATAGAAATTTCCCACTAAAAATATTGGTTACTCTTTTACATTGAGTTATTTGCGGGTCATCATCATTGCACTCCGAACATGTCCATAGTCTTCGAGTTATTTGCAAGTTATCATCATTGCACTCCGAACATGTCCATAGTCTTCGAGTTATTTGCAGGTCACCATCATTGCACTCCGAACATGTCCATAGTCTTCTACATTGAGTTATTTGCGAGTTATCATCATTGCACTCCGAACATGTCCATAGTCTTCTTCTTCTTCTACCTTTTAGCTCCCAGTGGAGCATAGGTCTTCAACAAACACTTTCCAAGTCGTTCTGTTTTTTGCAATTCTTTTAAGATCATTCCATGTCTTCCCCATCATCTTCATCTCTGCTTCAATCTGTCTTCTCCAAGAATTCCTTGGTCTTCCTCTTTGTCTTTTCCCCTGGGGATTCCAAAAAAGGGCCTGTTGTGTAATACTCTCAGTTGGTTTCCGTAGTGTGTGTCCTATCCATCGCCATCGTCTTCGCTGTATTTCTTTATCCACTGGTATTTGACCGGTACATTTCCATAATTCCACGTTTGTGACTTTGTCCTGCCATTTCCATCCCTTTATTCTGCGCAAGCATCCATTAATGAAAGTCTGTACCTTCGTGATTGTCAATTTTGTTATTCTCCATGTTTCACAGCCATATAATAGAACCGACTTAACATTGGAGTTGAAAATTTGTATTTTTGTATTTAGCCTAATTTCTTTGGATTTCCATATGTTTCCCAGTGCAATGAAAGCTCCTCTTGCTTTTGATATCCTTATTTTGGTATCGTTTTCTGTTCCTCCCTCTTTATCTATATTACTGCCCAGATATATATAAGATTGTACGTCTAGTAGAGGTATTTCTCCTAGTTTTATTTGGTTATTGCCAACTGCATTAATTCTCATAATGTTGGTCTTATCTCTATTAATCTTTAGTCCTAGCTGTTGTGATCTCTCATCTAATATACTCATTTTATCTTGCATCTGTTGGTGGCTGTGTGATAGGAGAGCTATGTCATCAGCAAAGTCTAAATCATCAAGTTGTTTGGTCAGTGACCACTGGATCCCATTTCTGTTGTTTTGAGTTATTTTCATAATCCAATCTATGGCCAGTAGAAAGAGAAATGGAGACAGAAGGCATCCTTGCCTTACTCCTGTTCTTATTTCAAATGCTTCTGTAAGCTGTCCTTCATGCACCACACTACATTTTGTTCCTTCATACATTGTTTTTATCAGGTTAATAAACTTTATGGGGATTCCATAATGACTCAGCAACTTCCAAAGCATTCTTCTGTCTAAACTATCAAATGCCTTTTCGTAATCTATGAATCCAATATAAAGTGGGGATTTTAGTTCTAAACTTTGTTCAACTATTATACGTAGAGTAGTTATTTGATCAGCACATGATCTGTTCTTCCTAAAACCTGCTTGTTCATCTCTCAAGTGTTTCTCTATAGCCTCTTTTAGTCTCTCCAGAATGATTCTGCCTAATATTTTTCCTGGCACTGATAGTAGCATAATTCCCCTATAATTTGTGCACTCCTGTAAACTTCCTTTCTTTGGTAGTTTGATCATATAACCTTCTCTCCAGTCTTTAGGTATTTCTTCCCTCTCCCAAATTTTATCCAATAGATTATGTAACATCTTGGTAGAGGTGATAATATCTGCTTTGATGGCTTCCGAAGGAATTTCATCTGGTCCTGTGGCTTTACCATCTTTTAACAGTTTGATGGCTTTCATTATTTCTTCTTTGCTTGGTTTTCCGCAGTTAACGTGTAATTCTTCTTCTGCTGGTAGTATATCTGGAGGATTATTTGAGCCAGGTCTGTTCAAAAGTTCTTCAAAGTGCTCCTTCCATCTCTCCATTTGTTCCTTTATATTACTAAGCAGATTTCCTTTCTTATCTTTGATAAAGGCGTTGATCTGTTTGTATTTTCCACCTAATTTCTTTGTGCTGTTGTACAGTTCTTTCATATTCCCTTTATTTGCTGCTTCTTCTGCCTCTTTAGCTAATTCATCTATATATTTCCTCTTATCCCTTTTAATGCATCTTCTCACTTCTTTGTTCACCTCTGTGTAAGCTTCCTGTGTCTTGGCTTTATTACTTCTTGTTTTGCTTTTATTTATGTCTGCTTTCTTGTTCTTTCTTTCTTTAATTTTATCCAGGGTCTCTGCTGTCATCCATGCCTTATTCTGGCGTTCTCTTTTCCCCAGTGTTTCTTCGCATGTCTCTTTCCATATATTTTTTACCTGTTTCCAATGATCTTCTATATTTATTGTATTTTCTAGTTGTTGGAGGACTTGGTATTTGTTTGATATTGTGACTGCGAATTTATCTTTAATTCCTTGTTCTTTAAGAAACCCTACATTGAAATACGTTCTGCCCTTATTCGTTGTAGTATACCTTTTTAATTTAATTTTAAGTTTGGCTAACAGAAGATGATGATCAGAAGCTATATCTGCCCCTCTATATACTTTTACATCCTGTAAGGATGACTTAAACTTATTATTAATACATATGTGATCAATTTGATTTTCCGTTCTATGATCTGGTGACACCCATGTAGCTTTGTGTATTCTTTTATGTTGGAATATAGTTCCTCCTAGGCTCATTTGATTAAGGGCGCAGAAATTCACAAATATCTCTCCATTCTCGTTTATATCTCCAAGTCCATGTTTTCCCATAATCTCTTCAAAGCCTCTGTTGTCTGATCCTACCTTAGCATTTAGGTCTCCCATCAAGATTATAATATCCTTGGCTCGTCTTGCATCCATCTGGCATTGTAGCTGTTTATAAAAATCATCTTTAACTGAGTCATCTTTATCGTTGGTTGGTGCATAGCATTGTATAATGTGTAATTTTATTTTGTTTTTGGTTGTTCTAAATGTTGCTCTCACCAGTCTTGGTCCCACTGCCTCCCATTCTATTAGTGTCTTCTGTGCATTCTTTGATAGCATTATAGCTACCCCTTCGCTATGTTGTGCTCCTGGTTCCTGGTGTCCTGATGATAAAATCATCTCCCCTGTATTCAATTTTATTCTCTCCGCTCCCAGCCATCTTGTTTCACACATTCCCAGAATATCTATCTTGTAGTTGTTCATTTCTGCTGCCACTTGTGCCGCTTTTCCCTGTTCGTTAAGGGTACGAACATTCCAGGTGCCAATTCTGGATGATTTCCTGGTAGACAAAGGGTGAGTCGGCAACAGAAATTTCCCACTAAAAATATTGGTTACTCTTTTACATTGAGTTATTTGCGGGTCATCATCATTGCACTCCGAACATGTCCATAGTCTTCGAGTTATTTGCAAGTTATCATCATTGCACTCCGAACATGTCCATAGTCTTCGAGTTATTTGCAGGTCACCATCATTGCACTCCGAACATGTCCATAGTCTTCTACATTGAGTTATTTGCGAGTTATCATCATTGCACTCCGAACATGTCCATAGTCTTCTACATTGAGTTATTTGCGAGTTATCATCATTGCATTCCGAACATGTCCATGGTCTTCTACATTGAGTTATTTGCAGGTCACCATCATTGCACTCCGAACATGTCCATAGTCTTCTACATTGAGTTATTTGCGAGTTATCATCATCATTGCAATCCGAACATGTCCATAGCCTCTTACATTGAGTTATTTGCGAGTTATCATCATCATTGCACTCCGAACATGTCCATGGTCTTCTATATTGCCACACGGATCGTGTTGCAAACTCCAACCAGCACTCAACAAAACAGTATTACAGTTGAGTATATATCGTCTGTGCTATTCACATAACTACTGTAGTTGCAATCAATATTTATGATGATACTGGGACTACTGCAGTGAGCATGATTACAGTAATAATTAGTTACTCTGTGGTTACTGTGAATCTATCGTATCAGGTAACTGGTTGCTGTCACGCAATCATGTTTTTGTAATTACAAATATTTCTTGTACATTTATTTGGCTACTGAGATTACTGAACTGTATGTGTTATCCTGTAGCAATGATATTTCTATATATGTATGTATCATGTAATCTACATATATTCCTAATAATGTGGTTACTGTTTTCACATTTAACTTGTAATTAGAGTATCTTGTAGCTAGAGTATCTTGTAGCTAGAGTATCTTGTTGCTAGAGTATCTTGTAGCTAGAGTATCTTGTAGCTAGAGTATCTTGTAGCTAGAGTATCTTGTAGCTAGAGTATCTTGTTGCTAGAGTATCTTGTAGCTAGAGTATCTTGTAGCTAGAGTATCTTGTAGCTAGAGTATCTTGTAGCTACAGTATCTTGTAGCTAGAGTATCTTGTAGCTAGAGCAACAGCAACAATAACTCTGTTAAACTATTTGAAACATGACCATTTGTCTTGGACTACTATAATCTACATCAATCCTGCTCTTTTAAAACAAGCCTTTATCTTGTAACTGCGACTAACACCAGACATTTATCCTGCCAATATGTTTAATCATTAATTATTTGTTTAACTATGTTACTATAATAGATAAATAATAACCGCACAGCTGTTGTTAGAATAAGAAAGTTCTGTTATGTTAATATAATGCACTTATTCAGTAATTATGTTTACATTAACCCATACTATTATTAAATAAACTGTAAGAAGTATGTTCCACATTATTTATTTGTAACTGTGATAACTATAATCCACATTACTGTGGAAAGTAACAATAATTTCTTGAAATGCTTCTAAAAACTTGAAAGTACTAATAATTGTTCTGTACAGTCTATTTTTATTCTATAACTGCCGTTACTTAGCAAATATACGGGGATGGATATCTCAACAACATGAAGATACTGAAAGCAGAGTTACAGAACATTTATAATCTGTACACAGAGGAAGTTAGGTTGGAAAGGTTGTTACTGTAGGTTACTGTAACTAGGTTACTGAATCTGGGTTACTGCAACAAGAACAGTTGTTTAAAATAGCATTTCTGTGTCAGCAGGCAGAGAAATGTGTGGATGGAATTACAGAAGAAGATATGTTACACAGCTAATCATTGGTATGCAGGAGAGTATTTGGCAAGACCAATATATGAACCTAAAATACCAGATTAGACTATTGCACATACTGGTGGTAATAATCAATATTCTTAAATGCTTGCAAAGCATGGACCATTAATACAGAATTGGACAAGAAAAGATAAGCTATAGAAATGGGTTGTTACTGTAAGATCCTTAATGCTTCACACAGAGGCCAAGTGACAAATAGAACAATTTATGTTACTGTAAGATCCTTAATGCTTCACACAGAGGCCAAGTGACAAATAGAACAATTTATGTTACTGTAAGATCCTTAATGCTTCACACAGAGGCCAAGTGACAAATAGAACAATTTATGTTACTGTAAGATCTTTGTTGCTTCATGCAGAGGCCAAGTAACAAATAGAACATTTTATGTTACTGCAAGATCTTTGTTGCTTCATACAGAGGCCAAGTGACAAATAGAACAATTTATGTTACTGAAAGATCTTTGTTGCTTCATACAGAGGCCAAGACACAAATAGAACAATTTATGTTACTGTAAGATCTTTGTTGCTTCATACAGAGACCAAGTCACAAATAGAACAATTTATGTTACTGTAAGATCTTTGTTCCTTCATACAGAGGCCAAGTGACAAATAGAACAATTTATGTTACTGTAAGATCTTTGTTGCTTCATACAGAGGACAAATGACAAATAGAACAATTTATGTTACTGTAAGATCTTTGTTGCTTCATACAGAGGTCAAATGACAAATAGAACAATTTATGTTACTGTAAGATCTTTGTTGCTTCATACAGAGGCCAAGTGACAAATAGAACAATTTATGTTACTGTAAGATCCTTAATGCTTCACACAGAGGCCAAGTGACAAATAGAACAATTTATGTTACTGTAAGATCCTTAATGCTTCACACAGAGGCCAAGTGACAAATAGAACAATTTATGTTACTGTAAGATCTTTGTTGCTTCATGCAGAGGCCAAGTAACAAATAGAACATTTTATGTTACTGCAAGATCTTTGTTGCTTCATACAGAGGCCAAGTGACAAATAGAACAATTTATGTTACTGAAAGATCTTTGTTGCTTCATACAGAGGCCAAGACACAAATAGAACAATTTATGTTACTGTAAGATCTTTGTTGCTTCATACAGAGACCAAGTCACAAATAGAACAATTTATGTTACTGTAAGATCTTTGTTGCTTCATACAGAGGTCAAATGACAAATAGAACAATTTATGTTACTGTAAGATCTTTGTAGCTTCATACAGAGACCAAGTCACAAATAGAACAATTTATGTTACTGTAAGATCTTTGTTCCTTCATACAGAGGCCAAGTGACAAATAGAACAATTTATGTTACTGTAAGATCTTTGTTGCTTCATACAGAGGACAAATGACAAATAGAACAATTTCTGTTACTGTAAGATCTTTGTTGCTTCATACAGAGGTCAAATGACAAATAGAACAATTTATGTTACTGTAGGATCCTTAATGCTTCATACAGAGGCCAAGTGACAAATAGAACAATTTATGTTACTGTAAGATCTTTGTTGCTTCATACAGAGGCCAAGACACAATTAGAACAATTTCTGTTACTGTAAGATCCTTAATGCTTCATACAGAGGCCAAGTGACAAATAGAACAATTTATGTTACTGTAAGATCTTTGTTGCTTCATACAGAGGCCAAGTCACAAATAGAACAATTTCTGTTACTGTAAGATCCTTAATGCTTCATACAGAGACCAAGTCACAAATATAACAATTTCTGTTACTGTAAGATCTTTGATGCTTCATACAGAGACCAAGTCACAAATAGAACAATTTATGTTACTGTAAGATCCTCAATACTTCATACAGAGGTCAAGTCACACATAGAACAATTTCTGTTACTGTAAGATCTTTGTTGCTTCATACAGAGACCAAGTCACAAATAGAACAATTTCTGTTACTGTAAGATCCTCAATACTTCATACAGAGGTCAAGTCACACATAGAACAATTTCTGTTACTGTAAGATCTTTGTTGCTTCATACAGAGACCAAGTCACAAATAGAACAATTTCTGTTACTGTAAGATCCTCAATACTTCATACAGAGGTCAAGTCACACATAGAACAATTTCTGTTACTGTAAGATCTTTGTTGCTTCATACAGAGACCAAGTCACAAATAGAACAATTTCTGTTACTGTAAGATCTTTGTTGCTTCATACAGAGGTTAAGTGATAAATAGAACAATTTATAATTTATCAAGGTCCATGTGTAGAGATTCTTATGACAAGAAATGATGTTGGTACAGTCATAACACACAATGGCCTGCCCAAGAACATTTTATAGGGAACAGTGGATGCCAACAAATGGAGAGGTAGCCAGCTTATCAAAGGTTGGGAAAACATGAACAAACGCAGAAATTGGCACACAACGGGCAAAAGATTAGACAAAGATCACTAACATTTGCAACCCAAATGGATCTGACTGACAGGCATGGATCATCATCATCAAGTACCATGCCTGTTGGCGTAGGTGATCATTTCTCTCCACAATTTTTTTATCTTGACAGTTATTTATCATTTCTATTGTTGATCTTTTGCCAAGCTGTTCTCTTAAGCTGTCTGGTATCTTTTCCCTTTGCTTTCCTCTATCTCTTCGTCCCTCAATTTTCCCAGTTGTCACAATATATTCCAGCTGTTCCCTTCTCATTACATGGCTAAAAAATGATGATTGTTTCTTCCTAATATTGGAAATTAGCACTCTTTTTGCTTTGTACTCTTTTAGAATGTTTTCATTACTCTTCTTAGCTGTCCATGGTATTTTCAACATTCTTCTGTAAAAGAATATTTCTACAGCCTCCAGTGATTCTTGTCAGTTATCCATGATTCACATCCATATGTTAAGACTGGCTCTACATAACATTCAAGAACACTCTTTTTTGTTTCTATTCTCAAAAAGGGATTGCATAGTAACTTCTTAATTTTTTTAAAAGCTGCTTTTGCCTGAGCCATTCTGCATCTCACCTCTGTTGTACATCTTCCATCTGAGGTTAACATGTTCCCAAGTATTTAAATTCATTGACCTGTTTTAATATTGTTCCATTGATAGATGATAGCACCATGAATGATACAATTATGAAAAAACCAAACAAACTTCAGTTATAAGAAGAAGTGTAGAACAAGAAGGTGGTTGCACTGGGTTAGGATAATGGCTGAATGGATTGTACAATTACTGTTGGTCTACCAGAGAGGGACCTTAAAGGCAATTCACAAATGATATGAAAGGGGGACTTGAAGTAACTTGGTAAGATGGGGAAAAATTAGCCTCCGGACATAAAGAAATGAGAATAGTTTGTTGATACATGTGCTCTACAATATGATGATGATGTACAGTTTGGAGAGAGAGAGAGATAGAGAGAGAGATAGAGAGAGAGAGAGAGAGAGAGAGAGAGAGAGAGAGAGAGAGAGAGAGAGAGAAAGAGAAAGATACACAATTTTAAAAAAAGCAGCAATAAAGAACAAGACCACTATTGTTAAATAAAGCTTCAGAAAAATCTATAAAAGCTCCTGACACATAAATATATATATAGATATTTTCCAACCAAGCTGCCGTCATGTGTAGTACATGGTAATACATCTTGGGTGTAAGTGAGTACACTGACTTGATATATCTGGGCTGGGTGGGGATATATAGGATGTACAACTTACACTCATGATGTTTGTTTTGAAAAACTGTTTGTGTTTCCAGGGCAGGAAGTGTGTTGCTGGGTGATGGCTCAACAGCTGGTCTCTCAGCTCGCTTGCACCCTGCAGCAGGTCAGTTATGGCAAGACAAGTGGTGTGTCAGTTGCTTTAAGTTGTACTGAAGACAAGTGGTGTGTCAGTTGCTTTAAGTAGTACTGAAGACAAGTGGTGTGTCGGTTGCTTTAAGTTGTACTGAAGACAAGTGGTGTGTCGGTTGCTTTAAGTTGTACTGAAGACAAGTGGTGTGTCGGTTGCTTTAAGTTGTACTGAAGACAAGTGGTGTGTCGGTTGCTTTAAGTTGTACTGAAGACAAGTGGTGTGTCGGTTGCTTTAAGTTGTACTGAAGACAAGTAGTGTGTCGGTTGCTTTAAGTTGTACTGAAGACAAGTGGTGTGTCGGTTGCTTTAAGTAGTACTGAAGACAAGTGGTGTGTCGGTTGGTTTAAGTCGTACTGAAGACAAGTGGTGTGTCGGTTAGTTTAAGTTGTACTGAAGACAAGTGGTGTGTCGGTTGGTTTGAGTTGTACTGAAGACAAGTGGTGTGTCGGTTGGTTTGAGTTGTACTGAAGACAAGTGGTGTGTCAGTTGGTTTAAGTTGTACTGAAGACAAGTGGTGTGTCAATTGGTTTAAATTGTACTGAAGACAAGTGGTGTGTCGGTTGGTTTAAGTTGTACTGAAGACAAGTGGTGTGTCAATTGGTTTAAGTTGTACTGAAGACAAGTGGTGTGTCGGTTGGTTTAAGTTGTACTGAAGACAAGTGGTGTGTTGGTTGGTTTAAGTTGTACTGCAGACAAGTGGTGTGTCGGTTGGTTTAAGTTGTACTGAAGACAAGTGGTGTGTCGGTTTAAGTTGTACTGAAGACAAGTGGTGTGTCGGTTGGTTTAAGTTGTACTGAAGACAAGTGGTGTGTCAGTTGGTTTAAGTTGTACTGAAGACAAGTGGTGTGTCGGTTTAAGTTGTACTGAAGACAAGTGGTGTGTCGGTTTAAGTTGTACTGAAGACAAGTGGTGTGTCGGTTTAAGTTGTACTGAAGACAAGTGGTGTGTCGGTTTAAGTTGTACTGAAGACAAGTGGTGTGTCGGTTTAAGTTGTACTGAAGACAAGTGGTGTGTCGGTCGGTTTAAGTTGTACTGAAGACAAGTGGTGTGTCGGGTTAAGTTATACTGAAGACAAGTGGTGTGTCGGTTTAAGTTGTACTGAAGACAAGTGGTGTGTCAGTTTAAGTTGTACTGAAGAAAAGTAGTGTGTCAGTTTAAGTTGTACTGAAGACAAGTGGTGTGTCGGTTTAAGTAGTACTGAAGACAAGTGGTGTGTCGGTTTAAGTTGTACTGAAGACAAGTAGTGTGTCGGTTTAAGTTGTACTGAAGACAAGTGGTGTGTCGGTTTAAGTTGTACTGAAGACAAGTGGTGTGTCTGTTTAAGTTGTACTGAAGACAAGTGGTGTGTCGGTTTAAGTTGTACTGAAGACAAGTGGTGTGTCTGTTTAAGTTGTACTGAAGACAAGTGGTGTGTCGGTTTAAGTTGTACTGAAGACAAGTGGTGTGTCTGTTTAAGTTGTACTGAAGACAAGTGGTGTGTCGGTTTAAGTTGTACTGAAGACAAGTAGTGTGTCGGTTTAAGTTGTACTGAAGACAAGTGGTGTGTCGGTCGGTTTAAGTTGAAATGAAGACAAGTGGTGTGTCGGTTGGTTTAAGTTGTACTGAAGACAAGTGGTGTGTCTGTTTAAGTTGTACTGAAGACAAGTGGTGTGTCTGTTTAAGTTGTACTGAAGACAAGTAGTGTGTCAGTTGGTTTAAGTTGTACTGAAGACAAATGGTGTGTCGGTTTAAGTAGTACTGAAGACAAGTGGTGTGTCGGTTGGTTTAAGTTGTACTGAAGACAAGTTGTGTGTCGGTTGGTTTAAGTTGTACTGAAGACAAGTGGTGTGTCGGTTTAAGTTGTACTGAAGACAAGTGGTGTGTCTGTTTAAGTTGTACTGAAGACAAGTGGTGTGTCTGTTTAAGTTGTACTGAAGACAAGTAGTGTGTCGGTTGGTTTAAGTTGTACTGAAGACAAATGGTATGTCGGTTTAAGTAGTACTGAAGACAAGTGGTGTGTCGGTTGGTTTAAGTTGTACTGAAGACAAGTGGTGTGTCGGTTGGTTTAAGTTGTACTGAAGACAAGTGGTGTGTCGGTTTAAGTTGTACTGAAGACCATTGGTGTGTCAGTTGGTTTAAGTTGTACTGAAGACAAGTGGTGTGTCGGTTAAAGTTGTACTGAAGACAAGTGTTGTGTCGGTTTAAGTTGTACTGAAGACACATGGTGTGTCGGTTTAAGTTGTACTGAAGACAAGTGGTGTGTCGGTTGGTTTAAGTTGTACTGAAGACAAGTTGTGTGTCGGTTTAAGTTGTACTGAAGACAAGTGGAGTGTCGGTTTAAGTTGTACTGAAGACAAGTGGTGTATCGGTTTAAGTAGTACTGAAGACAAGTGGTGTGTCGGTTGGTTTAAGTTGAAATGAAGACAAGTGGTGTGTCGGTTTAAGTTGTACTGAAGACAAGTGGTGTGTCGGTTTAAGTTGTACTGATGACAAGTGGTGTGTCGGTTTAAGTTGTACTGAAGACAAGTGGTGTGTCGGTTGGTTTAAGTTGTACTGAAGACAAGTGGTGTGTCGGTTTAAGTTGTACTGAAGACAAGTGGTGTGTCGGTTTAAGTTGTACTGAAGACAAGTGGTGTGTCGGTTTAAGTTGTACTGAAGACAAGCGGTGTGTCGGTTTAAGTTGTACTGAAGACAAGTGGTGTGTCGGTTGGTTTAAGTTGAAATGAAGACAAGTGGTGTGTTGGTTTACATTGTACTGAAGACAAGTGGTGTGTCGGTTTAAGTAGTACTGAAGACAAGTGGTGTGTCGGTTGGTTTAAGTTGAAATGAAGACAAGTGGTGTGTCGGTTTAAGTTGTACTGAAGACAAGTGGTGTGTCGGTTTAAGTTGTACTGATGACAAGTGGTGTGTCGGTTTAAGTTGTACTGAAGACAAGTGGTGTGTCGGTTGGTTTAAGTTGTACTGAAGACAAGTGGTGTGTCGGTTTAAGTTGTACTGAAGACAAGTGGTGTGTCGGTTTAAGTTGTACTGAAGACAAGTGGTGTGTCGGTTTAAGTTGTACTGAAGACAAGCGGTGTGTCGGTTTAAGTTGTACTGAAGACAAGTGGTGTGTCGGTTGGTTTAAGTTGAAATGAAGACAAGTGGTGTGTTGGTTTACGTTGTACTGAAGACAAGTGGTGTGTCGGTTTAAGTTGTACTGAAGACAAGTGGTGTGTCGGTTGGTTTAAGTTGAAATGAAGACAAGTGGTGTGTCGGTTTAAGTTGTACTGAAGACAAGCGGTGTGTCGGTTTAAGTTGTACTGAAGACAAGTGGTGTGTCGGTTTAAGTTGTACTGAAGACAAGTGGTGTGTCGGTTGGTTTAAGTTCGGTTGGTTTAAGTTGAAATGAAGACAAGTGGTGTGTCGGTTTAAGTTGTACTGAAGACAAGTGGTGTGTCAGTTTAAGTTGTACTGAAGACAAGTAGTGTGTCGGTTTAAGTTGTACTGAAGACAAGTGGTGTGTTAGGCATAAATATTTTAAGCTGCACTGAAGATGAGCTGTGTTGAGGATTGTTGGTATTAAAGACAAGTGGTACTGAAGAAAACTTGCATTAAAGACAAGTGGTACTGAAGAAAACTTGCATTAAAGACAAGTGGTACTGAAGAAAACTTGCATTATGGACAAGTGGTACTGAAGAAAACTTGCATTATGGACAAGTGGTACTGAAGAAAACTTGCATTATGGACTAGTGGTACTGAAGAAAACTTGCATTATGGACAAGTGGTACTGAAGAAAACTTGCATTATGGACAAGTGGTACTGAAGAAAACTTGCATTATGGACAAGTGGTACTGAAGAAAACTTGCATTATGGACAAGTGGTACTGAAGAAAACTTGCATTATGGACAAGTGGTACTGAAGAAAACTTGCATTATGGACAAGTGGTACTGAAGAAAACCTGCATTATGGACAAGTGGTACTGAAGAAAACTTGCATTATGGACAAGTGGTACTGAAGAAAACTTGCATTATGGACAAGTGGTACTGAAGAAAACTTGAATTATGGACAAGTGGTACTGAAGATAAATGGCAAAGCTGGTAATAAGTACAAATGTTTTCTGTAAAGCTAGAAATATGTACAAATGTTTTCTGTAAAGCTAGAAATATGTACAAATGTTTTCTGTAAAGCTAGAAATATGTTCAAATGTTTTCTGTAAAGCTAGAAATATGTACAAATGTTTCCGGTAAATCTGGTAACATGTATTAAAGTTTCCTGCTAAGTATCTTCTACTATTGTAGTTGTTTCTAGAAAGTATATTTTGGCTTCTGTAAGTTATGACTTTTATTTACTGAGATCCTCTCCTGTATCAGTATGTGATCCATTCACTAACAATAGGATTGGACTTAAGTGAGCAATTTGAGATAGATCACAGGCTCTACGTTAGAGATGGTTGATGACAGTAAACAAAGAAGACAAGTGTTTGACATAATCAATATTGTTTGTGCTTGTGGAATACAAGAGAGAATAAACCAACGACATGTGTACAAAAAGCCAAACTTCAATTATTAAAACTACAAACTGGCCACTTTCTGCCACAAAATAATGATGAAGTTCTCTGCAGTAAAAGTTATTCTTCAAAATGACAAAACATGAGTTTGGCAGTTATTTAAAAACAAACTAACCAAGAGGAACAAATTTACATTCTTACTTAATCCATTGCTCTATTATCAAGATTTTGTACATGGAGGATTGGCTAAAATGAAAAGCCATTTGACTCTGTTTCTTGTCGAGATTGTGCATATTGTCAAAGATTCACCTTTTGATGTTATCAGTACATTTTAGTCTTAGTCTACCTCTACCTTGCACTTTCCCTTCCAAGATGACCTTCTGTCAGGCATTATGTCTCTTCACATGTGCCAGAAATGCTAGTTGTCTTTTTTTTAAACTGTATTAAGTAATTCTGTTTTCATTGTCAGTTGATTCAGAACTTCCTTGTTAGTCTTCTTCTCCTTCCACCCAATTCTTCCCTTTTTGTTTCTACAGATCCACACTTTAAAGGCTTTCATTTTCTGTTCTATTTAATATCACAGTATCAGCAACAACTTGCAGGTTCACCCAGCCTTAAATGGACACCAGATTTTTTTCTGGGAAAGTAAAGTGGCACGGGCATACTACCGACCACATTACCACAAGAATCATGTGTCGAAGCTCTGTAAAAATGATGGTCCCTAACACCACATTCCCTATATGCCACTTGGCGTGACTGGGCACTTTACTTTTTTGTTTTTAATCAGCACCATATATTTGCTCTATAATAAATTGATTTATTTTGTAGCACTTCCCTATTCATGTGCCTTGCCTGGTGTGGTCACTGTTTTTCCCAATTCACTACCACATAAGTATCAATTCTACCAGAGACTATCTGCCATGACACAATGTCTAGCTCATCACTACCTTGGAAAAATACATGTAAAATTGTTTTGTGCAACTAATAGGAAAACATCATCGTCAGGTCGCATGTCCTTTGTAGAACGTTGCATTCACTACAGCCCATCTGAAAGAATCTCTGTCTCTAGTCAGATCTTCCATTTCTTCTTTTGACATGTTCAAGGCATCCTTCATGTCTTGAAACCACCTACTTCTTGGTCTGTCCCTGATGAGTTGCCCAGGAACCATGCCTTCCATTACTGTTCTTTCCAGCCTGCTGTGTCTTTTGACATGGCTAGAGTATTTTAATTTCCTCTGTAGAAACTTGTTTATCAGCCAGTTTTTTTTAAATAGGAAAACAGGACAAAATATAGCATTTCAGCCATATGACTTGATCAGAAACAGGGCAACAAATAAAAATGTTATGATGTTTGTCAGACAGAAACAAGGCAACAAATAACAAATAAACATGTTATGCTGTTTGTCAGAAATAAGGCAACAAATAACAAATAAACATGTTATGCTGTTTGTCAGACAGAAATAAGGCAACAAATAACAAATAAACATGTTATGCTGTTTGTCAGACAGAAATAAGGCAACAAATAACAAATAAACATGTTATGCTGTTTCTCAGAAATAAGGCAACAAATAACAAATAAACATGTTATGCTGTTTCTCAGAAATAAGGCAACAAATAACAAATAAACATGTTATGCTGTTTCTCAGAAATAAGGCAACAAATAACAAATAAACATGTTATGCTGTTTGTCAGACAGAAATAAAGCAACAAATAACAAACAAACATGTTATGCTGTTTGTCAGACAGAAATAAGGCAACAAATAACAAATAAACATGTTATGTTGTTTGTCAGACAGAAATAAGGTAACAAATAACAAATAAACATGTTATGCTGTTTGTCAGACAGAAATAAGGTAACAAATAACAAATAAACATGTTATGTTGTTTGTCAGACAGAAATAAGGTAACAAATAACAAATAAACATGTTATGCTGTTTGTCAGACAGAAATAAGGTAACAAATAACAAATAAACATGTTATGTTGTTTGTCAGACAGAAATAAGGTAACAAATAACAAATAAACATGTTATGCTGTTTGTCAGACAGAAATAAGGCAACAAATAACAAATAAACATGTTATGTTGTTTGTCAGACAGAAATAAGGCAACAAATAACAAATAAACATGTTATGCTGTTTGTCAGAAACAAGGCAACAAATAACAAATAAACATGTTATGCTGTTTGTCAGAAATAAGGCAACAAATAACAAATAAACATGTTATGCTGTTTGTCAGACAGAAATAAGGCAACAAATAACAAATAAACATGTTATGCTGTTTGTCAGAAATAAGGCAACAAATAACAAATAAACATGTTATGCTGTTTGTCAGAAATAAGGCAACAAATAACAAATAAACATGTTATGCTGTTTGTCAGAAATAAGGCAACAAATAACAAATAAACATGTTATGCTGTTTCTCAGAAATAAGGCAACAAATAACAAATAAACATGTTATGCTGTTTCTCAGAAATAAGGCAACAAATAACAAATAAACATGTTATGCTGTTTGTCAGACAGAAATAAGGCAACAAATAACAAATAAACATGTTATGCTGTTTCTCAGAAATAAGGCAACAAATAACAAATAAACATGTTATGCTGTTTGTCAGACAGAAATAAGGCAACAAATAACAAACAAACATGTTATGCTGTTTGTCAGACAGAAATAAGGTAACAAATAACAAATAAACATGTTATGTTGTTTGTCAGACAGAAATAAGGTAAAAAATAACAAATAAACATGTTATGCTGTTTGTCAGACAGAAATAAGGTAACAAATAACAAATAAACATGTTATGTTGTTTGTCAGACAGAAATAAGGTAACAAATAACAAATAAACATGTTGTGCTGTTTGTCAGACAGAAATAAGGCAACAAATAACAAATAAACATGTTATGCTGTTTGTCAGACAGAAATAAGGCAACAAATAACAAATAAACATGTTATGCTGTTTGTCAGAAACAAGGCAACAAATAAATAAACATGTGTATAGCTATTTGTTGTCCTTTGATGAAGACATGAGACTGTAACGTTATATTTTATCTTGTTCTCCTATGAGTTGATCTATCCAACACAATGTTATGTTTACTTTTCCCCAGTTTTCCCAGCTTTGCTCACAGTCCCAATTATTATCTATATATTCATGCCTTTCTTCGTTCCTTCTTCCTCTACAGTCTCTCACTCCCCATTTTACACCCCCTGTCACAATATGTTCCAATTGTCCACTTCACATAGTGAGGTTGTCCCCTGGTATCATTCCCTTTGACACATAGTGGGTAACAGCATTTGGAGAAAAGAGAGGTATTCTTTATCAATGTTACCACCTTTCATAAAACAATGAGTCTGCCACAGTGTACTAGCCACTACACTCATGACGTGTCCTCACTTTATTGTTAGGTACTAGCCACTACAATCATGACATGTCCTCACTTTATTGTCAGGTACCAGTCAATACACTCATGTCATGTCCTCACTTTATTGTCAGATACTAGTCAATACACTCATGACATGTCCTCACTTTATTGTCAGGTACTAGCCACTACAATCATGACATGTCCTCACTTTATTGTCAGGTACTAGTCAATACAATCATGACATGTCCTCACTTTATTGTCAGGTACTAGTCAATACACTCATGTCATGTCCTCACTTTATTGTCAGGCACTAGTCAATACACTCATGACATGTCCTCACTTTATTGTCAGGTACTAGCCACTACACTCATGTCATGTCCTCACTTTATTGTCAGGTACTAGCCACTACACTCATGTCATGTCCTCACTTTATTGTCAGGTACTAGCCACTACACTCATGTCATGTCCTCACTTTATTGTCAGGTACTAGCCACTACACTCATGTCATGTCCTCACTTTATTGTCAGGTACTAGCCACTACACTCATGTCATGTCCTCACTTTATTGTCAGGTACTAGTCAATACACTCATGACATGTCCTCACTTTATTGTCAGGTACTAGCCACTACACTCATGACATGTCCTCACTTTATTGTCAGGTACTAGCCACTACACTCAGGTCATGTCCTCACTTTATTGTCAGGTACTAGCCACTACACTCATGACATGTCCTCACTTTATTGTCAGGTACTAGCCACTACACTCATGTCATGTCCTCACTTTATTGTCAGGTACTAGTCAATACACTCATGACATGTCCTCACTTTATTGTCAGGTACTAGTCAATACACTCATGTCATGTCCTCACTTTATTGTCAGGTACTAGCCACTACACTCATGACATGACCTCACTTTATTGTCAGGTACTAGCCACTACACTCATGTCATGTCCTCACTTTATTGTCAGGTACTAGCCACTACACTCATGTCATGTCCTCACTTTATTGTCAGGTACTAGCCAACTACACTCATGACATGTCCTCACTTTATTGTCAGGTACTAGCCAATACACTCATGACATGTTCTCACTTTATTGTCAGGTACTAGCCAATACACTCATGACATGTTCTCACTTTATTGTCAGGTACTAGCCACTACACTCATGACATGTCCTCACTTTATTGTCAGGTACTAGCCAACTACACTCATGTCATGTCCTCACTTTATTGTCAGGTACTAGCCAATACACTCATGTCATGTCCATAAACAGATTGCTTACTTCTAGTGTTACCTACAAACACAGTGTTTTGGCCTCATGGTGAATTTCTTTGTTGCTTCTTTCTTTCCTCATTCCTCTTGGACCTATTTGGGTGTCGAGGGAGATACAAAGTTTTGGTTCTCACTCTTTTGGTGGCTTTAAACATTGTCAATTGATGTTCTTGTAGTGTTTCTTTGATGTTGTCTATTTATCTTACTCTGGGTCTGCCAGAGCTCTTCTCCTCTTTTGATATACAGTTTGTTATGGTAAGGAATCCCTTACCATAGGCAGTGATCTCTGCAATATGTGCCATTTTGGCACGCAAGGTTTCTATTTTTGAGATTGTGGTTCTGCCCTATGTGCCGTCTTCGGCTCGAAAGGACAATGGATAGATAGATGGTAAGGAATCACATGACATTCTTTTTAATGGGTAAACCAGTTTATTTGTTGTTCTGTATGCAGCTTAGGATTGGCTCAATGCCTACTCTTTCACTTATAACATCATTTCTGATTCTGTCTTTTCTGGTCACTCCAAGAGCTTTCCTTAGTAGACATCATATCTCTGTGATGACAAGCTTTCTTTTATGCTTAAATGCATGTGACCACGTCTGACATTTGTAGCAGAATGTTGGAAAGAAGATAATCAGATAAGATGTTTTTTTGGTGGTAATAAGTATTTCTTTACGCAGTTTTTTTGACTAGCCAGATAAACTTTACAAGAAACCACACTTCAATTGCCTCTTTCTGTTGACATGTTATCACTGTCCATAGCTCACTTCCGTCAGGATCAATTCTATATAATATTTGATGAATTTCCTCACATTCAGTGACATAGATTTGATGTCACAATTTACTAGTCACATTCTCTCATTAACCTGACATCATCTTACATCTTTACTTTCTAATCTTATCTTAATCTGGCTTCCATCTTGTCTTCTCAGCATTCATCTGTTAAGAGGACATTGATGTATTACGTCACTAGTTTAAACAAAGCCACGATGTCTGTGGGCAAAAATTGGCAAAGCCTGTGGTGGGAATCGAACGCAGGATCTTCCTGTCCAGAGGCTGGCATCTTACCTCTAGACACCACCCAGCCTCTCAAGCCTACTGGTCTGATAGATTTTATTTTGATGATATTTATCTAACTGAACGTCCTAGCATGCAAGTCAGACAGCACAAGATTGGGGTGAACGTGATACTACGATGTTATATATTTCTCATTCTGACAGGAAAAATGTCTGCTTGCAAGCAAAATAACCAAATGTACCAGTGATTGCAGACTAAATCATGCATCATTTTGTTAGCAGACTACTTGTATATTAAGTGACTAGATGCAAACAATCTTCTGTGTGCATGCACACATGTTGATGACAATTTTTCATGACATGGATTCAAATGTTAACAAACTCTAGCGCTTCAACAATCTGGTTATCTGGTTATGGTAGGCCTCGGTATCACTGCAAACGAATTAAAATCCATAATTGCTCAACCGCCCGTGCCAGTGGAATCATCCAAATTGCTAACACATCTCCCAAGCAAAGAAAGGTAGCTGTAGTCCCCACCATAGCAGTCTCAGCACACGCTAAAAGACATAAGGCGAAACCACACAGAGAGTGAACACGGCCAACTGTTCCTGTCATACGATATCAGCATTCATCGTAAGCAATTGGAATATCGGAGCATGATCAAAACGGATGAAACACACAGCTCACGGTGTGCACAGAGCACTTAACTCAGTAGCTCCTACAACAAGCCGGACTTGGAATATGAGGAAACTGCAACAAGGAACACTTTTCAGACATAGCCTTCAATGGTTCCTGCCGCCTATCCATCACATTGCCCGGAAGATCACGTCCTCCTGAAAATGATGAACGTCATAGTATTTAAATGTATAGCGCCTAATGATGTTAGGACATCGTGTTTGACTCCAACTCCGAACATACAAAACACAGTTCGTCGTCAGATTATCCCCGTTGCACACCAAACAACAAATCACAAGATTAGCGCATGGTCGGTCTTGGGACACACGATGATCCATTATGATGACGTAGCACGCACAATATGTCTGCGCCCATGTATTCATGATTACTCTAGTGAATGCAGTCTACAACGAATGAAACATGGTACAAACTTCCCAAAGACGCTGACTTGACTGACTTGACGGAGCCCACCACATTAATGCGTTGGAACTTCAACAATGCTGCCAGTAAATTCGGCTTCAATCACAGACACCAGTGGACTCTGCTTCAATCACAGATACCATGGACTGCTTCAATCACAGATACCATGGACTCTGTGCTTTCTCTTCTTCTTATAATTACCAATAAAAAATAAAGCAACACTAACAGATGACATGATGAATCAGGTGTGATGCCATGTCAACCAGGCCAGCCCACCAGCAAACTTTACTGTGAAGTTTCTTCACTCTGGTCAAGTTCTACTATTCATGGGGTCAGATGTGAAAACATTTTCATGGTTATAGTTTTCAATAAACAGCCATCACAGAAAGCATACAAAATTGATCACCATCTAGCTGTCCACGTTGGAACATGGCACTAATAGCATCTTTCCTGCACAACTGTCTGCTGTAACAATTCATCGCCTTCTCTCTCTTTCTCCACTACTTGTTGTCCACTATAATGATTTCCTGTAGGGGTTATGACAGAAATATTCTCTCTCCTACAAGATCTATTATCTTTTGGTTCTTTGGTTATGGAAGGCCCCGGTATCACTGCAAACGAATTAAAATGCATAATTGCTCAACCGCCCCTATTATCTTTAACAACTAGGACATAAGGATCTTGTCAAAGGACATGATTGTTCTCTGTCCATGCTATTCTGAGTCTCTAAAAATGTCTTGAATTTCTTTTTAGCTGATCTGTTCATGCTTCACCGCAATGTACTGATATTAGGGGTAATACGGGAGCTGCGATAGCTCAGTGGTTAGTGAACTGGACTACAAAGGACAAGAGGTAGGGTTCAATCCCAACCTACGGTTTCCGGTTCACCCAGCCTTTAATGGGTACCAGATTTTTTTCTGGGAAAGTAAAGCAGCGTGGGTGTAATACCAACCACATTACCCCAAAAATCATGTGCCGAAGGTCTGTAAAAGTTATGGTCACTAACACCATATTCCCTATATGCCACTTGGCGTGACGGGGGTACTTTACATTTTACTAGGGGGTAATACAGAATCTTAGAAACCAAAGTTGTGCTGCTATACCAACTCCTGGACAGTCAAATACTTCTGTTTGTTTGCTATCAGATATCCCAAACAACTGGACAATCAAATACTTCTCTTTCTTTGCTATCAGACATCCCAAACAACTGGGCAATCAAATACTTCACTTTGCTATCAGACATCCCAAACAACTGGACAATCAAATACTTCTCTTTCTTTGCTATCAGACATCCCAAACAACTGGACAATCAAATACTTCTCTTTGTTTGCTATCAGACATCCCAAACAACTGGGCAATCAAATACTTCACTTTGCTATCAGACATCCCAAACAACTGGACAATCAAATACTTCTCTTTCTTTGCTATCAGACATCCCAAACAACTGGGCAAACAAATACTTCTCTTTGTTTGCTATCAGACATCACAAACAACTGGACAATCAAATACTTCTCTTTGCTATCAGACATCCCAAACAACTGGACAATCAAATACTTCTCTTTGTTTGCTATCAGACATCCCAAACAACTGGGCAAACAAATACTTCTCTTTGTTTGCTATCAGACATCACAAACAACTGGACAATCAAATACTTCTCTTTGCTATCAGACATCCCAAACAACTGGACAATCAAATACTTCTCTTTGCTATCAGACATCCCAAACAACTGGACAATCAAATACTTCTCTTTCTTTGCTATCAGACATCCCAAACAACTGGGCAAACAAATACTTCTCTTTGTTTGCTATCAGACATCACAAACAACTGGACAATCAAATACTTCTCTTTGCTATCAGACATCCCAAACAACTGGACAATCAAATACTTCTCTTTGTTTGCTATCAGACATCCCAAACAACTGGGCAAACAAATACTTCTCTTTGTTTGCTATCAGACATCACAAACAACTGGACAATCAAATACTTCTCTTTGCTATCAGACATCCCAAACAACTGGACAATCAAATACTTCTCTTTGCTATCAGACATCCCAAACAACTGGACAATCAAATACTTCTCTTTGCTATCAGACATTCCACACAATTGCTACTTCATAAGTCATTTTATACAATCTTTATTTTTGTAATAATATAAGTTTTGCTTCACCAATATTTTTATATGCAGTCTTAGTTTAACTGATATCTCACCAATATTTTTATATGCAGTCTTATTTTACTGATATCTCACCAATATTTTTATTGGCAGTCTCAGTTTAACTGATATCTCACCAATATTTTTATATGCAGTCTCAATTTAAATGATATCTCACCAATATTTTTATATGCAGTCTTATTTTACTGATATCTCACCAATATTTGTATATGCAATGCAGTCTTATTTTACTGATATCTCACCAATATTTGTATATGCAATGCAGTCTTATTTTACTGATATCTCACCAATATTTGTATATGCAATGCAGTCTTATTTTACTGATATCTCACCAATATAATGCATATATGCATTATATTTTATATGCATTATGGGGTTTGGTTTCTAAAATGGCGGATCTAGTCCACGTTCTCTCGATCACTGCAGAAAGTGCATTTGATGTCTGATTAATTTTGGTTCAATTTGCACTCCTATGCGTTAAATTCAAGATGATGATCTACTTATTACATCTGCGCTGATAGAACAATGTCGAATGCCGGCAATTTTCATTTTCGACACAGCAAGTGTTGTGAAGCGACCTTCCATCGTCTAGGCTTGTTCTGTGCTTTACGTCACATTGGTGCTATTCATGACCGTTGATGGATTTGCTTGACGCAAGTTATTTATATGTTCTCATTAATGTAAACTCTTTCGTCAGCCGCAGTTTTATCTCTTTAGGAAATTTGCAGTGTTCTGTTCGTCGTAGGATACATTCACTAGAGTAATCAAGAAACTAAAGGGCGTGTCATTGCTGTGATTGCGACATTGTTATGTGTGCTACATCATCATAATGGCTCATCATAAATCCCTAGACCGGCCATACGCTAATCTTATGGTCTGTTGTTTGATGTGCGACGGGGATAATCTGACGACTAACCGTCTGTTTATATGTTAGAAATTGGAGTCAGCAACAATGGCCTAACATCATCAAGCGCTATACATTTTTAAAGAAATATGACGATCATCCCTTTCGGGAGGACGTGACCTTCTGGTATATGGTGGATAGGCGGCAGGAACCATTGCAGGCTATGCATGAAAAATGTTCCCTGTTGCAGTTTCCTCATATTCCAAGTCCATGGGGGACTGGTTAGCCTCGAGGCAAGACGCCGGCCTCGGGACAGAGAGGTTGTGGGTTCAAATCTCGGCTCTACCGGTTGTGATTTTTATTTATGATTTCTCTCTGTGACAACCACCCCTGGTCTCAGCAGCGAGGCCCGGCTTGAAACGTCAGTTACTCATCGACAAAAAAAACATGAGTACCTCCGAAGTCAGAGTTATCTGCCTGTGCGGCAAGGGATCCCTGTGCACACGGCTGCCAGGGAAAAATGGATTAACACGCAAAACTCAGTTCCTAGTCTCTAGGGACTTCGTCAGAGTTGAAAGCTGGCGAACGCAACAACAACAACAACATATGCAATCTTATTTTACTGATATCTCACTAATATTTTTATATGCAGTCATAGTTTAACTGATATCTCACCAATATGTTTATATGCAGTCTTATTTTACTGATATCTCTCCAATATGTTTATATGCAGTCTTATTTTACTGATATCTCACCAATATTTTTATATGCATTATTTTACTGATATCTCACCAATATTTTTATATGCAGTCATAGTTTAACTGATATCTCACCAATATGTTTATATGCAGTCTTATTTTACTGATATCTCACCAATATTTTTATATGCATTATTTTACTGATATCTCACCAATATTTTTATATGCATTATTTTAACTGATATCTCACCAATATTTTTATAAGCATTATTTTAACTGATATCTCACCAGCATTTATATATGCATTATTTTAACTGATATCTCACCAATACTTTTATATATTTTATTTTAACTGATATCTCACCAATACTTTTATATATTTTATTTTACTGATATCTCACCAATATTTTTATATATTTTATTTTACTGATATCTCACCAATATTTTTATATATTTTATTTTACTGATATCTCACCAATATTTTTATATATTTTATTTTACTGATATCTCACCAATATTTTTATATATTTTATTTTACTGATATCTCACCAATATTTTTATATATTTTATTTTACTGATATCTCACCAATATTTTTATATGCTGTCTTACTTTAACTGATATCTCGCCAGCATATTTATAAACAGTCTTATTTTACTGATATCATATCAATATTTTTATATGCAATCTTTAAAAATGTGATACCTCTCTTCTGTTTCTCTTTAGTGCCATCTTTCATTCACTATGTTTCTTATCAATTTATTTGTTAACATTTTCCATGAACAAATTGCAATAATGGACAGGGTAATTTGTAACTTGGGTAATGAGGCTGGGTACATATACTCATATCATGGCAAAACTATCTCATTTAAAATGAAAATACAGCTTTAACTAAAGTGATTTTTAGCTACACACACACACCATAGTACTATATGTCTGAGAGAGCAGACAGTGATTATGTGTCTCCAGATGTCATTTACCTGGGAGGTGTCATATAATTCATTAAAAAAATCATATACAGTCGAACCTGTCTAAGGCGACCATTCACGGGACTTTCAAAAACTGGTCCCATAGGACAGGTGGTCCTGCCTCACAGGTTTCACATAATAAATAGAGCGATAAAAAAAATTTTATCCTAAGCACTATGAAAACTAACCTGCAAATCAGCGTAATCCATGAGTAGAACATAGTGCACATGTCGGTCTACAATAGCCGGCTTTTCTCTTTAACGTACGTAAAATCTGTGTCTTTCCCACTCCAAACTGTTCTGCCAATAATCGCGAACTTTTACATTTGATAACAAACTATCTTGGAAACAGCAGATAAATAAGGCAACCCAAAAAGCAAGGAGAAAATTGGCTATTCTAAGAAAGCTGTGTGGAACTACGTGGGGTGCGAGTGGGAAAATACTCAGTAAAGTTTACCAACAGAGTATACGCCCACATTTAGAATATGGATCATCTGCATGGTGTTCAGCATCAAACACCACACTTCAAGAACTGGATAAAGTACAAAACCAGGCACTTAGGGTCATCACAGGAGCAATGAAATCAACACCAATATTAGAGATGGAGAAATTGTGGAGGATACCAGCACTGAGAGAACGGAGGGACACAAAGGTGCTGATACAGGCAGAAAAATTTGCTTGCATGCCGAGACATCCAATGAAGGACCGATTCCAAAATCTTGCATTGGGACGACTTAAGAGAAGCAGTTTTATCCACCAAGCCAAGCGTATTAGTAGACAAACACCAGACATGCCAAGAGCTGTTAACCCCCTACTGCCCATACCAGAACAGACTCCCTGGACAGAGGAATCTGGATTATCAGTTCAAATACGGACAGAAGTGAAAGGAATAGTTGATAAAGAGGAACAGAATAGTCTACAGCGAAAAACAATAACTCTCAGTTTCCTGGATGAAGAATACCCACAAGACCTATGGATTCGTGTGTATACAGATGGATCAGCACAGAATGCAGTAAAAAATGGGGGAGCAGGTGCATATAT
The DNA here is from genome assembly GCA_032433765.1 of Megaustenia siamemsis. NCBI lineage: Eukaryota > Metazoa > Mollusca > Gastropoda > Stylommatophora > Ariophantidae > Megaustenia > Megaustenia siamemsis. The sequence goes on along the minus strand of JAVIAB010000046.1, from coordinate 56,805,785 downwards.
AGAATACCCAAATAACACTAGGGATATGAATAAAATAGCAACAGGGAAATATTGTCACAATTATGATGCAGAAATACAAGCAATAAAGTTAGCAATAGAAAAACTGCTGAACATTAATCTTAGCCCGCAGCCTGTAGTGTTTTTGACAGATGCAAGATCAGTACTCCAGGCACTACAATCCAGAAAATTACCACATCTGCAGACCTTATTGACTGAACTCTGCAAGCACCACAGGGTTGCCCTGCAGTGGATCCCATCTCACTGTGGAATACCAGGAAATGAGAAAGCAGATCAGTTGGCAAAGGAAGGTTCAACAGGCACACAACTAGATACACCTGTTACATACCATCATAAGAAACAGATAATCAAATCAATCAGAGGACCACAAGCCCCAAATCA
>JAVIAB010000046.1:56705386-56800386 GCA_032433765.1 Megaustenia siamemsis | reverse complement strand
GATTGTCTATAAGGATTTTGTCCATGTAGCCAAAACTCTAAGACAAATAGATTGTCTATAAGGATTTTGTCCATGTAGCCTAAACTCTAAGACAAATAGATTGTCTATAAGGAGCTTGTCCATGTAGCCAAAACTCTAAGACAAATAGATTGTCTATAAGGATTTTGTCCATGTAACCTAAACTCTAAGACAAATAGATTGTCTATAAGGAGTTTGTCCATGTAGCAAAAACTCTAAGACAAATAGATTGTCTATAAGTAGTTTGTCCATGTAGCCAAAACTCTAAGACAAATAGATTGTCTATAAGTAGTTTGTCCATGTAGCAAAAACTCTAAGACAAATAGATTGTCTATAAGTAGTTTGTCCATGTAACCTAAACTCTAAGACAAATAGATTGTCTATAAGTAGTTTGTCCATGTAGCCAAAACTCTAAGACAAATAGATTGTCTATAAGTAGTTTGTCCATGTAACCTAAACTCTAAGACAAATAGATTGTCTATAAGGATTTTGTCCATGTAGCCAAAACTCTAAGACAAATAGATTGTCTATAAGTAGTTTGTCCATGTAACCTAAACTCTAAGACAAATAGATTGTCTATAAGTAGTTAGTCCATGTAGCCAAAACTCTAAGACAAATAGATTGTCTATAAGGATTTTGTCCATGTAGCCAAAACTCTAAGACAAATAGATTGTCTATAAGTAGTTTGTCCATGTAGCCAAAACTCTAAGACAAATAGATTGTCTATAAGTAGTTTGTCCATGTAGCCAAACTCTAAGACAAATAGATTGTCTATAAGTAGTTTGTCCATGTAGCCAAAACTCTAAGACAAATAGATTGTCTATAAGTAGTTTGTCCATGTAGCCTAAACCCTAAGACAAATATATTGTCTATAAGGAGTTTGTCCATGTAGCCAAACTCTAAGACAAATAGATTGTCTATAAGGAGTTTGTCCATGTAGCCTAAACCCTAAGACAAATAGATTGTCTATAAGGAGTTTGTCCATGTAGCCAAAACTCTAAGACAAATAGATTGTCTATAAGGAGTTTGTCCATGTAGCCTAAACCCTAAGACAAATAGATTGTCTATAAGGAGTTTGTCCATGTAGCCAAAACTCTAAGACAAATAGATTGTCTATAAGTAGTTTGTCCATGTAGCCTAAACCCTAAGACAAATAGATTGTCTATAAGGAGTTTGTCCATGTAGCCTAAACCCTAAGACAAATAGATTGTCTATAAGTAGTTTGTCCATGTAGCCAAAACTCTAAGACAAATAGATTGTCTATAAGTAGTTTCTCCATGTAACCTAAACTCTAAGACAAATAGATTGTCTATAAGGAGTTTGTCCATGTAGCCTAAACCCTAAGACAAATAGATTGTCTATAAGGAGTTTGTCCATGTAGCCAAAACTCTAAGACAAATAGATTGTCTATAAGGAGTTTGTCCATGTAGCCTAAACCCTAAGACAAATAGATTGTCTATAAGGAGTTTGTCCATGTAGCCAAAACTCTAAGACAAATAGATTGTCTATAAGTAGTTTGTCCATGTAGCCTAAACCCTAAGACAAATAGATTGTCTATAAGGAGTTTGTCCATGTAGCCAAAACTCTAAGACAAATAGATTGTCTATAAGAAGTATCCACACATGTAAAATGCTACAAAAATTGAAAAGTGTTGTGGTTTTTTGATGATCTATGAACAAACAAAACCAAGATGACTTTCTTGTGCTACAGACTATGAGGATATAAGTCAATAGGGAAATATGAAACATGCCCAGAATTTGTGTAATTTAATCAGAGTCAGGCAGAGAAAGTTGAAAGAAAACGGCAGTTGTCCCAATGGCCTTGGGATATATACTCTATTTTAATATGACAGACAATATCTCTAAGATAATATCCATCGACAAAACAAAAACAGACAGCCCACAATCATCATCAAGAGTGAAGAACTTGAAATTGTAACAAACTTTGAATATCTCGAATCTGTAGTAGCTAAAATTGGAGACTGCTGGAAAAAGATTAAAAGAAGATTAGCAATAGCAACACCTAAAATTAAATGTCATGAAGAACATGTGGCACAGTACCAGCAAGGCTGTACAATTAAAATTACTGAGAACATGTATCTTCCCGATAGCAACATATGGTTGGCAATCACGGACAATCTCGCAAACAGTAAGAAAGAAAATTGATTCATTTGAAACAAAATGCTACAGAAATATCCTTAACATACCTTGGATACCAAAAAAAGACAATGAAGACATATTAAAATATTGAAACATTAAAAATAACTGGCTTATAAGTACCATTCTACAGAGGAAATTAAAATACTATGGCCCTGTCAAAAGACACTGCGTGCTGGAAAAAAAAAATAATGGAAAGCACTGTTCAGAAATGGGGATATAAACAAAAAAATAGATGAAAAAATCAGAAAGAGAGATATAAACAAAAAAATAGATGAAAAAATCAGAAAGAGAGATATAAACAAAAAAATAGATGAAAAAATCAGAAAGAGAGATATAAACAAAAAAATAGATGAAAAAATCAGAAACAGAGATATAAACAAAAAAATAGATGAAAAAATCAGAAACAGAGATATAAACAAAAAAATAGATGAAAAAATCAGAAACAGAGATATAAACAAAATAGGTGAAACAAAACCAGAAACAGAAATATAAACAAAATAGATGAAACAAAATCAGAAACAGAAATATAAACAAAAGCTTTGGAGTAACACTAATGATAAATCAATCTAGGAAACAACAAATCAAATTGTTTAGACAAGTAACACTAGAAATCATCCCTCAAAGAGCAGTAACACTCAGAAACAACAAGGAAAGGTAGCCCTAGAGGATAATGAATTCATGAAATAGCTGCCATAGAGTACCATGCAGGAAGCACAAAAGTCATTAAACAGAATACATCCTTTTTACCTTATTGCTTGTAGAATGGCTCAGGCAAAAGCAGCTTTCCAAAAATTGAGGAAGATACTATGCAATCCATTTTTGACAATAGAAACAAGAAAAAGAGTTCTTAAATGTTATGTAGAGCCAGTCTTAACATATGGATGTGAATCATGGACAATAGGACAACAGACAAGAAAATCACTGAAGTCTGTAGAAATGTGGTTTTGCAGAAGAATGTTGAGAATAGCATGGACAGCTAAGAACAGTAATGAAAATGTTCAGAAAGAGGTCAAAGCAAAAAGAGAACTAATTTCCAAATTTAGAAAGAAACAATTATCAATTTTTGGCCATGTAATGAGAAGAGAACAGCTGGAATATATTGTGACAGCTGGGAAAATTGAGGGACGAAGAGATAGAGGGAAGCAAAGAGAAAATATACCAGACAGCTTAAGAGAATGGCTTAAAAAAGAAGGTCAACAACAGAAATGATAAATAACTGTCGAGACTGAAAGTTGTGGAGAGACGTGATCACCTACGCCAGCAGGCTTGGTACCTGATGCTGATGACCTTATTATTAAATGCAAACAGCAGCAAAGTAAACTTTAAGACAAATAGATCTCCATAGAGAGGACATAAAAGGAAATATTAATCTAATGAAAATACTGGTCCATGCTAGACAATGAATTATGATAGATGAATTATGACGAATTATGATAGACAAATGAATTATGGTAGACAAATGTGTGTGTGACGGGATACAGCTTATATTGAATGTGTTACTGTGTGTGTGTGATGGGGTACAGCTTATATTGAATGTGTTACTATGTGTGTGTGATGGGGTACAGCTTATATTGAATGTGTTACTGTGTGTGTGTGACGGGATACAGCTTATATTGAATGTGTTACTGTGTGTGTGTGATGGGGTACAGCTTATATTGAATGTGTTACTGTGTGTGTGTGATGGGGTACAGCTTATATTGAATGTGTTACTGTGTGTGATGGGGTACAGCTTATATTGAATGTGTTACTGTGTGATGGGGTACAGCTTATATTGAATGTGTTACTGTGTGATGGGGTACAGCTTATATTGAATGTGTTACTGTGTGATGGGGTACAGCTTATATTGAATGTGTTACTGTGTGTGAAGGTGTACATCTTATATTGAATGTGTTACTGTGTGTGATGGGGTACAGCTTATATTGAATGTGTTACTGTGTGTGACAGGGTACAGCTTATATTGAATGTGTTACTGTGTGTGATGGTGTACAGCTTATATTGAATGTGTTACTGTGTGTGACGGGGTATAGCTTATATTGAATATGTTAATGTGTTTGTGTGATGGTGTACAGCTTATATTGAATGTGTTACTGTGTGTGACGGGGTACAGCTTAAATTGAATGTGTTACTGTGTGTGACGGGGTACAGCTTATATTGAATGTGTTACTGTGTGTGACGGGGTACAGCTTATATTGAATGTGTTACTGTGTGTGATGGTGTACAGCTTATATTGAATGTGTTACTGTGTGTGTGATGGTGTACAGCTTATATTGAATGTGTTACTGTGTGTGTGTGTGATGGTGTACAGCTTATATTGAATGTGTTACTGTGTGTGTGTGTGATGGTGTACAGCTTATATTGAATGTTACTGTGTGTGTGTGTGTGTGATGGTGTACAGCTTATATTGAATGTTACTGTGTGTGTGTGTGTGATGGTGTACAGCTTATATTGAATGTTACTGTGTGTGTGTGTGTGACGGTGTACAGCTTATATTGAATGTTACTGTGTGTGTGTGTGATGGTTTACAGCTTATATTGAATGTTACTGTGTGTGTGTGTGTGTGTGACGGTGTACAGCTTATATTGAATGTGTTACTGTGTGTGTGTGTGACGGTGTACAGCTTATATTGAATGTTACTGTGTGTGATGGTGTACAGCTTATATTGAATGTTACTGTGTGTGATGGTGTACAGCTTATATTGAATGTTACTGTGTGTGTGTGTGTGACGGTGTACAGCTTATATTGAATGTGTTACTGTGTGTGATGGGGTACAGCTTATATTGAATGTGTTACTGTGTGTGATGGGGTACAGCTTATATTGAATGTGTTACTGTGTGTGATGGTGTACAGCTTATATTGAATGTGTTACTGTGTGTGACGGGGTACAGCTTATATTGAATGTGTTACTGTGTGTGATGGGGTACAGCTTATATTGAATGTGTTACTGTGTGTGATGGGGTACAGCTTATATTGAATGTGTTACTGTGTGTGACGTTTGTACAGCTTATATTGAATGTGTTACTGTGTGTGATGGGGTACAGCTTATATTGAGTGTGTTACTGTGTGTGACGGGGTACAGCTTATATTGAATGTGTTACTCTGTGTGTGATGGGGTACAGCTTATATTGAATGTGTTACTCTGTGTGTGTATGTGACGGGGTACAGCTTATATTGAATGTGTTACTGTGTGTGTGTGACAGGGTACAGCTTATATTGAATGTGTTACTGTGAGTAATGGGGTATAGCTTATATTGAATGTGTTACTGTGAGTAATGGGGTATAGCTTATATTGAATGTGTTATTGTGTGTGACGGGGTACAGCTTATATTGAATGTGTCACTGTGTATGACGGGGTACAGCTCATATTTAATGTGTAACTATGTGACAGTCTACAGCTCATATTTAATGTGTCACTGTGTGACAGTTTACAGCTCATATTTAATGTGTCACTATGTGACAGCCTACAGCTCATATTTAATGTGTCACTATGTGACAGCCTACAGCTCATATTTAATGTGTCACTATGTGACAGCCTACAGCTCATATTTAATGTGTCACTATGTGACAGTCTACAGCTCATATTTAATGTGTCACTATGTGACAGCCTACAGCTCATATTTAATGTGTCACTATGTGACAGCCTACAGCTCATATTTAATGTGTTACATTTCTTGAAGAAACATTCATAAAAAGAAAGCACAGAAAGGCTAAGATGCTGTTATTCGGGTAAAACAAAATTAGACTTGTACACTAAAAGCCATCGAGATGTAAATATAAAATTGTTTTTTTGACTTCCCAATGATAAACTACAGAATTGTGATCTGATGTTACGGGTGCTATTCCTCATTGTTATTATCTCCTACAACTCTGAAGACAGAAACCCCAATCAGCCGTGTCAGACTACCCAAGCCAACAGGGACATATTAACAAGCAACTATTAGTATGTAAAGCTAGCATACTGACATTACATACAATCTCAGCTGTTTATACAACGCACATAAAAACAGATGTTTAAAATGGGAAAAATTAAACAGCCTGCAAGTTGATGACAAAGACATGTTAAAACGTGAACTAATGTTGTCTTTGTATTAGATGTGACATATTTGTTCTGTAATACTGGGGCCTCAGTGGCTGAGTGGTTAGTGTGCACACTTCCTGATTGGAAGGGTCCAAGTTTGATTCCCAGAAGTGGTGGACTTTTTTTCCAGACCAAACCTCTAAAAATGGGTACCAGAGAATTTTGTAGGAAGCAAAGCCAGCCTGGCATGATGCTGACCATATCACCCAAAAAATGTGCAGTGGTTATGGAAACATATGGTTATTAACATCATTGTCCACATATATCTAGCAAGGTATGGAGGGAAGCTTTCCTTCCTTTTTTCTTTTTTTAATACTGAAGCCATTCGTCCAATCACTTAATGAGCAGCATCTGTTGTCAACCTCTGTTTGTTGAGCATGAGGATGTTTCCTTATTATTTAATATTTGTTGTTTGTTGAACATCCCATTGGATGATGATGTTTCCTTATTATTTAACATCTGCTGTTGGCATTTCTTTGTTTCTTTCAATAAAGAAGTGTGCCACCTTGTCTTTTCCTGCTACATCATTTTTTAAAAATTTTAAATCAATGAAATTTGTAAACATTGTATTCCTATTTGATGACATTTTTTGTGATTTGCTTCATCTTCCAAGTTGATAATTAAAGTATAACAACATGGACACACAATAAAACCCAGAATGTAATAAAAATTGTCTACAAATTTTATTCATGCGAAAAATTGCTTGGAAATCATTATATATAAATAAATGCTTGTTCTTATAATTAGGTTTTGAATTGTTTGGGTATTTGTTTCATCAATCCAATCTGTACAGAACTAAAAGCTAATGACTCAGGCACAAAATGAAAGCCAAATCTTACATGCAACTTGCTACAAAGAAGAGGCTATATCCATACTGATGTTAGAGTTACCGTTAGACTTTGTTGTTGCACACAGAAGGAATTAGTTTGCTTTATATTCATGGCATGGCTGCATGTTGTATTGACACACAAATATTGAGTTTAAAACAAAAGTGAAACATGTCAGAAATATGCTCCACTTGTTAGCCTGTAGAAGCAGGGGCAAACACAATATCATGGCTGAGAAAAGCAAAAATACATTGTGACATTAAAACTCTTTCTAGGAATAACTGCCTGTGAATTGATAGGACTTTAGCTTGTTTCAGAATCTCAATAATGGGGACATCTGAAAGCGAATAAGAAAGAAGAACACTTGGAACCAATAAACTAACACAAGGATCACTATAATGTGGCTATGTGAAATCAAATGTTGAGATTACAGAAGAAAAGAGTCATGTATAAAAGCATGATCAATTTGAAAATCATAACACAAAATGAGAAAGAAGTGAACAGAGATTTGTTAACATATCATATAGAAGGAATGTGCAAAGAAAAAGCAGAATCTTTTCTTGACACAGTATTTAAGCAGATGATAATTTCATTATCGATGTTCAAAATAGTCCCACTCTAGTTCAATGTACCAAGGAGATAGTATTGGTAGAGACTGTGGGAAAGATTTCATCTCAGACACAGCCACTCATGCACCACCTACAGAACATCATCCAGTAACTTTATACCACTTGGTGCATCCTTCAATGGACTGTGGGAAAGATTTCATCTCAGACACAGCCACTCATGCACCACCTACAGAACATCATCATCATCCAGTAACTTTATACCACTTGGTGCATCCTTCAATGGACTGTGGGAAAGATTTCATCTCAGACACAGCCACTCATGCACCACCTACAGAACACCATCCAGTAACTTTATACCACTTGGTGCATCCTTCAATGGACTGTGGGAAAGATTTCATCTCAGACACAGCCACTCATGCACCACCTACAGAACATCATCATCATCCAGTAACTTTATACCACTTGGTGCATCCTTCAATGGACTGTGGGAAAGATTTCATCTCAGACACAGCCACTCATGCACCACCTACAGAACATCATCCAGTAACTTTATACCACTTGGTGCATCCTTCAATGGACTGTGGAAAGATTTCATCTCAGACACAGCCACTCATGCACCACCTACAGAACATCTTCATCATCCAGTAACTTTATACCACTTGGTGCATCCTTCAATGGACTGTGGGAAAGATTTCATCTCAGACACAACCACTCATGCACCACCTACAGAACATCATCATCATCCAGTAACTTTATACCACTTGGTGCATCCTTCAATGGACTGTGGGAAAGATTTCATCTCAGACACAGCCACTCATGCACCACCTACAGATCATCATCCAGTAACTTTATACCACTTGGTGCATCCTTCAATGGACTGTGGGAAAGATTTCATCTCAGACACAGCCACTCATGCACCACCTACAGAACATCATCCAGTAATGTTATACCACTTGGTGCATCCTTCAATGGACTGTGGGAAAGATTTCATCTCAGACACAGCCACTCATGCACCACCTACAGAACATCTTCATCATCCAGTAACTTTATACCACTTGGTGCATCCTTCAATGGACTGTGGGAAAGATTTCATCTCAGACACAGCCACTCATGCACCACCTACAGAACATCATCCAGTAACTTTATACCACTTGGTGCATCCTTCAATGGACTGTGGGAAAGATTTCATCTCAGACACAGCCACTCATGCACCACCTACAGAACATCTTCATCATCCAGTAACTTTATACCACTTGGTGCATCCTTCAATGGACTGTGGGAAAGATTTCATCTCAGACACAGCCACTCATGCACCACCTATAGAACATCTTCATCATCCAGCAACTTTATACCACTTGGTGCATCCTTCAATGGACAGAAGATGTGTGGAGATCTGATTGGGCATGCTTGGGTGAGTATGCAGGGTGCTGGATGCACTCAAACTGCAACTCATTGACAATGTTGCTCTAACAGTATGTAGTTTTCACACTGTATAAAGGAGACACACTCCCAAAGTCTGCACCATTTCTGGCAAATTGTTGGCCTCAAATTTCCCTCAAGAGTTTTGAGTGACATTGGTAACTGTGCTTTCTCTGGACTAACAATACTCTAAGAACAGCCCTGTATGGTCACAGTCCTTTCTCTGGGCATGTAGTGCTCTAAGACTGCCTCCTTGTGGTCACAGTCCTTTCTCTGGGCATGTAGTACTCTAAGATTGACTCCTTGTGGTCACAGTCATTTCTCTGGACATGTAGTGCTCTAAGATTGCCTCCTTGTGGTCACAGTCATTTCTCTGAGCATGTAGTACTCTAAGATTGACTCCTTGTGGTCACAGTCCTTTCTCTGGGTATGTAGTGCTCTAAGATTGACTCCTTGTGGTCACAGTCCTTTCTCTGGGCATGTAGTGCTCTAAGATTGACTCCTTGTGGTCACAGTCCTTTCTCTGGGCATGTAGTACTCTAAGATTGACTCCTTGTGGTCACAGTCCTTTCTCTGGGCATGTAGTACTCTAAGATTGACTCCTTGTGGTCACAGTCCTTTCTCTGGGCATGTAGTACTCTAAGATTGACTCCTTGTGGTCACAGTCCTTTCTCTGGGCATGTAGTGCTCTAAGATTGCCTCCTTGTGGTCACAGTCATTTCTCTGGGCATGTAGTGCTCTAAGATTGCCTCCTTGTGGTCACAGTCATTTCTCTGGACATGTAGTGCTCTAAGATTGCCTCCTTGTGGTCACAGTCATTTCTCTGGACATGTAGTGCTCTAAGATTGCCTCCTTGTGGTCACAGTCATTTCTCTGGACATGTAGTGCTCTAAGATTGCCTCCTTGTGGTCACAGTCATTTCTCTGGACATGTAGTGCTCTAAGATTGCCTCCTTGTGGTCACAGTCCTTTCTCTGGACATGTAGTGCTCTAAGATTGCCTCCTTGTGGTCACAGTCATTTCTCTGGACATGTAGTGCTCTAAGATTGCCTCCTTGTGGTCACAGTCATTTGTCTTGGCACATGGTGCTCTAAGATCAGCCTCTTATGATCACAGACATTTCTCTTGGCACATAGTGCTCTAAGATTAGCCTCTTATAGTCACAGTCATTTCTCTGGGTACATAGTGTTCTGAGATAAGCCCCTTATGGTCAGTCATTTATCTGGGCACATAGTGCTCTAAGATTAGCCTCTTATGATCACAGTCATTTCTCTTGGCACATAGTGCTCTAAGATTAGCCTCATATGATCACAGTCATTTCTCTGGGCACATAGTGCTCTAAGATTAGCCTCTTATGATCACAGTCATTTCTCTTGGCACATAGTGTTCTAAGATAAGCCCCTTATGGTCAGTCATTTCTCTGGGCACATAGTGCTCTAAGATGAGCCTCTTAAGATCACAGTCATTTCTCTTGGCACATAGTGTTCTAAGATTAGCCTCTTATGATCACTTCTCTGGGCATATAGTGCTCTAAGATCAGCCTCTTATAGTCACAGTCATTTCTCTGGGCACATAGTGTTCTAAGATCAGCCCCTTATGGTCACAGTCATTTCTCTGGGCACATAGTGTTCTAAGAAATCCCCTTATGGTCACAGTCATTTCTCTGGGTACATAGTGCTCTAAGTTCAGCCCCTTATAGTCACAGTCATTTCTCTGGGCACATAGCGTTCTAAGATCAGCCCCTTATGGTCACAGTCATTTCTCTGGGCACATAGTGCTCTAAGATCAGCCTCTTATGGTCACAGTCATTTCTTGGACATATAGTACTCTAAGATCAGCTTCTTAAGGTCACAGTCATTTCTTGTACATATAGTGCTCTAAGATCAGCCTCTTAAGGTCACAGTCATTTCTTGTACATATAGTGCTCTAAGATCAGCCTCTTATGGCCATAGTCATTTCTCTGGGCACATAGTGCTCTAAGATCAGCCCCTTATGATCACAGTCCTTTCTCTGGACATATAGGCTCTAAAGTCAGCCCCTTATAGTCACAGTCATTTCTTGGACATATAGTGCTCTAAGATCAGCCTCTTAAGATCACAGTCATTTCTTGGACATATAGGCTCTAAAGTCAGCCCCTTATAGTCACAGTCATTTCTTGGACATATAGTGCTATAAGACTCTTGTGATCCCCAGAAGACAACATGACTTAGTCTGAAGATCACTGCACCAGCAACTTCTTGGGTTTTGCGGAGGAGGTGAAGAAGCACTTCTTGCTTTGTTGTTTGGCTATCACAAGTGTGCTTATCTCTCATTGATTACACTCCTGCTATCACAAGTGTACTCAGCTCTCATTGATTACACTCCTGCTATCACAAGTGTACTCAGCTGTCATTGATTACACTCCTGCTATCACAAGAGTACTCAGCTCTCATTCTTTACACTCCTGCTATCACAAGTGTACTCAGCTCTCATTGATTACACTCCTGCTATCACAAGTGTACTCAGCTCTCATTGATTACACTCCTGCTATTAGAAGTGTACTCAGTACTCTCATTGTTTACACTTCTGCTATTAGAAGTGTACTCAGCTCTCATTGTTTACACTCCTGCTATTAGAAGTGTACTCAGTACTCTCATTGTTTACACTTCTGCTATTAGAAGTGTACTCAGCTCTCATTGTTTACACTCCTGCTATCACAAGTGTACTCAGCTCTCATTGTTTACACTCCTGCTATCACAAGTGTACTCAGCTCTCATTGTTTACACTCCTGCTATTAGAAGTGTACTCAGTACTCTCATTGTTTACACTTCTGCTATTAGAAGTGTACTCAGCTCTCATTGTTTACACTCCTGCTATTAGAAGTGTACTCAGCTCTCATTGTTTACACTCCTGCTATTAGAAGTGTATTCAACTCTCATTGTTTACACTTCTGCTATTAGAAGTGTACTCAGCTCTCATTGTTTACACTCCTGCTATTAGAAGTTATTCAGCTCTTATTGTTTACACTCCTGCTATCACAAGTGTACTCAGCTCTTATTGTTTACACTCCTGCTATTAGAAGTGTACTCAGCTCTCATTGTTTACACTCCTGCTATTAGAAGTGTACTCAGCTCTCATTGTTTACACTTCTGCTATTAGAAGTGTACTCAGCTCTCATTGTTTACACTCCTATTAGAAGTGTATTCAGCTCTCATTGTTTACACTCCTGCTATTAGAAGTGTTCTCAGCTCTCATTGTTTACACTCCTGCTATTAGAAGTGTACTCAGCTCTCATTGTTTACACTCCTATTAGAAGTGTATTCAGCTCTCATTGTTTACACTCCTGCTATTAGAAGTGTACTCAGCTCTCATTGTTTACACTTCTGCTATTAGAAGTGTACTCAGCTCTCATTGTTTACACTCCTATTAGAAGTGTACTCAGCTCTCATTGTTTACACTCCTGCTATTAGAAATGTACCAAGCTCTCATCTACAGTGATAATATGTTGCAGAAATGCTAAAAAATAGCTTCAAGCTGGCACACAAGATCTTGGCAAACATGGAGATGTCTCTCTTCCATTCCAGGCATCAATAATTTGGGCACAGTATTTTCCTTCAAAATGTGAGGCAGATAAATGAACTACTGGCTAAAAGTATTTTCCTTCTAAATGTGAGACAGATTAATGAACTACTGGCTAAAAGTATTTTCCTTCTAAATGTGAGACAGATTAGTGAACTACTGGCTTAAAGTATTTTCCTTCTAAATGTGAGACAGATTAGTGAACTACTGGCTTAAAGTATTTTCCTTCTAAATGTGAGACAGATTATTGAACTACTGGCTTAAAGTATTTTCCTTCATTTTGTGAGACAGATTAGTGAACTACTAGCTTAAAATATGTTCTTCTAAATGCGAGACAGATTATTGAACTACTAGCTTAAAGTATTTTCCTCCAGAATGTGAGACAGATTAGTGAACTATTGGCTTAAAGTATTTTCCTCCAGAATGTGAGACAGATTAGTGAACTACTAGATTAAAGTATTTTCTTCCAGAATGTGAGACAGATTATTGAACTACTAGCTTAAAGTATTTTCCTCCAGAATGTGAGACAGATTAGTGAACTATTGGCTTAAAGTATTTTCCTCCAGAATGTGAGACAGATTAGTGAACTATTGGCTTAAAGTATTTTCCTCCAGAATGTGACACAGATTAGTGAACTACTGGCTTAAAGTATTTTCCTCCAGAATGTGACACAGATTAGTGAACTACTGGCTAAAGTATTTTCCTTCTAAATGTGAGACAGATTAGTGAACTACTAGTTTAAAGTATTTTCCTTCTAAATGTGAGACAGATTAGTGAACTACTGGCTAAAGTATTTTCCTTCTAAATGTGAGACAGATTAGTGAACTACTGGCTAAAGTATTTTCCTTCTAAATGTGAGACAGATTATTGAACTACTAGCTTAAAGTATTTTCCTCCAGAATGTGAGACAGATTAGTGAACTATTGGCTTAAAGTATTTTCCTCCAGAATGTGAGACAGATTAGTTAACTACTGGCTTAAAGTATTTTCCTTCTAAATGTGAGACAGATTAGTGAACTACTGGCTTAAAGTATTTTCCTCCAGAATGTGAGACAGATTAGTGAACTACTGGCTTAAAGTATTTTCCTCCAGAATGTGACACAGATTAGTGAACTACTGGCTTAAAGTATTTTCCTCCAGAATGTGACACAGATTAGTGAACTACTGGCTAAAGTATTTTCCTTCTAAATGTGAGACAGATTAGTGAACTACTAGTTTAAAGTATTTTCCTTCTAAATGTGAGACAGATTAGTGAACTACTGGCTAAAGTATTTTCCTTCTAAATGTGAGACAGATTAGTGAACTACTAGTTTAAAGTATTTTCCTTCTAAATGTGAGACAGATTAGTGAACTACTAGTTTAAAGTATTTTCCTTCTAAATGTGAGACAGATTAGTGAACTACTGGCTTAAAGTATTTTCCCCAGAATGTGAGACAGATTAGTGAACTACTGGCTTAAGGTATTTTAATCCAGAATGTGAGACAGATTAGTGAACTACTGGCTTAAAGTATTTTTCTCCAGAATGTGACACAGATTAGTGAACTACTGGCTTAAAGTATTTTCCTCCAGAATGTGAGACAGATTAGTGAACTACTAGCTTAAAGTATTTTCCTCCAGAATGTGAGACAGATTAATGAACTACTAGCTTAAAGTATTTTCCTCCAGAATGTGAGACAGATTAGTGAACTACTGGCTTAAAGTATTTTCCTCCAGAATGTGAGACAGATTAATGAACTACTAGCTTAAAGTATTTTCCTTCAAAATGTGAGATAGATTAGTGAACTACTAGCTTAAAGTATTTTCCTACAAAATGTGAGACAGATTAGTGAACTATTGGCTTAAAGTATTTTCCTCCAGAATGTGACACAGATTAGTGAACTACTAGTTTAAAGTATTTTCCTTCTAAATGTGAGACAGATTAGTGAACTACTAGTTTAAAGTATTTTCCTTCTAAATGTGAGACAGATTAGTGAACTACTAGATTAAAGTATTTTCCTCCAGAATGTGAGACAGATTAGTGAACTACTGGCTTAAAGTATTTTCCTCCAGAATGTGAGACAGATTAGTGAACTATTGGCTTAAAGTATTTTCCTTCTAAATGTGAGACAGATTAGTGAACTACTGGCTTAAAGTATTTTCCTCCAGAATGTGAGACAGATTAGTGAACTACTGGCTTAAAGTATTTTCCTCCAGAATGTGACACAGATTAGTGAACTACTGGCTAAAGTATTTTCCTTCTAAATGTGAGACAGAACTATAGTTTGACTCTTCTTTCTTGTGTGTTTTACTGCTGGGGGAATTAGACTCTTATGCAGACTTTGCTTGTGAAGTGGACCATTTTGTTTTGTGAATGGAACCAATGAAATAGAACAACAGGCTTCATTCTAATGTGAGCCACAACAATGAGCCACTGTTACAACACAGACTGAATGCAAGCCATACCTGAAGATCTATGTGGTCTGATAGCTGTGGTAATGTTGTTATTTGTGGTGGTGGAACTGATGGCACCTGTGGTGGTTGTGACTGTGGTAAGATGTGTGGCTGATTCATGTGGAGCTGCTTGTCTTTCTTCTTGTCAGACTTCTCAGGCCTGCCTTCCCTCCAAGATTTGTCCTTTGGTGGTGGTGCTGGAGGCTGTGAAAAGCATCACAGAAATAGTTTCAGTGTTTACTAAGAGTTTACTCACTGTTACTTAATTCACAGAAATAGTTTCAGTGTTTACTAAGAGTTTACTCACTGTTACTTAATTCACAGATATAGTTTCAGTGTTTACTAAGAGTTTACTCACTGTTACTTAATTCACAGAAATAGTTTCAGTGTTTACTAAGAGTTTACTCACAGTTACTTAATTCACAGAAATAGTTTCAGTGTTTACTAAGAGTTTACTCACTGTTACTTAATTCACAGAAATAGTTTCAGTGTTTACTAAGAGTTTACTCACTGTTACTTAATTCACAGAAATAGTTTCAGTGTTTACTAAGAGTTTACTCACTGTTACTTAATTCACAGAAATAGTTTCAGTGTTTACTAAGAGTTTACTCACTGTTACTTAATTCAAATACTAGCTTAAAGTATTTTCCTCCAGAATGTGAGACAGATTAGTGAACTACTAGCTTAAAGTATTTTCCTCCAGAATGTGAGACAGATTAATGAACTACTAGCTTAAAGTATTTTCCTCCAGAATGTGAGACAGATTAGTGAACTACTGGCTTAAAGTATTTTCCTCCAGAATGTGAGACAGATTAATGAACTACTAGCTTAAAGTATTTTCCTTCAAAATGTGAGATAGATTAGTGAACTACTAGCTTAAAGTATTTTCCTACAAAATGTGAGACAGATTAGTGAACTACAAGCTTAAAGTATTTTCCTTCTAAATGTGAGACAGATTAGTGAACTACTAGCTTAAAGTATTTTCCTACAAAATGTTAGACAGATTAATGAACTACTAGCTTAAAGTATTTTCCTTCTAAATGTAACACAGATTCAATATAAAATTCATTCAGAAATTAATACAAAACCTGGTAGGAAAGTCTTATTACCTAGAACAAACAACTTTGACTACAATAGCAGCTGGCTTGCAGGAAGGGTCAAGGGGAGCAGACCCAGTGAAAATAATGCTGAGAAGTTCACACAGTCTAATAAAGTGTGCCACAACATGTTTTGCAAACAAAGAAGACAAATGCACATAGAATCTATGAAAACATGACTTGCTGATCTAGAGACCTGCAGTCACAATAGCTGACAGCTGATCATGACCTCACTTGACTCCCCAGTTGGCATCAAAACAGACAGGAGGTTAATATATAAAAAAAACAATTCATCATCCCCATCATCGAGTGCTGTCTCCGCAACGAAGGTTGGCTACCATAGATCGCCATTCTACTCTGTCTCTTGCTTTGATGGTGCAGATTGTCACAGGCTGATTTGTCTGCCTTTTGATGTTACTCGTCCATGTTAGTCTTGGTCTGCCTCTGCCTCTATTACCTTGTATTTTCCCTTTCAATATTACTTTTAGTAGACTGTTGTGTCTTTTAACATGCCCCAAAAATCTCATTTGTCTAGTTCTAATTGTGTTTAGTAGTTCTCTTTTCATTTTTAGTTGTTTTAAAACTTCATAATTTGCTTTCTTTTCTTTTCATCCAATTCTACCTATTCTTCTATAAATCTACATTTCAAAGGCTTCAATTTTATGTTCTGTTTTCTTGTCTAATGTCCATGTTTCTACACCATACAGGAATATTGAGAAGATGTAACATTTTGCTATTCTTAGTTTTATATAAACATATATAACACTGGACACATACCCGAACATGTAGTAAAATCTATCTTTGTAGCCATATCGAAGAAGTCAGGTGCCACTGATTGTGAAGACCATCGCACTATTAGTCTCATGAAATATGACCAAAATATTACTAAGAATCATCATGAGACGTTAAAGGAAAAAAATAAAACCAGAAATAAGTGAGGAACAATGTGGATTTGTGGAAGGAAAGGGCACCAATAATATACACCTTAAGAACATTGATAGATCTGCAAATCATAAAAACACATGTACTGGCAACAAACAGCAGCTATACAAATTAACAACCAAACAGGACAATTCCAATATATAAAGCAAGGAGTCAGACAAGGATGTGTTTTGTCACTGGATTTGTTTTCACTTTACAGCAAAGATATTATGAGATCAGTAGTAGACAAAAAAGGAATTGAAGTCAACGGCCACAACATAAATAATTTACGATATGCGGATGACACAGTCTTAATAGCAGAGACAGAGAATGAACTACAAGAAATGATAGACATAATAGTAAAAGAAAGCAACAAGAAAAGTCTCAGTCTGAATAGTAAGAAAACAGGTCATATCAAAGAAAGAATCATCACCATCATGCAGCATAAAAATAAACAGGACAAATCTGAAACAAGTGCAACGTGTCAAATACTTGGGCACAATAATAACATCAGATGGAAAATGCACCACAGAAATAAAAAGCAGAATAGCTCAGGCCAAAATAGCATTTCAGAAAATGAAAAATATCTTATGCAACAAATCTATGTCAATAGAAATGAGAAAGAAAGTTCATCGGTGCTATATAGAACCAATTCTGACCTATGGAAGCGAATCATGGGCAGTAGACAAGCAAATGAAAAGACGATTAGGGGCCACAGAGATGGGATTTCTCAGAAGAATGTTGAAAGTTCCCTGGACAGCTAAAAAGACCAATGAGGAAGTTCTCAAAGAGGTCAATACAAAAAGGGAGCTCCTAAAAAACATCAGAAAGAAACAACCAACATTTTTGGGCACATCATGAGAAGAGGAAAGTTGGAATACTTGGTTACAACTGGCAAAATAAAAAGAGATCGCAGACAACAAAGAGAGAAAATACTGGATAGCTTGGTGTCGTGGCATGGAAAACAATCAACAATATAACTGATACGATGTACTGTAGATTGAAGATTGTGAAAGGACATGAACATCTACGCCAACCAGTATGGCACATGATGATGATTCTTAGTTTTAGCCCTGGTGTTATTTGTTTTGATGTTAGTATACTTTTCATGGCATTAAAATTACTTTTTGCTAGATGTATTAGCAGAAGATGTTTATAAGAAGATGTATTAGCAGAAAACAAACTAGGAAATTAGAGAAATCGCCAATCAACCACTAATATCATCAGTAATCAAGAAAAGACATTAGACATATGTTGAACATGTGATGAGAAGAGATAATAACTGAATAACCTCAAGTGGGAAACAACGGGTAGTAGGAAAAGAGGCCAACCCAGAGAAACACTAAGAAGAACATTGATCAGAGAGGCAAAGGCAGCAGGAATCAGCTCCCTCAATGAGATTGAGATGCTTGCACAGAACAGAGACAAATGGCAAGATTTGATAAAAGATCTTTACAAGAATTGAGACTGCTAGAAAGACAATTTTGAAACAGGGAAAGAGTATCTGGGTCTATGCCCTATGGGCCGACTACAGCTCGAAAGGTCGACAGATAGATTATTAGCAAACTGGTGTTAATGATCAAGTGCATCGTATTTCAGCATACAAGCTTGAATGCACAATTTCTTTCTTTTAATAATAAACAGATAAAATATCTGAAGATACAGAAGATGGGAACTAAACTATAAGCACACACAAAACAGCAATGCCCTGAAGAAAACAGAAACATGAAATGTCCTCTCAACATGTACATTTCAAGTTTCAACAAACCACACAGGTTAAGACTAAAATGAAACTTACACTTGCTTGCGTGTGTCCTGCCGTGACAAGAGTGCCGGAGCTACTGGTGGAGTGGCTGCTAATACTGTGGGTATCATTGGCTTTGTTGCTGTTGGTCTGAGAAATGTAGAAGGACCTCTGGGTGTGGTTGGTGGTGGAGGACACAGCCGCAGGCACTGGTGAGCTGGCATTAGGGTAACGCATTTGGACAATGCGATGGCATGCTGGAAGTAGGCGTCATCATTCAGATGTTTGGTAATGAGCACATGATTATAGGATGATCATGATTATAGGATGATCATTCATGTAAATAGATGAGCACATTATAGGATGATCATTCAGGATAGATCATTTATAGGATGAGATAGATGAGCACATGATTATAGGATGATCGTTCAAGATTATAGGATGATCGATAGATAGATGAGCACATGATTATAGGATGATCGTTCAAGTAGATAGATGAGCACATGGTTATAGGATGATCATCCATGTAGATAGATGAGCACATGATTATAGGATGATCGTTCAAGTAGATAGATGAGCACATGATTATAGGATGATCATCCATGTAGATAGATGAGCACATGATTATAGGATGATCGTTCAAGTAGATAGATGAGCACATGATTATAGGATGATCGTTCAAGTAGATAGATGAGCACATGATTATAGGATGATCGTTCAAGTAGATAGATGAGCACATGATTACAGGATGATCATCCATGTAGATAGATGAGCACATGATTATAGGATGATCATCCATGTAGATAGATGAGCACATGATTATAGGATGATCATCCATGTAGATAGATGAGCACATGATTATAGGATGATCATTCATATAAATAGATAGATGAGTACATGATTATAGGATGATCGTTCATATAAATAGATAGATGAGTACATGATTATAGGATGATCATTCATATAAATAGATAGATGAGCACATGATTATAAGATGATCATTCATATAAATAGATAATGAGCACATGATTATAGGATGATCATTCATATAAACAGATAATGAGCACATAATTATAGGATGATCATTCATATAAATAGATAATGAGCACATGATTATAGGATGATCATTCATATAAATAGATAATGAGCACATGATTATAGGATGATCATTCATATAAATAGATAATGAGCACATGATTATAGGATGATCATTCATATAAATAGATAATGAGCACATGATTATAGGATGATCATTCATATAAACAGATGATAATAAGCACAGGATTATAGGGATATTGACATGTTAAGATTTTACGTTATGACAATATCAAAGAAGATGCATATTATGGCTATATCAATGGAGGTGTCGTGTTACTGCTATATCAATGGAGGTGTTGTGTTACTGCTATATAAATGGAGGTGTTGTGTTACTGCTATATAAATGGAGGTGTTGTGTTACTGCTAGATCAATGGAGGTGTTGTGTTACTGCTATATCAATGGAGGTGTTGTGTTACTGCTAGATCAATGGAGGTGTTCAATCATTTGATCAGTTCTCAAATTTTCTAGCCCCTGGATCAAAAGATGAAAATAGAGCTTACCGTCTTGGAAAACCCTTTCCACATTCAGCCCATAGGTGGCACAGGTCTCATAGTATGAGCACCGTTTTAGATCACTGGCCAGTTTCCTAGCACTGGTGTCATCAATGATACGTGGATTGCTCTCACTAATGGCATCTGGTTGAAGAAACAAAAGTAGATAATGTACAGGAAATGTGGTAATAGCCAAATATTTACTACTTCAAGGAAAGATTACAATAATAAATGATGATTATATCAGCTCCAACTTTATGGCCACTTGTAAATTGTTTGTAGCAGAATGGAGCAGGTAGTGGAAACTGAAGACAATCTGTAATCAATGTCCAACATTACAAGTTGCATCCAATGATCATCATCATCATTAAGTACCAGGCCTGCTGGCGTAGATGATCATGTCTCTCCACAACTTTTGATCTCAACAGTTATTTATCATTTCCGTTGTTGACCTTCTGCCAAGCCATTAGACATTTATTTTCGAATGCGTTCAACTTTGTTTCTATATCTTTTGTTGCTTTCCAGCTTTCACACACATATGTAAGGGTTGACAGTAAATTTGATTTGAATAGTCTATGTTTTGTGTTTGTGCTGATGAGTTTTGATTTCCACAACTTTTCAAGGCTTCTGAAAGACATTGCTGCTTTAGCTATTCTGATTCTAATTTCTTTGCTTGTATCCCCTTCTCGATCAATGTGACTTCCAAGATAGATAAAGTCGTTGATCTCTTCTACTGGTTTGTTTTCCATGTATATTTTGTCGTCTGTTGGAATTAAGCTTTTCATGACTTTAGTCTTTTCATGATTGATCTCAAGCCCAATTTTGCTGGCTATTGATGATAGTTCATTTGTGTTTTCCTGCATCGTTTTTATCTGACTGCTGATGAGAACTATGTCATCAGCAAAGTCGAGGTCCTCCAAATGGTCTCCTTGTATCCATTCGATGCCTTTATTACCAGTGCAGCATTTCTTCATTATGAAGTCCATAACAACTCCAAATAACAAGAGCGATAAAATACATTCTTGTTTAAACCCAGTTTTTATTGGGAAACATTCGCTCAGTCCTTCCTCTGCTCGAACTGCATATGTGTAACCACATACATCCACAAACCACAAGATTCACATACAACATCATATATTAGAATCAAAACAATATTAGTTGGAATTCACAGATAAACATCATAAGATGGAATACACAATGATGGACCTAACATGTTGGAATTCCCCAATAAACATAAGATGGAATCCACAGATAACATTACAAGTTGGAATCTATAGATAACATTACAAGTTAGAATCCACAGATAACATTACAAGTTGGAATCCATAGATAACATTACAAGTTGGAATACACTGATAACATTATATGTTGGAATCCATAGATAACATTACATGTTGGAATCCACTGATAACATTACAAGTTGGAATCCATAGATAACATTACATGTTCGAATCCATAGATAACATTACATGTTCAAATCCATAGATAACATTACATGTTGGAATCCATAGATAACATTACATGTTGGAATCCACAGGTAACATTACATGTTGGAATCCACTGATAACATTACATGTTGGAATCCATGGATAACATTACATGTTGGAATCCATAGATAACACTACAAGTTGGAATCCACTGATAACATTACAAGTTGGAATCCACTGATAACATTACAAGTTGGAATCCACTGATAACATTACAAGTTGGAATCTACTGATAACATTACAAGTTGGAATCCATAGATAACATTACAAGTTGGAATCCACAGATAACATTACAAGTTGGAATCTACTGATAACATTACAAGTTGGAATCCACAGATAACATTACAAGTTGGAATCCACTGATAACATTACAAGTTGGAATCCACTGATAACATTACAAGTTGGAATCTACTGATAACATTACAAGTTGCAATCCACTGATCAACATATAAGATAGAAGACTTCTGAAAGTCATTGCTGCTTTAGCTATTCTGGTTCAGCTATTCATTTTAAAAATGTTCTATTACAACACCTATAACAGTCTTGACTCACAGTTTTAAAAAAGTTCTATTACAACACCTACAATTGTCTTTACAAAGAGAGAACATACTGGATAGCTTGGTGTCATGGCATGGAAAACAGTCAACAACAGAACTGATACGATGCACTGTAGATAGAAGATTGTGGAGGGGCATGATCGCCTACGCCAACCATTATGGCACATGATGATGATAATAGCCTTGACTCACAGTTTTAAAAAAGTTCTATTACAACACCTATAATAGTCTTGACTCACAGCTTTAAAAAAGTTCTATTACAACACCTATAATAGTCTTAACTCACAGCTTTAAAAAAGTTCTATTACAACACCTGTAATAGTCTTGAATAACACCTTTTAAAAAAGTTCTATCACAACACCTATAATAGTCTTGACTCACAGCTTTAAAAAAGTTCTATTACAACACCTATAATAGTCTTGACTAACACCTTTTAAAAAAGTTCTATTACAATACCTATAATAGTCTTGACTCACAGTATAAAAAAGTTCTATTACAACACCTATAATAGTCCTGACTCACAGCTTTAAAAAAGTTCTATTACAACACCTATAATAGTCTTGACTCACAGTATAAAAAAGTTCTATTACAACACCTATAATAGTCCTGACTCACAGCTTTAAAAAAGTTCTATTACAACACCTATAATAGTCTTGACTCACACCTTTAAAAAAGTTCTATTACAACACCTATAATAGTCTTGACTCACAGCTTTAAAAAAGTTCTATTACAACACCTATAATAGTCTTGACTCGCTGTTTAAAAAAGTTCTATTACAACACCTATAATAGTCTTGATTCACAGCTTTAAAAAAGTTCTATTACAACACCTATAATAGTCTTGATTCTCAGCTTTAAAAAAGTTCCATTACAACACCTATAATAGTCTTGACTCACACCTTTAAAAAAGTTCTATTACAACACCTATAATAGTCTTGACTCACAGCTTTAAAAAAGTTCTATTACAACACCTATAATAGTCTTGACTCGCTGTTTAAAAAAGTTCTATTACAACACCTATAATAGTCTTGATTCACAGCTTTAAAAAAGTTCTATTACAACACCTATAATAGTCTTGATTCTCAGCTTTAAAAAAGTTCCATTACAACACCTATAATAGTCTTGACTCACAGCTTTAAAAAAGTTCTATCACAACACCTATAATAGTCTTGACTCACAGCTTTAAAAAAGTTCTATTACAACACCTATAATAGTCTTGACTAACACCTTTTAAAAAAGTTCTATTACAATACCGATAATAGTCTTGACTCACAGCTTTAAAAAAGTTCTATTACAATACCTATAATAGTCTTGACTCACAGCTTTAAAAAAGTTCTATTACAATACCTATAATAGTCTTGACTCACAGCTTTGAAAAAGTTTTATTACAACACCTATAATAGTCTTGACTCACAGCTTTAAAAAAGTTCTATTACAATACCTATAATAGTCTTGACTCACAGCTTTAAAAAAGTTCTATTACAACACTTATAATAGTCTTGACTCACAGCTTTAAAAAAGTTCTATTACAACACCTATAATAGTCCTGACTCATAGCTTTAAAAAAGTTCTATTACAATACCTATAATAGTCTTGACTCACAGCTTTAAAAAAGTTCTATTACAATACCTATAATAGTCTTGACTCACAGCTTTAAAAAAGTTCTATTACAACACCTATAATAGTCTTGACTAACACCTTTTAAAAAAGTTCTATTACAACTCCTATAAGAGTCTTGACTCACAGCTTTAAAAAAGTTCTATCACAACCCTTAATAGTCTTGACTCACAGCTTTAAAAAAGTTCTATTACAACACCTATAAAAGTCTTGACTAACACCTTTTAAAAAAGTTCTATTACAATACCTATAATAGTCTTGACTCACAGTATAAAAAAGTTCTATTACAACACCTATAATAGTCTTGATTCTCAGCTTTAAAAAAGTTCCATTACAACACCTATAATAGTCTTGACTCACAGCTTTAAAAAAGTTCTATCACAACACCTATAATAGTCTTGACTCACAGCTTTAAAAAAGTTCTATTACAACACCTATAATAGTCTTGACTAACACCTTTTAAAAAAGTTCTATTACAATACCGATAATAGTCTTGACTCACAGCTTTAAAAAAGTTCTATTACAATACCTATAATAGTCTTGACTCACAGCTTTAAAAAAGTTCTATTACAATACCTATAATAGTCTTGACTCACAGCTTTGAAAAAGTTTTATTACAACACCTATAATAGTCTTGACTCACAGCTTTAAAAAAGTTCTATTACAATACCTATAATAGTCTTGACTCACAGCTTTAAAAAAGTTCTATTACAACACTTATAATAGTCTTGACTCACAGCTTTAAAAAAGTTCTATTACAACACCTATAATAGTCCTGACTCATAGCTTTAAAAAAGTTCTATTACAATACCTATAATAGTCTTGACTCACAGCTTTAAAAAAGTTCTATTACAATACCTATAATAGTCTTGACTCACAGCTTTAAAAAAGTTCTATTACAACACCTATAATAGTCTTGACTAACACCTTTTAAAAAAGTTCTATTACAACTCCTATAAGAGTCTTGACTCACAGCTTTAAAAAAGTTCTATCACAACCCTTAATAGTCTTGACTCACAGCTTTAAAAAAGTTCTATTACAACACCTATAAAAGTCTTGACTAACACCTTTTAAAAAAGTTCTATTACAATACCTATAATAGTCTTGACTCACAGTATAAAAAAGTTCTATCACAATACCTATAATAGTCTTGACTCACAGCTTTAAAAAAGTTCTATTACAACACTTATAATAGTCTTGACTCACAGCTTTAAAAAGTTCTATTACAACACCTATAATAGTCTTGACTCACACCTTTAAAAAAGTTCCATTACAACACTTATAATAGTCTTGACTCACAGCTTTAAAAAAGATATAATACAACACCTATAATAGTCCTGACTCACAGCTTTAAAAAAGTTCTATTACAATACCTATAATAGTCCTGACTCACAGCTTTAAAAAAGTTCTATTACAATACCTATAATAGTCTTGACTCACAGCTTTAAAAAAGTTCTATTACAATACCTATAATAGTCTTGACTCACAGCTTTAAAAAAGTTCTATTAAATTCTCTATCACACATAGTCTTTCCTTAAACTATAAAAAATCACAACTAAAACAATCTTTACCTAAAATGTAATGATCTCTGTTACAACAACTACAATAGTTTTTAATCATATAGTAAAAAGTACACCTACAATAGTTTTTAATCATAAAGTAAAAAATACACCTACAATAGTTTTAATCATATAGTAAAAAGTACACCTACAATAGTTTTAATCATATAGTAAAAAGTACACCTACAATAGTTTTAATCATATAGTAAAAAGTACACCTACAATAGTTTTAATCTTATAGTAAAAAGTACACCTACAATAGTTTTAATCATATAGTAAAAAGTACACCTACAATATTTTAATCATATAGTAAAAAGTACACCTACAATAGTTTTAATCATATAGTAAAAAGTACACCTACAATAGTTTTAATCATAAAGTAAAAAGTACACCTACATTAGTTTTAATCATATAGTAAAAAGTACACCTACATTAGTTTTAATCATATAGTAAAAAGTACACCTACAATAGTTTTAATCATAAAGTAAAAAGTACACCTACAATAGTTTTAATCATAAAGTAAAAAGTACACCTACATTAGTTTTAATCATATAGTAAAAAGTACACCTACATTAGTTTTAATCATATAGTAAAAAGTAGTACACCTACAATAGTTTTAATCATAAAGTAAAAAGTACACCTACAATAGTTTTAATCATATAGTAAAAAGTACACCTACAATAGTTTTAATCATATAGTAAAAAGTACACCTACATTAGTTTTAATCATATAGTAAAAAGTACACCTACATTAGTTTTAATCATATAGTAAAAAGTACACCTACAATAGTTTTAATCATATAGTAAAAAGTACACCTACATTAGTTTTAATCATATAGTAACAAGTACACATACATTTGTTTTTTCACACAGTATAATTATAATTTCCTTTCTCCACAATGTAAAACTCTCTATTACGCCAGTCCTATTTTTCTAATAATATTAAAGTTCAAAACTTCAACTTAACTCTTCACTACAGCAATGAAACAAACTTACATTATAACTACCTCACAAATTCTTAATGCTACATGAAAAAAAAAAAGAAAACTTCTTGCACATCACACATTTTCCCATCACAACCAGATAGAGGCCACAAAAAAGGTAGCATCAGATACAATATCAAGAGCCTCCCCTGGGAACTACTCCACCAAAGTTAAGTGTAATGTTGCACAAATGACAAGGGCTACAGAAAATTCAGGTTTTTTTATTTTAAAGCTGAAAAAAAGATTACTCCCATCTGACTTAACGTTTCTCTCACTTTTCTCATAAATTATGCCCTTTTTTTTAATTCTGGGAGGAGCGATATTTGGAATCTTTTAAAGATGCAAGCACATCTGCAAAGGTAGGATGGAAACTATGTTACGGTAGTAGATGTGAGTGATCTCCCCTGTACAGCCTGATCTGTTCTTCTAAGAATTATTTCACCCCTTCATTTCTGAGACCTGTTTTTGCTTCACTTCTGAGTGAACATATTTCCTGGATTAAGTACATTTGCCTTCCTAACAAATAACAGAAAAATGAAGGTATACTTATCTCAAACTTACATTTATCGCTTCATTTTCTTTCTAAATAAATACATTTTTGTATATATATTTTCACTAAACATCAGATGTTGAGATAAAGATTGCTGTAAACATGGCGATGACAGCAGACCCTTCTCCCTCAAGCAATAAACAACAGCTCCATAAGGCAGTAAATAACAGTAGAAAAGAGAGAAAGCTCATAGCATCAATATAACATGTGATGTCATGTAGCTGTTTCCCATAATAAATGTACAGGCATTTATGATCTAACACATGTACAAACATAGAGTGAAGGAATGTATCATCTAACACATGTACAAACATAGAGTGAGGAATGTATCATCTAACACATGTACAAACATAGAGTGAAGGAATATATCATCTAACACATGTACAAACATAGAGTGAAGGAATGTATCATCTAACACATGTACAAACATAGAGTGAAGGAATGTATCATCTAACACATGTACAAACATAGAGTGAGGAATGTATCATCTAACACATGTACAAACATAGAGTGAAGGAATATATCATCTAACACATGTACAAACATAGAGTGAAGGAATGTATCATCTAACACATGTACAAACATAGAGTGAGGAATGTATCATCTAACACATGTACAAACATAGAGTGAAGGAATGTATCATCTAACACATGTACAAACATAGAGTGAGGAATGTATCATCTAACACATGTACAAACATAGAGTGAGGAATGTATCATCTAACACATGTACAAACATAGAGTGAGGAATGTATCATCTAACACATGTACAAACATAGAGTGAAGGAATGTATCATCTAACACATGTACAAACATAGAGTGAGGAATGTATCATCTAACACATGTACAAACATAGGGTGAAGGAATGTATCATCCAACACATGTACAAACATAGAGTGAAGGAATGTATCATCTAACACGTGTACAAACATAGAGTGAAGGAATGTATCATCTAACACATGTACAAACATAGAGTGAAGGAATGTATCATCTAACACATGTACAAACATAGAGTGAAGGAATGTATCATCTAACACATGTACAAACATAGAGTGAGGAATGTATCATCTAACACATGTACAAACATAGAGTGAGGCATGTATCATCTAACACATGTACAAACATAGAGTGAAGGAATGTATCATCTAACACATGTACAAACATAGAGTGAGGAATGTATCATCTAACACATGTACAAATATAGAGTGAGGAATGTATCATCTAACACATGTACAAACATAGAGTGAGGAATGTATCATCTAACACATGTACAAACATAGAGTGAGGAATGTATCATCTAACACATGTACAAACATAGAGTGAGGAATGTATCATCTAACACATGTACAAACATAGAGTGAGGAATGTATCATCTAACACATGTACAAATGTGGGGAAGAAGAAGAAAAGAAGGAAGAAGAAGAGGAAGAGAAGGAAGAAGAGGAGGAAGAGAAGGAAGAAGAAGAGGGAGAGAAGGAAGAGGAGAGGAAGAGAAGGAAGAAGAAGAGGAAGAGAATGAAGAAGAAGAAGAGGAAGAGAATGAAGAAGAAGAGGAAGAGAAGGAAGAAGAAGAGAAGGAAGAAGAAGAGGAAGAGAAGGAAGAAGAAGAGGAAGAGAAGGAAGAAGAAGAGGGAGAGAATGAAGAGGAGAGGAAGAGAAGGAAGAAGAAGAGGAAGAGAATGAAGAAGAAGAAGAGGAAGAGAATGAAGAAGAAGAAGAGGAAGAGAAGGAAGAAGAAGAGAAGGAAGAAGAAGAGGAAGAGAAGGAAGAAGAAGAGAAGGAAGAAGAGGAAGAAAAGGAATAAGAAGAGGAAGAGAATGAAAAAGAAGAGGTAGAGAAGGAAGAAAAAGAGAAGAGAAAGGAAGAAAAAATGAAGAGAAGGAAGAAGAAGAGGAAAAAAGGAAGAAGAAAATGAAGAGAAGGAAGAAGAAGAGGAAGCGAAGGAAGAAGAAGTGGAAGAGAAGGAGGAAGTGGAGAAGAAGAGGAGGGGAGAATATCACTATCAACTCCAGCTATATTATCTTCACTTGAATCACTCCCACCTTCATCTCCCCTCATAGGCAGGTCATGAACTTCACCCAAAATTAATCTCACCTTCAGCTCCAACCAAATCACTCACAAACACAACTTGAACTCACAATCACAACTTGAACTCACTCACAAACACAACTTGAACTCACAAACACAACTTGAACTCACAAACACAACTTGAACTCACTCACAAACACAACTTGAACTCACTCACAAACACAACTTGAACTCACTCACAAACATGAACTCACTCACAAACACAACTTGAACTCACCCACAAACACAACATGAACTCACTCACAAACACAACTTGAACTCACTCACAAACACAACTTGAACTCACAAACACAACATGAACTCACAAACACAACATGAACTCACTCACAAACACAACATGAACTCACTCACAAAAACAACTTGAACTCACTCACAAACACAACATGAACTCACTCACAAACACAACTTGAACTCACTCACAAACACAACATGAACTCACTCACAAACACAACATGAACTCACTCACAAACACAACTTGAACTCACTCACAAACACAACTTGAACCAGACAAGCAAACTCCCAGCAGAATCAAGCTAAATGATGTGCTGGTGCTACAGAGATTACAAAGAGTGAACTGATTGTTATATGTCAAGATTACTCATTATAACAAATGCTGCCTCATTAAGATTTCAACGAAAACCTTTCATCATTAATTCTCTAGTTGTGTCTATTCTCACACAGAGAATAACAGCAAGAAGACAGTCTGTACCAACATCATGGCAGACATCCATCACTGATTTCCAAAGCAGGTAATCAGGGTGGGAACAAATGAAATATCTTATTACAACAGGTAAATTGGATGAAGAAATTGAGGAAAACAGCAAGAGAAAAAGTACCAGATGTTTTCAGAAAATGGTTTGGTACCAAAGAAATAATAAACTGTACAGAGAAAGTTGTGGAGAGACATGATCACCCTTGCCAGCAGAATATGGTGAATCATGTTTTTATTGACTGACAGATCATAGAATGATATACCTTAACATGTCTATCATTCAGGCTTGTCACACATCAGTAGAATGTTACATGGCTATCCGTCAGGCTTGTTATCCTTGGTTATCCAAGGTTATCCTTGAAGCACATAAAAAGTCAGTAGAATGTTACAAGGTTATCCTTGAAGCACCTAAAAAGTCAGTAGAATGTTACAAGGTTATCCTTGAAGCACATAAAAAGTCAGTAGAATGTTACAAGGTTATCCTTGAAGCACATAAAAAGTAAGTAGAATGTTACAAGATTATCCTTGAAGCACATAAAAAGTCAGTAGAATGTTACAAATGAAAACAGTGTAGTGGGTACTGGCAAGGTGAATGTTTACAGTGATAAATATAGCCTGACCTAGAAATGAGCCAGAACTTGAGAGAAGAAACACTGCAAGGGGGGGCGGGGCAAGTGAGCAGCCAGGCAGTTGGAGGTAAGGGGAGGAAAATAATAACATCAGAGATGGGGAAACAAAAATGAAGAAGGTTGTACAGGAACCTAACTGGGTTAATGTTCATAAAGTAATATGAGGAAAGATAGCAGAGTAGGGTAGAGATTATGTGGGTCTCTACCTCCAAGGAGTTGGATTCAGATGATGGCAAGGTAGGGTTGATATTATGTGGGTCTCTACCTCAAAAGTGTTGGGTTGATCTAAGTGGGCTAATGTTCATATAGTAATATGAGGAAAAGTGATGGAAGAGTAGGGGAAAGATTATGTGGGTCTCTACCTCCAAGGAGTTGGGTTCATATGATGGCAGGGTATGGTTGAGATTATGTGGGTCTCTACCTCCAAGGAGTTGGGTTCAGATGATGGCAGGGTAGGGTTGAGATTATGTTGGTCTCTACCTCCAAGGAGTTGGATTGATCTAAGTGGGTTAATGTTCATAAAGTGATATGAGGAAAGGTGATGGAAGAGTAGGGGAAAGATTATGTGGGTCTCCACCTCCAAGGAGTTGGGTTCAGATGATGGCAAGGTAGGGTTGAGGTTATGTAGGTTTCTACCTCCAAGGAGTTGGATTGATCTAAGTGGGCTAATGTTCATAAAGTGATATGAGGAAAGGTGATGGAAGAGTAGGGAAAGATTATGTGGGTCTCCACCTCCAAGGAGTTGGGTTCAGATGATGGCAGGGTAGGGTTGAGGTTATGTAGGTCTCTACCTCCAAGGAGTTGGATTGATCTAAGTGGGCTAATGTTCATAAAGTGATATGAGGAAAGGTGATGGAAGAGTAGGGGTAAGATCATGTGGGTCTCTACCTCCAAGGAGTTGGGTTGATCTAAGTGGGTTAATGTTCATAAAGTGATATGAGGAAAGGTGATGGAAGAATAGGGGAAAGATTATGTGGGTCTCTACCTCCAAGGAGTTGGGTTCAGATGATGGCAGGGTAGGTTGAGATTATGTGGGTCTCTACCTCCAAGAGTTGGGTTAATCTAACTGGGTTAATGTTGATAAAGGGATGTGAGGGAAGATGATGGTGGTGAAGGGTTAGGATCATAAGGGTCTCAACCTCTGAGAAGTTGGGATAATCTAACTGGGTTAATGTTCACAAAGGGTTAATGCTCATAAAGGGATATGAGGAAAGGTGACGGTAGAGATGGGTCACGATTATGTGGGTCCCCAACCTCATCTTCCCCCTTATTATTTGCTAAAGTAAAAGAAGGAAAAAGCTCAGATAACTCTGGGCGAGTGTGTGGTCCCGTCCTACTACAGCATGGGGCATATACAAATGTTAGTTCGCAATATAAGGTAAGGGAGGTCACGGGACTGGCATCAAGTACATCAAACAAGCTGTGGGAAATGACTGAGACCATTTCTGTCCATCTATCTATATACTGTCCATTCAAGTTGATGATAGCACATAGGGCAGACATTCTGGTCATTTGGGGAAATAGACACTTTGTGCAGATGTTGGGGAAATAGACACTTTGTGCAGATGTTGGGGAAATAGACACTTTGTGCAGATGTTGGGGAAATAGACACTTTGTGCAGATGTTGGGGAAATAGACACTTTGTGCAGATGTTGGGGAAATAGACACTTTGTGCAGATGTTGGGGAAATAGACACTTTGTGCAGATGTTGGGGAAATAGACACTTTGTGCAGATGTTGGGGAAATAGACACTTTGTGCAGATGTTGGGGAAATAGACACTCTGTGCAGATGTTGGGGAAATAGACACTTTGTGCAGATGTTGGGGAAATAGACACTTTGTGCAGATGTTGGGGAAATAGACACTTTGTGCAGATGTTGGGGAAATAGACACTTTGTGCAGATGTTGGGGAAATAGACACTCTGTGCAGATGTTGGGGAAATAGACACTTTGTGCAGATGTTGGGGAAATAGACACTTTGTGCAGATGTTGGGGAAATAGACACTTTGTGCAGATGTTGGGGAAATAGACACTTTGTGCAGATGTTGGGGAAATAGACACTTTGTGCAGATGTTGGGGAAATAGACACTTTGTGCAGATGTTGGGGAAATAGACACTTTGTGCAGATGTTGGGGAAATAGACACTGTGCAGATGTTGGGGAAATAGACACTTTGTGCAGATGTTGGGGAAATAGACACTTTGTGCAGATGTTGGGGAAATAGACACTTTGTGCAGATGTTGGGGAAATAGACACTTTGTGCAGATGTTGGGGAAATAGACACTTTGTGCAGATGTTGGGGAAATAGACACTTTGTGCAGATGTTGGGGAAATAGACGCTCTGTGCAGATGTTGGGGAAATAGACACTTTGTGCAGATGTTGGGGAAATAGACACTTTGTGCAGATGTTGGGGAAATAGACACTTTGTGCAGATGTTGGGGAAATAGACACTTTGTGCAGATGTTGGGGAAATAGACACTTTGTGCAGATGTTGGGGAAATAGACACTTTGTGCAGATGTTGGGGAAATAGACACTTTGTGCAGATGTTGGGGAAATAGACACTTTGTGCAGATGTTGGGGAAATAGACACTTTGTGCAGATGTTGGGGAAATAGACACTTTGTGCAGATGTTGGGGAAATAGACACTTTGTGCAGATGTTGGGGAAATAGACACTTTATGCAGATGTTGGGGAAATAGACACTTTGTGCAGATGTTGGGGAAATAGACACTTTGTGCAGATGTTGGGGAAATAGACACTTTGTGCAGATGTTGGGGAAATAGACACTTTGTGCAGATGTTGGGGAAATAGACACTTTGTGCAGATGTTGGGGAAATAGACACTTTGTGCAGATGTTGGGGAAATAGACACTTTGTGCAGATGTTGGGGAAATAGACACTTTGTGCAGATGTTGGGGAAATAGACACTTTGTGCAGATGTTGGGGCAATTAACACTTTGTGCAGATGTTGGGGAAATAGACACTTTGTGCAGATGTTGGGGAAATAGACACTTTGTGCAGATGTTGGGGAAATAGACACTTTGTGCAGATGTTGGAGAAATAGACACTTTGTGCAGATGTTGGGGCAATAGACACTTTGTGCAGATGTTGGGCAAATAGACACTTTGTGCAGATGTTGGGGAAATAGACACTTTGTGCAGATGTTGGGGAAATAGACACTTTGTGCAGATGTTGGGGCAATTAACACTTTGTGCAGATGTTGGGGAAATAGACACTTTGTGCAAATGTTTGGGGAAATAGACACTTTGTGCAAATGTTTGGGCAATAGACACTTTGTGCAGATGTTGGGGAAATAGACACTTTGTGCAGATGTTGGGGAAATAGACACTTTGTGCAGATGTTGGGGCAATTAACACTTTGTGCAGATGTTGGGGAAATAGACACTTTGTGCAAATGTTTGGGCAATAGACACTTTGTGCAGATGTTGGGGAAATAGACACTTTGTGCAGATTTGAGGCAACATACACTTCGAGCAGATATTGGTTCAATAGACACTTTGTGCAGATTTGAGGCAACATACACTTCGAGCAGATATTGATTCAATAGACACTTTGAGCAGATATTGATTCAATAGACACTTTGAGCAGATATTGATTCAATAGACACTTTGAGCAGATATTGATTCAATAGACACTTTGAGCAGATATTGATTCAATAGACACTTTGAGCAGATATTGATTCAATAGACACTTTGAGCAGATATTGATTCAATAGACACTTTGAGCAGATATTGATTCAATAGACACTTTGAGCAGATATTGATTCAATAGACACTTTGAGCAGATATTGATTCAATAGACACTTTGAGCAGATATTGATTCAATAGACACTTTGAGCAGATATTGATTCAATAGACACTTTGAGCAGATATTGATTCAATAGACACTTTGAGCAGATATTGAGGCAAAAATGAATGGGCAATTTACAAGACAAGCAAAATAATAGGGGGGGGTGGGGGGTGTGAAGGAGGGGTATATGAGTAGTATAAGCAAAGGGTGGAAAAAAATGTTAAAAGAATGCAGAAGAGGAAAAAGAAGAGAAATATGCAGGAGGAGATGAAGGAGTAGCGCAGAAAATCATTGCCCTGCTCAGACATGATATAATTGTGACACTTATCGCTGCTGATATATCAGTAAAACACATGGCCACTGTCGAGTTTCACAAACAAGAGTCCCCTCTGTCCGGTCGTTTAGTGACGTTACACAACTGCTAGTGACTGTCGGCTACGCCACAGCCAATGATAGGTTTAATAAGGCCCGTGGCAGATAAACAAAATGACATGAAAACCTTCCATCTAGCGTTACATTCTTAGCGCTATAGCAGCTATTGAGACTGACCTCACTATACACACAGCCACCACTGATTGCCACGCAGAAAACGTTATGCTAGACCCACACAATTATGACAAATGTTATGGCAATAAGAGAAGTGAAACACTTGATCAAAACATGAGTTCAGACAGAAGATGACTTGAGTAATGACATTGCCGATGTAGACAATAGTTCAGACGAACAAAAGATAATAGACAGAAGGTGACTTGAGTAATGACATTGCTGATGTAGACAATAGTTCAGACGAACAAAAGATAATAGACAGAAGGTGACTTGAGTAATGACATTGCTGATGTAGACAATAGTTCAGACGAACAAAAGATAATAGACAGAAGGTGACTTGAGTAATGACATCGCTGATGTAGACAATAGTTCAGATGAACAAAAGATAATAGACAGAAGGTGACTTGAGTAATGACATTGCTGATGTAGACAATAGTTCAGACAAATGAAAGATAATAGACAGAAGGTGACTTGAGTAATGACATCGCTGATGTAGACAATAGTTCAGACGAACAAAAGATAATAGACAGAAGGTGACTTGAGTAATGACATCGCTGATGTAGACAATAGTTCAGACGAACAAAAGATAATAGACAGAAGGTGACTTGAGTAATGACATCGCTGATGTAGACAATAGTTCAAACGAACAAAAGATAATAGACAGAAGGTGACTTGAGTAATGACATTGCTGATGTAGACAATAGTTCAGACGAACAAAAGATAATAGACAGAAGGTGACTTGAGTAATGACATTGCTGATGTAGACAATAGTTCAGACAAACAAAAGATAATAGACAGAAGATGACTTGAGTAATGACATTGCTGATGTAGACAATAGTTCAGACAAACAAAAGATAATAGACAGAAGGTGACTTGAGTAATGACATTGCTGATGTAGACAATAGTTCAGACAAACAAAAGATAATAGACAGAAGGTGACTTGAGTAATGACATTGCTGATGTAGACAATAGTTCAGACAAACAAAAGATAATAGACAGAAGGTGACTTGAGTAATGACATTGCTGATGTAGACAATAGTTCAGACAAACAAAAGATAATAGACAGAAGGTGACTTGAGTAATGACATTGCTGATGTAGACAATAGTTCAGACAAACAAAAGATAATAGACAGAAGGTGACTTGAGTAATGACATTGCTGATGTAGACAATAGTTCAGACAAACAAAAGATAATAGACAGAAGGTGACTTGAGTAATGACATTGCTGATGTAGACAATAGTTCAGACAAACAAAAGATAATAGACAGAAGGTGACTTGAGTAATGACATTGCTGATGTAGACAATAGTTCAGACAAACAAAAGATAATAGACAGAAGGTGACTTGAGTAATGACATTGGTGATGTAGACAATAGTTCAGACAAACAAAAGATAATAGACAGAAGATGACTTGAGTAATGACATTGCTGATGTAGACAATAGTTCAGACAAACAAAAGATAATAGACAGAAGGTGACTTGAGTAATGACATTGCTGATGTAGACAATAGTTCAGACAAACAAAAGATAATAGACAGAAGGTGACTTGAGTAATGACATTGCTGATTTAGACAATAGTTCAGACAAACAAAAGATAATAGACAGAAGGTGACTTGAGTAATGACATTGCTGATGTAGACAATAGTTCAGACGAACAAAAGATAATAGACAGAAGGTGACTTGAGTAATGACATTGCTGATGTAGACAATAGTTCAGACGAACAAAAGATAATAGACAGAAGGTGACTTGAGTAATGACATCGCTGATGTAGACAATAGTTCAGATGAACAAAAGATAATAGACAGAAGGTGACTTGAGTAATGACATTGCTGATGTAGACAATAGTTCAGATGAACAAAAGATAATAGACAGAAGGTGACTTGAGTAATGACATCGCTGATGTAGACAATAGTTCAGACGAACAAAAGATAATAGACAGAAGGTGACTTGAGTAATGACATCGCTGATGTAGACAATAGTTCAGACGAACAAAAGATAATAGACAGAAGGTGACTTGAGTAATGACATTGCTGATGTAGACAATAGTTCAGACAAACAAAAGATAATAGACAGAAGGTGACTTGAGTAATGACATTGCTGATGTAGACAATAGTTCAGACAAACAAAAGATAATAGACAGAAGGTGACTTGAGTAATGACATTGCTGATGTAGACAATAGTTCAGACAAACAAAAGATAATAGACAGAAGGTGACTTCAGTAATGACATTGCTGATGTAGACAATAGTTCAGACAAACAAAAGATAATAGACAGAAGGTGACTTGAGTAATGACATCGCTGATGTAGACAATAGTTCAGACAAACAAAAGATAATAGACAGAAGGTGACTTGAGTAATGACATTGCTGATGTAGACAATAGTTCAGACGAACAAAAGATAATAGACAGAAGGTGACTTGAGTAATGACATTGCTGATGTAGACAATAGTTCAGACGAACAAAAGATAATAGACAGAAGGTGACTTGAGTAATGACATCGCTGATGTAGACAATAGTTCAGACGAACAAAAGATAATAGACAGAAGGTGACTTGAGTAATGACATTGCTGATGTAGACAATAGTTCAGACAAACAAAAGATAATAGACAGAAGATGACTTGAGTAATGACATTGCTGATGTAGACAATAGTTCAGACAAACAAAAGATAATAGACAGAAGATCAGTAGGGATCATAAAACAGATACAAGAGATAGCAAAAGCAATTAAAACCAGAAACAACTACGACCTCGCTAAAGTTATAAATGACAAAGATGGACAAGAAATAAATACCAGCCAAAAAATATGACCCAGACATGAATATTTGTAAGGCCTGCTGAAAATGACATCAATTACCAGTAATGCATGAAAAATCACGCAAGAATGCAGAGATACTCAACCTGAAAAATGACATAAATTACCAGTAATGCATGAAAACGTGTGCGCACGAATGCAGTCACTCAACGTAACATTATAAAGGAGAGAAAACAAATCCACAATGCACTCACTGAGAAACAAAGCACCTGGGACTGGCGGCCACACATCAGTAGAAGTTACAGCAGTCGCACGAGAAGATATATATATGGTTGCACAAAATAGTCAAGATGGAAACAAAAGAAAGCCCCAGAAGATATTGCTCACTGATATGCGAAAAAGGGCACAGAGAGAGAGAGAGACAGAGAATTGTTACAGAGGTCTCTGCCTACTCTATCACTACAGAGATCTCACTCTACTCTATCACTACAGAGGTCTCTCCCTACTCTATCACTACAGAGATCTCACTCTACTCTATCACTACAGAGGTCTCTCCCTACTCTATCACTACAGAGGTCTCTCCCTACTCTATCACTACAGAGGTCTCTCCCTACTCTATCACTACAGAGGTCTCTCCCTACTCTATCACTACAGAGGTCTCTCCCTACTCTATCACTACAGAGGTCTCTCCCTACTCTATCACTAGAGGTCTCTCCCTGCTCTATCACTACAGAGGTCCCTCCCTACTCTATCACTACAGAGGTCTCTGCCTACTCTATCACTACAGAGGTCTCTCCCTGCTCTATCACTACAGAGGTCTCTCCCTGCTCTATCACTACAGAGGTCCCTCCCTACTCTATCATTACAGAGGTCTCTGCCTACTCTATCACTACAGAGGTCTCTCCCTGCTCTATCACTACAGAGGTCTCTCCCTGCTCTATCACTACAGAGGTCCCTCCCTACTCTATCACTACAGAGGTCTCTGCCTACTCTATCACTACAGAGGTCTCTGCCTACTCTATCACTACAGAGGTCTCTCCCTGCTCTATCACTACAGAGGTCTCTCCCTACTCTATCACTACAGAGGTCTCTCCCTACTCTATCACTACAGAGGTCTCTTCCTGCTCTATCACTACAGAGGTCTCTTCCTGCTCTATCACTACAGAGGTCTCTCCCTACTCTATCACTACAGAGGTCTCTTCCTGCTCTATCACTACAGAGGTCTCTTCCTGCTCTATCACTACAGAGGTCTCTCCCTACTCTATCACTACAGAGGTCTCTCCCTAATCACTAAATTGTTGCACAGACATCTCCCTACTCAATCATTTTTTTAGTCTTTTTTTTCGTCAAAACGAAACAGCATAAATGTCCAAGCCAAGCTATCTTTGATACAGCATAAATGTCCAAGCCAAGCCATCTTTGATACAGCATAGGTGGTCAAGCCAGGCTATCTTTGATACAGCAGAAATGTCCACACCAGCGTAACCTATGTTGTTTGAGCAGCTTGGGAGACGAGTGCGATAAGATCAGAAGTGAAAACTAAATGGCTTAGGTGGAAACCTAGGTACAATACCCGCTATTGAATACATACACGGTTTGACAGAAAGAACACAATATTACACAGCGGGTCAACAAACGATTACTAAAGCTAAGAGATTACTAAGTCAAAGAACGATTACTAAAGCTAACAGATTACTAAGTCAAAGAACGATTACTAAAGCTAAGAGATTACTAAGTCAACAAACGATTACTAAAGCTAAGAGATTACTAAGTCAACAAACGATTACTAAAGCTAAGAGATTACTAAGTCAACAAACGATTACTAAAGCTAAGAGATTACTAAGTCAAAGAACGATTACTAAAGCTAAGAGATTACTAAGTCAAAGAACGATTACTAAAGCTAAGAGATTACTAAGTCAAAGAACGATTACTAAAGCTAAGAGATTACTAAGTCAAAGAACGATTACTAAAGCTAAGAGATTACTAAGTCAAAGAACGATTACTAAAGCTAAGAGATTACTAAGTCAAAGAACGATTACTAAAGCTAAGAGATTACTAAGTCAAAGAACGATTACTAAAGCTAAGAGATTACTAAGTCAAAGAACGATTACTAAAGCTAAGAGATTACTAAGTCAAAGAACGATTACTAAAGCTAAGAGATTACTAAGTCAAAGAACGATTACTAAAGCTAAGAGATTACTAAGTCAACAAACGATTACTAAAGCTAACAGATTACTAAGTCAACAAACGATTACTAAAGCTAAGAGATTACTAAGTCAACAAACGAATACTAAAGCTAAGAGATTACTAAGTCAAAGAACGATTACTAAAGCTAAGAGATTACTAAGTCAAAGAACGATTACTAAAGCTAAGAGATTACTAAGTCAACAAACGATTACTAAAGCTAAGAGATTACTAAGTCAAAGAACGATTACTAAAGCTAAGAGATTACTAAGTCAACAAACGATTACTAAAGCTAACAGATTACTAAGTCAACAAACGATTACTAAAGCTAAGAGATTACTAAGTCAAAGAACGATTACTAAAGCTAACAGATTACTAAGTCAAAGAACGATTACTAAAGCTAAGAGATTACTAAGTCAAAGAACGATTACTAAAGCTAAGAGATTACTAAGTCAAAGAACGATTACTAAAGCTAAGAGATTACTAAGTCAACAAACGATTACTAAAGCTAAGAGATTACTAAGTCAACAAACGATTACTAAAGTTAAGAGATTACTAAGTCAACAAACGATTACTAAAGCTAAGAGATTACTAAGTCAACAAACGATTACTAAAGCTAAGAGATTACTAAGTCAACAAACGATTACTAAAGCTAAGAGATTACTAAGTCAAAGAACGATTACTAAAGCTAAGAGATTACTAAGTCAAAGAACGATTACTAAAGCTAAGAGATTACTAAG
This sequence comes from Megaustenia siamemsis, assembly GCA_032433765.1. NCBI lineage: Eukaryota > Metazoa > Mollusca > Gastropoda > Stylommatophora > Ariophantidae > Megaustenia > Megaustenia siamemsis. Next base: position 56,759,776 of record JAVIAB010000046.1, on the reverse strand, counting down.
TCAAAGAACGATTACTAAAGCTAAGAGATTACTAAGTCAAAGAACGATTACTAAAGCTAAGAGATTACTAAGTCAAAGAACGATTACTAAAGCTAAGAGATTACTAAATCAAAGAACGATTACTAAAGCTAAGAGATTACTAAGTCAAAGAACGATTACTAAAGCTAAGAGATTACTAAGTCAAAGAACGATTACTAAAGCTAACAGATTACTAAGTCAAAGAACGATTACTAAAGCTAAGAGATTACTAAGTCAACAAACGATTACTAAAGCTAAGAGATTACTAAGTCAACAAACGATTACTAAAGCTAAGAGATTACTAAGTCAACAAACGATTACTAAAGCTAAGAGATTACTAAGTCAACAAACGATTACTAAAGCTAAGAGATTACTAAGTCAACAAACGATTACTAAAGCTAAGAGATTACTAAGTCAAAGAACGATTACTAAAGCTAAGAGATTACTAAGTCAAAGAACGATTACTAAAGCTAAGAGATTACTAAGTCAACAAACGATTACTAAAGCTAAGAGATTACTAAGTCAACAAACGATTACTAAAGCTAAGAGATTACTAAGTCAACAAACGATTACTAAAGCTAAGAGATTACTAAATCAACAAACGATTACTAAAGCTAAGAGATTACTAAGTCAAAGAACGATTACTAAAGCTAAGAGATTACTAAGTCAAAGAACGATTACTAAAGCTAAGAGATTACTAAGTCAAAGAACGATTACTAAAGCTAAGAGATTACTAAGTCAACAAACGATTACTAAAGCTAAGAGATTACTAAGTCAAAGAACGATTACTAAAGCTAAGAGATTACTAAGTCAAAGAACTGGCCACGAAAAAGATAGACGCTAGAAAACATAACCGAGAAGATAAAGAAGAATAGAAAATCAAGAAGCAGCGGAAAAAGAAGTAGCAGAAAAAGAGAAAGAAACCAAGACTGGAGTTTCACTATGGAAACATAATATTTGGAGCGGAGTTTCACTATGGAAACATAATATCTGGAGCAGAGTTTCACTATGGAAACATAATATCTGGAGCGGAGTTTCACTATGGAAACATAAAAGCTGGAGCAGAGTTTCACTATGGAAACATAATATCTGGAGCGGAGTTTCACTATGGAAACATAATATTTGGAGCAGAGTTTCACTATGGAAACATAATATCTGGAGCAGAGTTTCACTATGGAAACATAATATCTGGAGCGGAGTTTCACTATGGAAACATAACAGCTGGAGCAGAGTTTCACTATGGAAACATAATATCTGGAGCGGAGTTTCACTATGGAAACATAATATCTGGAGCAGAGTTTCACTATGGAAACATTATATCTGGAGCAGAGTTTCACTATGGAAACATAATATCTGGAGCGGAGTTTCACTATGGAAACATAACAGCTGGGGCAGAGTTTCACTATGGAAACATAATATCTGGAGCGGAGTTTCACTATGGAAACATAATATCTGGAGCGGAGTTTCGGAAACTATGGAAACATAACAGCTGGAGCAGAGTTTCACTATGGAAACATAATATCTGGAGCGGAGTTTCACTATGGAAACATAATATCTGGAGCAGAGTTTCACTATGGAAACATAATATCTGGAGCAGAGTTTCACTATGGAAACATAATATCTGGAGCGGAGTTTCACTATGGAAACATAATATCTGGAGCAGAGTTTCACTATGGAAACATAATATCTGGAGCAGAGTTTCGGAAACTATGGAAACATAACAGCTGGAGCAGAGTTTCACTATGGAAACATAATATCTGGAGCGGAGTTTCACTATGGAAACATAATATCTGGAGCAGAGTTTCACTATGGAAACATAACAGCTGGAGCAGAGTTTCGGAAACTATGGAAACATAACAGCTGGAGCAGAGTTTCACTATGGAAACATAACAGCTGGAGCGGAGTTTCACTATGGAAACATAACAGCTGGAGCAGAGTTTCACTATGGAAACATAACAGCTGGAGCAGAGTTTCACTATGGAAACATAATATCTGGAGCAGAGTTTCACTATGGAAACATAATATCTGGAGCAGAGTTTCGGAAACTATGGAAACATAACAGCTGGAGCAGAGTTTCGGAAACTATGGAAACATAACAGCTGGAGCAGAGTTTCACTATGGAAACATAATATCTAGAGCAGAGTTTCGGAAACTATGGAAACATAACAGCTGGAGCAGAGTTTCACTATGGAAACATAACAGCTGGAGCGGAGTTTCACTATGGAAACATAACAGCTGGAGCAGAGTTTCACTATGGAAACATAACAGCTGGAGCAGAGTTTCACTATGGAAACATAACAGCTGGAGCGGAGTTTCACTATGGAAACATAACAGCTGGAGCAGAGTTTCACTATGGAAACATAACAGCTGGAGCAGAGTTTCACTATGGAAACATAACAGCTGGAGCGGAGTTTCGGAAACTATGGAAACATAACAGCTGGAGCGGAGTTTCGGAAACTATGGAAACATAACATCTGAAGCGACCAAGAGAAGGGTAAAAGACGACAAATTACCACTGATTGGAAGTGGCAAATTCCTACCGCCTGTAGTCGTCTACAAACGCGGGGACCTTGCTGTCCAGAGTCTTGCCATTAAGCCAGCCCTTTGTTAGACGAATTTGGTCTGGCCTTTGACCTCGGATTGAGAAAACTGGACACCCCATGTCTCCTTCCTGGTGCGGGCCAGCCACAAAACGTGTCCTTGCTGTGAACAGACGCAAGAACAAGACGACCAGCATGCAACATGTACAGGACATTACTTACAGACAAGACGTCATATCCGGGCCGACACAGACCGTATCCACAGTAGCAATGGTTGCTGCTGCACGGAAGACGCGAAGTTACCGCCCAGTGCACGTGGCAGCGATTATCTTTGTGTACAGTGAGTGAGCCTATGGTATGTGGTCGGGCCGTATCTCAATCACCAGACTTGGTGTATTAGATAAGGAAGGAGGTCGGAGGGGAAGGTGTGGGGGGGGGGGAGGATGACGAGTGAGTGAGCGGTATGTGGTCGGGCCGGTGTGAGATTGGGTGTATTAGATTGGGAGGTTGGTGGGGAGGGTGTTAGATTAGGGGGTCGGAGAAGGGTTGGGAGGACAGGTGATGAGTGAGTGAGTGAGTGAGTGAGTGAGTGAGTGAGTGAGTGAGTGAATTCAAAATTAACGAAAATGACGGTCAGAGAATAAATGTCAACGATACAGTAAGAAATAGTGGACGCAGCGTGAAATACAGGGCGTTTTTAAAGTTGCAGTGCAGTGAATTTCTACTCTCGGAAGAAAAACGTCACCAGAAATGCGGTTAACTAATGCGTCACACAAATTGTAAAATAAATGGTATTATTCAAATATACTTGACTGCTATCGGCGAGCTTATAATGGGTAATGTTGGTATTAACACAATAAAGTTGTGCCTAAAGCATATGTTGAAAATGTCCACCACGGGCCTCAAGACATGTCGCGATTCGTCTTTCCATATTTGCGAAAACCTTCAGAATAATGTCTGGTGATATTTGTTTAATCTTGTCTACTATTTCAGTCTTTAGGTCATTAATTGTCTGCGGATTATTTTCATAAACTTTCCCCTTCAATGCCCCCCGCAGATAATAATCTGGGGGTGTTAGATCTGGTGAACGAGCAGGCCAGATTCCACGTGAAATAATGCGATTTGCAAATATGCTTTCTAAATAATTGAGTGTTGTTGTGGCTGTGTGTGCTGTTGCCCCATCCTGCTGAAACCAGGATTCCATAATTTCCCGTTCTGTAAGGTGTGCTATGAACGGTTCCAGAATTAAAGTACGGTAACGTTCTGCATTTATTGTTTCATTAAAAAATATAGGTCCTATTATCCGCATACGACTTATAGCGCACCACACTCCGACTTTTTGATCGTAAAGCGGCACTTGATGAAATTCATGGGGGTTTTCACTGCTCCACAGCCGATTGTTCTGACTGTTCACATAACCGGATAAATGAAACCAGGCCTCATCAGTGAAAAAAGTGACGTCAAGGATGGCAGCGCCATGTTCATAAATAAAATTCTGAAACCACATGCAGTAGTTTAAACGGGATTCATAATCTCTTTCTTGGAGTTGAGACACTTCAGTTAATTTGTATGGACGATAGTGTAGTTCACTTCTTAAAACCTTGTGAACAGAACTCTTAGATATTTGCACCTGTTGAGACAAGTGGTTTAAAGATGCATTTGGACTCATTGTAATTCTGTCTTGGAGTTCCATAATTTGGTCTTGTGAAATTGAAGGTCTTCCAGATCGGTATGCATCTACCACACTACCGGTTTCACGAAACTTTTTGATCAATTTTGTAACAGAATTTCGGTGAGGGACTTGTGAGTCTGGAAATTTCCTCACGAATTGTCGAATGACCTCATCCGTATATTTACCGCCATTACGGAAGACATGCTCAACCAGAAATACCCTGTTTTCAATCGTCAACACCATTTCCTTCAAGCAATGAGACAATGAAAGTAGCGTAGTGCCCGTCCTTTACGTAAATAAAACCTTAAAGGAAGCAGCGGTTTGTTCACAAATGTGGTTTACAAAATTGTGGTACGTAGATGATGATTACGTCATTTACTGAATATTAGAAATATTCACTGCACTGCGACTTTAAAAAAATATAACTGAATGTAAGAAATAGTGGAATGTGACAGAAAGTAAGAAATAATGAGATTCTTCGTTTGTGACCGTGTGTGGGACAGAGAAGAAAATTAGTAAAGAAAAACTAAAAGTGATAGAGAGAGAGAGAGAGAGAGAGAGAGAGAGAGAGAGCGATAGAAAGTAATGAACTAACCCTCAGAGTGAGAGAGGATATGTAATGAAGCTATCCAATCAAATGTCTCTCTTCAGCCTAACGATTACTCCTATTTACGGCCCACGCTTAGCTGGACGTTCAGTAGGCGAAGTTCTGTTTGACGTCTAGTTGAGCTTTTCTACCCGTCACATCCGACTTCAGCAAGGAACGCCTTCTCTCTCTCGAGCCATGCTACCTTGAGCAGCTTGACTGGCTTGTATGAGTCACCCTGGGGAGGTGGAGTAGGGTCTTCACCAGCTACTGGTCGCTGATCCTGGTGAAGGAAGCCAGCTGTGAGTCGGTGAACGCTTGCAGCTCAAGCCCTGACGTCATGGTTCCAGGAAATGTGGCTCAGACTTGGCCAGTTTACCACGGAGGGTTTGTGTAGTGATCAAGTCCGGCAACAATTGTAGCAACAACACAATTGGCAGATAACAGCACTTAAGGATGGCATGTACCAGGTGAAGGCACTGACGAGAGTAGAGAGTGCTGCACAGTGAATTAGTTAGTAGTAGACAGTGACTAGAGGGTCGCACGATACTGATCAGTGACTAGAGGGTCGCACGATACTGATCAGTGACTAGAGGGTCGCACGATACTGATCAGTGACTAGAGGGTCGCACGATACTGATCAGTGACTAGAGGGTCGCACGATACTGATCAGTGACTAGAGGGTCGCACGATACTGATCAGTGACTAGAGAGTCGCACGATACTGATCAGTGACTAGAGAGTCGCACGATACTGATCAGTGACTAGAGGGTCGCACGATACTGATCAGTGACTAGAGGGTCGCACGATACTGATCAGTGACTAGAGGGTCGCACGATACTGATCAGTGACTAGAGGGTCGCACGATACTGATCAGTGACTAGAGGGTCGCACGATACTGATCAGTGACTAGAGGGTCGCACGATACTGATCAGTGACTAGAGGGTCGCACGATACTGATCAGTGACTAGAGGGTCGCACGATACTGATCAGTGACTAGAGGGTCGCACGATACTGATCAGTGACTAGAGGGTCGCACGATACTGATCAGTGACTAGAGGGTCGCACGATACTGATCAGTGACTAGAGGGTCGCACGATACTGCTCAGTGACTAGAGGGTCGCAGGTTGCTGTAGAGCGAATGAGTTGGAAGCGGACAGCGACCAAAGGGTCGCACCACAGCCAACTATAGATTTAATAAGGCCCGCGGGCAGAAAACTACAAAGGAAAACCCTGCGACTAGCGTGACGTGTTCAGCTATAGGGACTGACTTCACATATAGCCGTCCCTGCTCGGAAAGCTTAACTGAAACGTCACTCTAGTTGTAGGTTTCCGGGAATTTCCTCACCTCACGCAGGCCTTAGTAAACATATAGTTGACTGTGGTGGTGCGATGTCCGACAGTGACTCAATCCTGCTTGCTGACGATGAAATCACCGAAACCAGGTATGACCAAGAATCGTATTCAGTTACTCCCCTCGTTGTGACTAGGAAAACTGACAAACCAGTCTGGTCAAGCGACAGGAATTCAAGAGGGAAGGCATGCACCGTCCCCATAGTGTGTTAAGATGTGGTCGGATATGTTGAGCCAACGGTGCAGATATCATAATTTATTGCAAACTACGAGATATCGCAACTAGTGAAAGGCGAAATGAAGTTTCGTTCATGACTTTGCAGCACCGGGGTGACTCCTGGAGTTTTATCTTAGTCAGGAGGGATGTTGTCTAGATTCAAGAGGGCTAATGTGAGATCGAGGGTGGACATGTGAACTGGTATATAATTTCACAAATTCACATTGCAGGGAGATCTTACAGTCTGTTTGTTGCTTAATGTGCGACGGGGATAATCCGACGACTGTGTTTCATATGTTCGGATTTGGAGTTAAAAACGATGTTCTAACATCATCAAGCGCTATTCATTTTTTTTTTAATATGACGATCATCATTTTCAGGAGGACGTGAACTTCCGGTCAATATGGTGGATAGGCGGCAGGAACCATTAAAGACTATGTCTGAAAAGTGTTCCTTGTTGTAGTTTTCTCATATTCCAAGTCCGGCTTGTTGCAGGAGCTACTGAGTTAAGTGCTCTGTGCACACTGTGAGCTGTGTTTCACCTGTTTTGATATCATTTCGATATTCCGATTATTTACGATGAATGATAATATCGTATGATGGAGAACAGATAGCTGTGTTCACTTTCTGTGCGGTTTCGCTTTATGTCTTTTGGCGTGTGCTGAGACTGCTATGATGGGGACTACAGCTACCTTTCTTTGTTTGTGAGATGAGATAGTAATTCAGGTGATTCCACTGGCACGGGCGGTTAACCAAATATGGATTTTAATTCGTTTGCAATGATACCTGGGCCTTCCATAACCAAAACCGGGACTTACACAGAAATGATCGGTCAACTACTCTCGATTTTGCAAGATCATTGGCACGGAAGGAAGGAAGGGGAGGGGAGGGGAGGAGGGAGGGAGGGAGGAAGGAAGGAAGGAAGGAAGGAAGGAAGGAAGGAAGGAAGGAAGGAAGGAAGGAAGGAAGGAAGGAAGGAAGGAAGGAAGGAAGGAAGGAAGGAAGGAAGGAAGGAAGGAAGGAAGGAAGGAAGGAAGGAAGGAAGGAAGGAAGGAAGGAAGGAAGGAAGGAAGGAAGGAAGGAAGGAAGGAAGGAAGGAAGGAAGGAAGGAAGGAAGGAAGGAAGGAAGGAAGGAAGGAAGGAAGGAAGGAAGGAAGGAAGGAAGGAAGGAAGGAAGGAAGGAAGGAAGGAAGGAAACGGCCCACTACTTTCAATAACTTAAGATTGTGCACAAGATACCACACAAAATATGACAAGCACGCCACTCAATAACTTACCATTCTCAGTAATTTACTACTCTCAATAACTTACTATTCTCAGTAATTTATTACTTTCAATAACTTACTATTCTCAGTAATTTACTACTCTCACTAACTTACGATACTCAATAATTTACTACTCTCAATAACTTACGATACTCAATAATTTACTACTCTCACTAACTTACGATACTCAATAATTTACTACTCTCACTAACTTACGATACCCAATAATTTACTACTCTCACTAACTTACGATACTCAATAATTTACTACTCTCACTAACTTACGATACTCAATAATTTACTACTTTCACTAACTTACGATACCCAATAAATTACTACTTTCAATAACTTACTATTCTCAGTAATTTACTAATCTCACTAACTTACGATACTCAATAATTCACTACTTTCAATAACCTGCTACTCTCTAAAACTTACAACTGTCAATAACTGACTACACCCAATAACTGACAACTCTCAATAACTGACGACTGTCAATAACTGACGACTGTCAATAACTGACGACTGTCAATAACTGACTACACCAAATAACTGACAACTCTCAATAACTGACGACTGTCAATGACTGACAACTGTCAATAATTGACGACTGTCAATAACTGACTACACCCAATAACTGACAACTCTCAATAACTGACGACTGTCAATGACTGACGACTGTCAATGACTGACAACTCTCAATAACTGACAACTGCTAATAACGGACAATTCTCAAAAAACTGACGACTAAGCGTGGTCACAGTGCCAGAAGGAGGCCACAAATGAGAACACTCGACTGGAAGGTTTTCCAGAGATCAATGCCCAAGCTCCGAACACCATCGACCGTGATCCAAGAGCTTGAGAGAAGCATTGCTCCAGACAGGAGACGATACAAATAATAGTCAGACAAGCAAGATGCATCAACAAGATAAGCAGCTCACTGGAGCGCTACTTCCCGGATACCATGTTTATAGTTTCCTTCTCCTTACTTCCACTTCCGTCACACATTTTCTTCCATTTTTCCCTATTTAATAGTTGAATTCTCATTACATGACTCGCTAAGACTTCAATCTCCCCATTTTCCCCCCTTGAATAGCAAGGGAAATAACCAACTGACAAAAAAACGCATTACACAAAAAAGGCCGGGAGTCATGAGGAAATATTGTGTTCAAACCTGCTGGTTTTTATATACAGTTTATTTTTAGATCAAACACAGAGAAAGGTGTAGATCGTGAGAAAGTCAATCAAAGTGTGCATTCTCACCGTCCTAGAATTGCAATACAATATTGTAGTGTTTCGTGCGGAGTTACGTCTCTTGGGATGATAACCAGCATCCTCATGTTGCATATTTCATGGCTTATCTACTTCAGCAAAATAAAACTCACAGTTGCTACTTATATATATATATATATATATATATATTATATATATATATATATATATATATATATATATATATATATATATATATATATATATATATATATATATCATCAAATACCGTGCCTGCTGGGGTTGGTGAACATGTCTCTCCACAACTGTTTAGGTTGTGATCTCCTATCAAGCTTAAAACGATCTACTACAAAGTGTGTGTGCGCGGGTTACGCTATCGCTGCTACAAACGAGATTTTTATTGGAAGTAAAAGCGGCCTGGCGTGATACCGACCACATCACGCAAAATATATGGCGGTCATAGAAATATATGGTAACTAATACGATATATCCCCCCCCCCCCCCGGGGCCCAGCAAAGGAGGGGAGGGAACCTTGACTTCTAGATTTGTATCCGCCTTTATACGCCCTTCACAGCAACGCTCCGTCATGTTGTCAACGTGTCTTTGGTCTTTGAGGTCAGTCCGAGAATAGGAACTGCTGCTTCAATATGTCAGCTTGATAATAGGAACTGCTGCTTCAATATCTCAGCTTGATAATAGGAACTGCTGCTTCAATATCTCAGCTTGATAATAGGAACTGCTGCTTCAATATCTCAGCTTGATAATAGAAACTGCTGCTTCAATATCTCAGCTTGATAATAGGAACTGCTGCTTCAATATCTCAGCTTGATAATAGGAACTGCTGCTTCAATATCTCAGCTTGATAATAGGAACTACTGCTTCAATATCTCAGCTTGATAATAGGAACTGCTGCTTCAATATGTCAGCTTGATAATAGGAACTGCTGCTTCAATATCTCAGCTTGATAATAGGAACTGCTGCTTCAATATCTCAGCTTGATAATAGGAACTGCTGCTTCAATATCTCAGCTTGATAATAGGAACTGCTGCTTCTATATGTCAGCTTGATAATAGGAACTGCTGCTTCAATATCTCAGCTTGATAATAGGAACTGCTGCTTCAATATCTCAACTTGATAATAGGAACTGCTGCTTCTATATGTCAGCTTGATAATAGGAACTGCTGCTTCAATATCTCAACTTGATAATAGGAACTGCTGCTTCTATATGTCAGCTTGATAATAGGAACTGTTGCTTCAATATCTCAGCTTGATAATAGGAACTGCTGCTTCAATATGTCAGCTTGATAATAGGAACTGCTGCTTCAATATCTCAGCTTGATATAGGAACTGCTGCTTCAATATCTCAGCTTGATAATAGGAACTGCTGCTTCAATATCTCAGCTTGATAATAGGAACTGCTGCTTCAATATCTCAACTTGATAATAGGAACTGCTGCTTCAATATCTCAGCTTGATAATAGGAACTGCTGCTTCAATATCTCAGCTTGATAATAGGAACTGCTGCTTCAATATCTCAGCTTGATAATAGGAACTGCTGCTTCAATATCTCAGCTTGATAATAGGAACTGCTGCTTCAATATCTCAGCTTGATAATAGGAACTGCTGCTTCAATATGTCAGCTTGATAATAGGAACTGCTGCTTCAATTTCTCAACTTGATAATAGGAACTGCTGCATCAATATCTCAGCTTGATAATAGGAACTGCTGCTTCAATATCTCAACTTGATAATAGGAACTGCTGCTTCAATATCTCAGCTTGATAATAGGAACTGCTGCTTCAATATCTCAGCTTGATAATAGGAACTGCTGCTTCAATATCTCAGCTTGATAATAGGAACTGCTGCTTCAATATGTCAGCTTGATAATAGGAACTGCTGCTTCAATATCTCAGCTTGATAATAGGAACTGCTGCTTCAATATCTCAGCTTGATAATAGGAACTGCTGCTTCAATATCTCAGCTTGATAATAGGAACTGCTGCTTCAATATCTCAGCTTGATAATAGGAAATAAGAGCGTACATAAGCGGCTGTGACGTCAAGAGCAGGGTCGGTGCCCCACCAACTAAGCAAGTCCTAGCAATTCTACCTCCTCGTGGTCTCCCCAACTAACAGTCTGCGCCAGATCAGGCTGGCTAACAGAAGCTAGGATTCCTGTTTTCTCTAGTGGTGGTTCTGACTGGCATAGAGGGAGGATGGGTGGTCTAGAGGTTCAACGTCGGCCTCAGAGCAGGAATGACCCTGGTTCAAAACCCATCAGAAGTGGTGATGATTTTTAAAAGTAGGGAAAATGTCATCCGTGGTTTCTTGATGGGGTTACCCTTCCGTGATCTCTTGGCTAGTGAGATCCAATGTCTAGCCCTCTTGGATAACGGCAATAAACATGAGTCCCCATGTGCACTCGCGCACGTTAAAGATCCCTTGGCAGTTTAAATCGAAAATAGTAGGCCATAGATATGGCTTCTGTCCGGGCAAAACTGTCAGGAAAAACTTAGTCACACTGTGGAGCCCAGCCGAGCTAGGGATATCGTACATGAGGGACTGGATTCTCCTCGCCTTGACTCGACATTCTCCGGGGGGATATCGGAGCACTTACGGGTGCGTCAGGTGATGATGATCCCAACAACAAACTGATATAGAGGACTTAGTATTGCAGTACATCTGGGCTGGACTAATAGTTTCCCAGCATAGCCTGGGGTAGACGAACTCAAACTTCTCCAGTAACAGCTGGGAATGTTAAGAAAGCTATTACGACCCGCCAGGGCACCCTGCCCGTATTAACTCGTGGCATTACTTGAACATTAACACTAACAAAGAAAGTCTTTGGCTGGACACCCACACCACCGTGTCTGCCCGTATAACTTGTGGCATTACTTGAACATCAACACTAACAAAGAAAGTCTTTGGCTGGACACCCACACCACCGTGTCTGCCCGTATAACTTGTGGCATTACTTGAACATCAACACTAACAAAGAAAGTCTTTGGCTGGACACCCACACCACCGTGTCTGCCCGTATAACTTGTGGCATTACTTGAACATCAACACTAACAAAGAAAGTCTCTGGCTGGACACCCACACCACCGTGTCTGCCCGTATAACTTGTGGCATTACTTGAACTTCAACACTAACAAAGAAAGTCTCTGGCTGGACACCCACACCACCGTGTCTGAACTTGTGGCATTACTTGAACATCAACACTAACAAAGAAAGTCTTTGGCTGGACACCCACACCACCGTGTCTGCCCGTATAACTTGTGGCATTACTTGAACATCAACACTAACAAAGAAAGTCTTTGGCTGGACACCCACACCACCGTGTCTGCCCGTATAACTTGTGGCATTACTTGAACATCAACACTAACAAAGAAAGTCTTTGGCTGGACACCCACACCACCGTGTCTGAACTTGTGGCATTACTTGAACATCAACACTAACAAAGAAAGTCTTTGGCTGGACACCCACACCACCGTGTCCACGGGGGATCTGCTGCGTAGACAGCAACAGTCCTCTCATATCAGACAAACCTTCAGGAGATGACGCACACACTCCAGCTTCACCTCACAGTGACGACATAACGCGGGAGACAACGCACACACTCCAGCTTCACCTCACAGTGACGACATAACGCGGGAGACAACGCTCACACTCCAGCTTCACCTCACAGTGACGACATAACGCGGGAGACAACGCACACACTCCAGCTTCACTTCACAGTGACGACATAACGAGGGAGACAACGCTCACACTCCAGCTTCACCTCACAGTGACGACATAACGCGGGAGACAACGCACACACTCCAGCTTCACCTCACAGTGACGACATAACGCGGGAGACAACGCACACACTCCAGCCTCACCTCACAGTGACGACATAAGACGGGAGACAACACACACACTCCAGCCTCACCTCACAGTGACGACATAACGCGGGAGACAACGCTCACACTCCAGCTTCACCTCACAGTGACGACATAACGCGGGAGACAACGCACACACTCCAGCTTCACCTCACAGTGACGACATAACGCGGGAGACAACGCACACACTCCAGCCTCACCTCACAGTGACGACATAAGACGGGAGACAACACACACACTCCAGCCTCACCTCACAGTGACGACATAACGCGGGAGACAACGCACACACTCCAGCTTCACCTCACAGTGACGACATAACGCGGGAGACAACGCACACACTCCAGCTTCACCTCACAGTGACGACATAACGCGGGAGACAACACACACACTCCAGCTTCATCTCACAGTGACGACATAACGCTGGAGACAACGCTCACACTCCAGCTTCATCTCACAGTGACGACATAACGCGGGAGACAACGCTCACACTCCAGCTTCATCTCACAGTGACGACATAACGCGGGAGACAACGCTCACACTCCAGCTTCATCTCAGTGACGACATAACGCGGGAGACAACGCTCACACTCCAGCTTCATCTCACAGTGACGACATAACGCGGGAGACAACACACACACTCCAGCCTCACCTCACAGTGACGACATAACGCGGGAGACAACGCTCACACTCCAGCTTCATCTCACAGTGACGACATAACGCGGGAGACAACGCTCACACTCCAGCTTCATCTCACAGTGACGACATAACGCGGGAGACAACGCTCACACTCCAGCTTCATCTCACAGTGACGACATAACGCGGGAGACAACGCACACACTCCAGCTTCATCTCACAGTGACGACATAACGCGGGAGACAACGCTCACACTCCAGCTTCATCTCACAGTGACGACATAACGCGGGAGACAACACACACACTCCAGCTTCATCTCACAGTGACGACATAACGCTGGAGACAACGCTCACACTCCAGCTTCATCTCACAGTGACGACATAACGCGGGAGACAACGCTCACACTCCAGCTTCATCTCACAGTGACGACATAACGCGGGAGACAACGCTCACACTCCAGCTTCATCTCACAGTGACGACATAACGCGGGAGACAACGCTCACACTCCAGCTTCATCTCACAGTGACGACATAACGCGGGAGACAACGCTCACACTCCAGCTTCACCTCACAGTGACGACATAACGCGGGAGACAACGCTCACACTCCAGCTTCATCTCACAGTGACGACATAACGCGGGAGACAACGCTCACACTCCAGCTTCATCTCACAGTGACGACATAACGCGGGAGACAACACACACACTCCAGCTTCACCTCACAGTGACGACATAACGCGGGAGACAACGCTCACACTCCAGCTTCATCTCACAGTGACGACATAACGCGGGAGACAACACACACACTCCAGCTTCACCTCACAGTGACGACATAACGCGGGAGACAACACACACACTCCAGCTTCATCTCACAGTGACGACATAACGCGGGAGACAACGCTCACACTCCAGCTTCATCTCACAGTGACGACATAACGCGGGAGACAACACACACACTCCAGCTTCACCTCACAGTGACGACATAACGCGGGAGACAACGCTCACACTCCAGCTTCACCTCACAGTGACGACATAACGCGGGAGACAACACCCAGGTGGATCAAGGTGCAGAGTTACCTCCTCAAACAATTACGCTCGGCCTGACAGTGCGGCCAGGAAAGAGAAGAGAAATATAAACATGGCCGCTGACAGATGTTACTTCCTGCGTCAGAGGCCGGAAACTGTGTACCAAAACACGACCAGAAGTGGAGTGCCCGGATGTTACGCCGTGGGTTAGGTTACGTCAGGCAGCAGCAGCTATTGCGTGCGTGGGAAAGTTTACAGGCGCTGAGGTCTCAATGTAGGGGCGTAGACAAAAGAGAGGTTCCTCGCAAAAACTGACCCCATCCCCATGAATTATATTTTGTCAAACATGGAATATCAGCACTAACAGAAGGTCAAACGTCCTCAACAAAGTGACATGTTTGCTCTAATCTACGACATCTGGAAGCCATTTATCTCCTTCTTCTTCTTCTTCTTTCCTTCCTCATCTGCCTTTCAGCGTCGAGGGGGTCTTTTGATCTTCTGTTCGCCTCTGCTGCTGTTATGTTTCCTAGTGCTTCTAATATTCCATCGACCCATCTTTTTCGTGGTCGACCCTTGGGTCTGGTGTTCTCACAACGTTTGTTGAAGGCTCGTTGTGTTGTGTTTTGTTCTTTCTGCCTTGTCACGTGGCCAAACATTTTATCTGCTGTTTCCTTATATATTCTATGGCGGGGGCTATTCCTAGCTTTTTTCTCAGTTCTTCATTTCTGATCTTATCTCTCAGACTGTTTCCTGTCATTCGTCTAACACATTTCATCTCTGTAGAGGTTACTTTTCTTATTGTTCTTGCATCTAGGGTCCAGGTCTGGCATTGGTAGCACAACGTTGGGATGAAGATTGTATTGTATAGTGCTCATTTTGTCTCCAGAGTTATTTCCTTGTTGGACAATAGTGGTGATAACTGTCCAATGATTTGAAAAGTTTTGTTGCATCTGGATTCTATCTCTGCTGTTTGAGAATTATCGTGTGTCCCTAACCTTCCTAGGTATTTGAATTCCTCTACTTGTTTTAGTTGCCTGTCTTCTATAGTTATGTTGATGTTCTGTTTATTTTTG
This sequence comes from Megaustenia siamemsis, assembly GCA_032433765.1. Taxonomy (NCBI): domain Eukaryota; kingdom Metazoa; phylum Mollusca; class Gastropoda; order Stylommatophora; family Ariophantidae; genus Megaustenia; species Megaustenia siamemsis. The sequence continues at coordinate 56,744,288 of JAVIAB010000046.1, read as the reverse complement.
GCGACATTCATGACTTCTGTTTTGTTGATGATTTTGATGTTGTATTTTGTGCCTGAGATGTTGAGTTTGTTTAAGTATTCTTGTAGGTCTTCTATTGTTTCATGTATTAGTGCCTGATCGTCTGTAAATATAATCTCGTTGATCTCCTCTGTCTCTGATGGGTTAAGCCATCTATGGATGGAGATATCGTGAACCTAGTACAGTGCACCTTCACAATGATATTTGATGGAAGTGGTTTGAAGCTGAGACAGAAAGTCAAGCGTCTAGCTCAAGTCAATATTGATACACTCATGATTATTTGTGTAGTTCATGCTCGTGACAAAATATCACAGATTGCCAACAGAGTTTCGGGAGATTCTTTATTTGATGATAGGGTTTATTCTACAAACTGTGAATGTGTCGGGAGATGCACCATTCTTTATTTGAAGATAGAGTTTATTCTACAAACTGTGAATGTGTCGGGAGATGCACCATTCTTTATTTGAAGATAGAGTTTATTCTACAAACTGTGAATGTGTCGGGAGATGCACCATTCTTTATTTGAAGATAGAGTTTATTCTACAAACTGTGAATGTGTCGGGAGATGCACCATTCTTTATTTGAAGATAGAGTTTATTCTACAAACTGTGAATGTGTCGGGAGATGCACCATTCTTTATTTGAAGATAGAGTTTATTCTACAAACTGTGAATGTGTCGGGAGATGCACCATTCTTTATTTGAAGATAGAGTTTATTCTACAAACTGTGAATGTGTCGGGAGATGCACCATTCTTTATTTGAAGATAGAGTTTATTCTACAAACTGTGAATGTGTCGGGAGATGCACCATTCTTTATTTGAAGATAGAGTTTATTCTACAAACTGTGAATGTGTCGGGAGATGCACCATTCTTTATTTGAAGATAGAGTTTATTCTACAAACTGTGAATGTGTCGGGAGATGCACCATTCTTTATTTGAAGAAGAGTTTATTCTACAAACTGTGAATGTGTCGGGAGATGCACCACTCTTTATTTGAAGATAGAGTTTATTCTACAAACTGTGAATGTGTCGGGAGATGCACCATTCTTTATTTGAAGATAGAGTTTATTCTACAAACTGTGAATGTGTCGGGAGATGCACCATTCTTTATTTGAAGATAGAGTTTATTCTACAAACTGTGAATGTGTCGGGAGATGCACCATTCTTTATTTGAAGATAGAGTTTATTCTACAAACTGTGAATGTGTCGGGAGATGCACCATTCTTTATTTGAAGATAGAGTTTATTCTACAAACTGTGAATGTGTCGGGAGATGCACCATTCTTTATTTGAAGATAGAGTTTATTCTACAAACTGTGAATGTGTCGGGAGATGCACCATTCTTTATTTGAAGATAGAGTTTATTCTACAAACTGTGAATGTGTCGGGAGATGCACCATTCTTTATTTGAAGATAGAGTTTATTCTACAAACTGTGAATGTGTCGGGAGATGCACCATTCTTTATTTGAAGAAGAGTTTATTCTACAAACTGTGAATGTGTCGGGAGATGCACCACTCTTTATTTGAAGATAGAGTTTATTCTACAAACTGTGAATGTGTCGGGAGATGCACCATTCTTTATTTGAAGATAGAGTTTATTCTACAAACTGTGAATGTGTCGGGAGATGCACCATTCTTTATTTGAAGATAGAGTTTATTCTACAAACTGTGAATGTGTCGGGAGATGCACCATTCTTTATTTGAAGATAGAGTTTATTCTACAAACTGTGAATGTGTCGGGAGATGCACCATTCTTTATTTGAAGATAGAGTTTATTCTACAAACTGTGAATGTGTCGGGAGATGCACCATTCTTTATTTGAAGATAGAGTTTATTCTACAAACTGTGAATGTGTCGGGAGATGCACCATTCTTTATTTGAAGATAGAGTTTATTCTACAAACTGTGAATGTGTCGGGAGATGCACCATTCTTTATTTGAAGATAGAGTTTATTCTACAAACTGTGAATGTGTCGGGAGATGCACCATTCTTTATTTGAAGATAGAGTTTATTCTACAAACTGTGAATGTGTCGGGAGATGCACCATTCTTTATTTGAAGATAGAGTTTATTCTACAAACTGTGAATGTGTCGGGAGATGCACCATTCTTTATTTGAAGATAGAGTTTATTCTACAAACTGTGAATGTGTCGGGAGATGCACCATTCTTTATTTGAAGATAGAGTTTATTCTACAAACTGTGAATGTGTCGGGAGATGCACCATTCTTTATTTGAAGATAGAGTTTATTCTACAAACTGTGAATGTGTCGGGAGATGCACCATTCTTTATTTGAAGATAGAGTTTATTCTACAAACTGTGAATGTGTCGGGAGATGCACCATTCTTTATTTGAAGATAGAGTTTATTCTACAAACTGTGAATGTGTCGGGAGATGCACCATTCTTTATTTGAAGATAGAGTTTATTCTACAAACTGTGAATGTGTCGGGAGATGCACCATTCTTTATTTGAAGATAGAGTTTATTCTACAAACTGTGAATGTGTCGGGAGATGCACCATTCTTTATTTGAAGATAGAGTTTATTCTACAAACTGTGAATGTGTCGGGAGATGCACCATTCTTTATTTGAAGATAGAGTTTATTCTACAAACTGTGAATGTGTCGGGAGATGCACCATTCTTTATTTGAAGATAGAGTTTATTCTACAAACTGTGAATGTGTCGGGAGATGCACCATTCTTTATTTGAAGATAGAGTTTATTCTACAAACTGTGAATGTGTCGGGAGATGCACCATTCTTTATTTGAAGATAGAGTTTATTCTACAAACTGTGAATGTGTCGGGAGATGCACCATTCTTTATTTGAAGATAGAGTTTATTCTACAAACTGTGAATGTGTCGGGAGATGCACCATTCTTTATTTGAAGAAGAGTTTATTCTACAAACTGTGAATGTGTCGGGAGATGCACCACTCTTTATTTGAAGATAGAGTTTATTCTACAAACTGTGAATGTGTCGGGAGATGCACCATTCTTTATTTGAAGATAGAGTTTATTCTACAAACTGTGAATGTGTCGGGAGATGCACCATTCTTTATTTGAAGAAGAGTTTATTCTACAAACTGTGAATGTGTCGGGAGATGCACCATTCTTATTTGAAGATAGAGTTTATTCTACAAACTGTGAATGTGCAATAAAAGAAAGATGGTGTTTGATATCTTCGTGGCAATGGCTCAAACAAGTTAATCAACTAAAATGACTAATGTGACAAAGCAGAACAAACAACCGTGATACAGTATTCAGAAAGCATTAACAGAATGCACAAATAGAATGTAAAGTACGAATTGAAAACACAAGCAAATAGCCGATGGCAACGCAGCTCCATAACACATCCTATAGTAACTGTGAACTGTCAAGAGACAATTGTGATGGGAGTGTGAGCCGACGAGAGACAAGCTGCCACAGCCAGCCGTGAACTATGCCGAGATCTGTAGACAATCATAAATGGATATTATTATAGGGGGAAACTTCCGAGGCGATAATCTGCGAATCTATTCAGATGGAGAGCTATGTTTACAGCACTCGGGAAAAATGACAAATAAACAACAGAAAAAAAAACAATATATGGTCCTAAGCAGGATGGAACCCGTACTCCTTGGCACTGCGCCTTGCTACGAAAAGCCAAACGCTAGGGAGCACTGCCAACTCGGCTAACTAAAAAAGTAGCCATTATTGACGATGTCTTTCACGCAGGTGTTCTCATGACTACAGCATAGAGCTGCGAACAGTATATTTGTAGCTGTGTGGGACTACAGCATAGGGCTGCAAGCAGTATATCTGTAGCTGTGTGCTACTACAGCATAGGGCTGCGAGCAGTATATCTGTAGCTGTGTGCGTGAGACAAATCTCTGAACTTTAGTCGGAGGTAATCGGATCATCAAACACGACCCAATATAATGTCACACTAACTATACTGTTCTATATGACTAACTATACTGTTCTAAATGACCAACTATACTGTTCTATATGACTAACTATACTGTTCTATATGACTAACTATACTGTTCTATATGACTAACTATACTGTTCTATATGACTAACTATATTGTTCTATAGCAGTCTATTTGCTGTGTATGAAACAGCAGCTTGCACAAAACTTTATGATGGAACTATCTGCTTCTACCAGTCACAGCCTAACCTAATCAACAGGTTGATGTCCTCGTCATGCCATTGTGATACACACATCACTGCAGCGGGTTGTCCTATCTATTACTTCAAATATAAACTGTGTAACGACAACCTAGATGCGGTCACTGCTACGAATGGTAAGAAAATCAGACAAATAAGAAATAACAGAAAAGAAGTTATCAAGGAAAATACAAATATATCAGCAGAGAAGATGATATAGCAATGGCGGTGATAACATGGTTAGTTAGGGAGAACGTGGATCACGCAGTCTTGGTGACGGACTCGCAAAGCTTGCTACAGAAGATTGGCAGCAAGTGTCTGTGGCTGGAGTTGATGCAATCTCTCTACACTCGTTAACATCGGTGTCCATGGCATGCTGGTGTATAGGACAAAGTTCTCTGTCAGCTCGGGGATGTCTCTACACTCAACTCGTAACATCGGTGTCCATGACATGCTGGTGTATAGGACAAAGTTCTCTGTCAGCTCGGGGATGTCTCTACACTCGTTAACATCGGTGTCCATGGCATGCTGGTGTATAGGACAAAGTTCTCTGTCAGCTCGGGGATGTCTCTACACTCAACTCGTAACATCGGTGTCCATGACATGCTGGTGTATAGGACAAAGTTCTCTGTCAGCTCGGGGATGTCTCTACACTCAACTCGTTAACATCGATGTCCATGACATGCTGGTGTATAGGACAAAGTTCTCTGTCAGCTCGGGGATGTCTCTACACTCAACTCGTTAACATCGGTGTCCATGACATGCTGGTGTATAGGACAAAGTTCTCTGTCAGCTCGGGGATGTCTCTACACTCAACTCGTTAACATCGGTGTCCATGACATGCTGGTGTATAGGACAAAGTTCTCTGTCAGCTCGGGGATGTCTCTACACTCAACTCGTAACATCGGTGTCCATGACATGCTGGTGTATAGGAAAAAGTTCTCTGTCAGCTCGGGGATGTCTCTACACTCAACTCGTTAACATCGATGTCCATGACATGCTGGTGTATCGGACAAAGTTCTCTGTCAGCTCGGGGATGTCTCTACACTCAACTCGTTAACATCGGTGTCCATGACATGCTGGTGTATAGGACAAAGTTCTCTGTCAGCTCGGGGATGTCTCTACACTCGTTAACATCGGTGTCCATGACATGCTGGTGTATAGGACAAAGTTCTCTGTCAGCTCGGGGATGTCTCTACACTCGTTAACATCGGTGTCCATGACATGCTGGTGTATAGGACAAAGTTCTCTGTCAGCTCGGGGATGTCTCTACACTCAACTCGTTAACATCGGTGTCCATGACATGCTGGTGTATAGGACAAAGTTCTCTGTCAGCTAGAGGATGTCTCTACACTCGTTAACATCGGTGTCCATGACATGCTGGTGTATAGGACAAAGTTCGCTGTCAGCTCGGGGATGTCTCTACACTCAACTCGTTAACATCGATGTCCATGGTATGCTGGTGTATAGGACAAAGTTCTCTGTCAGCTCGGGGATGTCTCTACACTCAACTCGTTAACATCGGTGTCCATGACATGCTGGTGTATAGGACAAAGTTCTCTGTCAGCTAGGGGATGTCTCTACACTCGTTAACATCGGTGTCCATGACATGCTGGTGTATAGGACAAAGTTCGCTGTCAGCTCGGGGATGTCTCTACACTCAACTCGTTAACATCGATGTCCATGGTATGCTGGTGTATAGGACAAAGTTCTCTGTCAGCTCGGGGACGTCTCTACACTCAACTCGTTAACATCGGTGTCCAGGACATGCTGGTGTATAGGACAAAGTTCGCTGTCAGCTCGGGGATGTCTCTAAACTCAACTCGTTAACATCGATGTCCATGGTATGCTGGTGTATAGGACAAAGTTCTCTGTCAGCTCGGGGATGTCTCTACACTCAACTCGTTAACATCGGTGTCCATGACATGCTGGTGTATAGGACAAAGTTCGCTGTCAGCTCGGGGATGTCTCAACACTCAACTCGTTAACATCGGTGTCCAGGACATGCTGGTGTATAGGACAAAGTTCGCTGTCAGCTCGGGGATGTCTCAACACTCAACTCGTTAACATCGGTGTCCAGGACATGCTGGTGTATAGGACAAAGTTCGCTGTCAGCTCGGGGACGTCTCTACACTCAACTCGTTAACATCGGTGTCCATGGTATGCTGGTGTATAGGACAAAGTTCTCTGTCAGCTAGGGGATGTCTCTACACTCAACTCGTTAACATCGGTGTCCATGACATGCTGGTGTATAGGACAAAGTTCTCTGTCAGCTCGGGGATGTCTCTACACTCGTTAACATCAATGGCCATGACATGCTGGTGTATAGGACAAAGTTCTCTGTCAGCTCGGGTATGTCTCTACACTCAACTCGTTAACATCAATGGCCATGACATGCTGGTGTATAGGACAAAGTTCTCTGTCAGCTCGGGGATGTCTCTACACTCAACTCGTTAACATCGATGTCCATGGTATGCTGGTGTATAGGACAAAGTTCGCTGTCAGCTCGGGGATGTCTCTACACTCAACTCGTTAACATCGGTGTCCAGGACATGCTGGTGTATAGGACAAAGTTCTCTGTCAGCTCGGGGATGTCTCTACACTCAACTCGTTAACATCGATGTCCATGACATGCTGGTGTATAGGACAAAGTTCTCTGTCAGCTCGGGGATGTCTCTACACTCAACTCGTTAACATCAATGGCCATGACATGCTGGTGTATAGGACAAAGTTCGCTGTCAGCTCGGGGATGTCTCTACACTCAACTCGTTAACATCAATGGCCATGACATGCTGGTGTATAGGACAAAGTTCGCTGTCAGCTCGGGGATGTCTCTACACTCAACTCGTTAACATCGGTGTCCAGGACATGCTGGTGTATAGGACAAAGTTCGCTGTCAGCTCGGGGATGTCTCAACACTCAACTCGTTAACATCGATGTCCATGGTATGCTGGTGTATAGGACAAAGTTCTCTATCAGCTCGGGGATGTCTCTACACTCAACTCGTTAACATCGATGTCCATGGTATGCTGGTGTATAGGACAAAGTTCTCTATCAGCTCGGGATGTCTCTACACTCAACTCGTTAACATCGATGTCCATGGTATGCTGGTGTATAGGACAAAGTTCGCTGTCAGCTCGGGGATGTCTCTACACTCAACTCGTTAACATCGGTGTCCATGACATGCTGGTGTATAGGACAAAGTTCTCTGTCAGCTCGGGGATGTCTCTACACTCAACTCGTTAACATCGATGTCCATGGTATGCTGGTGTATAGGACAAAGTTCTCTGTCAGCTCGGGGATGTCTCTACACTCAACTCGTTAACATCGGTGTCCATGACATGCTGGTGTATAGGACAAAGTTCTCTGTCAGCTCGGGGATGTCTCTACACTCAACTCGTTAACATCGATGTCCATGGTATGCTGGTGTATAGGACAAAGTTCTCTGTCAGCTCGGGGATGTCTCTACACTCGTTAACATCGGTGTCCATGGTATGCTGGTGTATAGGACAAAGTTCTCTGTCAGCTCGGGGATGTCTCTACACTCGTTAACATCGGTGTCCATGACATGCTGGTGTATAGGACAAAGTTCTCTGTCAGCTAGGGGATGTCTCTACACTCGTTAACATCGGTGTCCATGACATGCTGGTGTATAGGACAAAGTTCTCTGTCAGCTCGGGGATGTCTCTACACTCAACTCGTTAACATCGGTGTCCATGACATGCTGGTGTATAGGACAAAGTTCTCTGTCAGCTAGAGGATGTCTCTACACTCGTTAACATCGGTGTCCATGACATGCTGGTGTATAGGACAAAGTTCGCTGTCAGCTCGGGGATGTCTCTACACTCAACTCGTTAACATCGATGTCCATGGTATGCTGGTGTATAGGACAAAGTTCTCTGTCAGCTCGGGGATGTCTCTACACTCATCTCGTTAACATCGGTGTCCATGACATGCTGGTGTATAGGACAAAGTTCTCTGTCAGCTAGGGGATGTCTCTACACTCGTTAACATCGGTGTCCATGACATGCTGGTGTATAGGACAAAGTTCCCTGTCAGCTCGGGGATGTCTCTACACTCAACTCGTTAACATCGATGTCCATGGTATGCTGGTGTATAGGACAAAGTTCTCTGTCAGCTCGGGGACGTCTCTACACTCAACTCGTTAACATCGGTGTCCAGGACATGCTGGTGTATAGGACAAAGTTCGCTGTCAGCTCGGGGATGTCTCTAAACTCAACTCGTTAACATCGATGTCCATGGTATGCTGGTGTATAGGACAAAGTTCTCTGTCAGCTCGGGGATGTCTCTACACTCAACTCGTTAACATCGGTGTCCATGACATGCTGGTGTATAGGACAAAGTTCGCTGTCAGCTCGGGGATGTCTCAACACTCAACTCGTTAACATCGGTGTCCAGGACATGCTGGTGTATAGGACAAAGTTCGCTGTCAGCTCGGGGATGTCTCAACACTCAACTCGTTAACATCGGTGTCCAGGACATGCTGGTGTATAGGACAAAGTTCGCTGTCAGCTCGGGGATGTCTCTACACTCAACTCGTTAACATCGGTGTCCATGACATGCTGGTGTATAGGACAAAGTTCGCTGTCAGCTCGGGGACGTCTCTACACTCAACTCGTTAACATCGGTGTCCATGGTATGCTGGTGTATAGGACAAAGTTCTCTGTCAGCTAGGGGATGTCTCTACACTCAACTCGTTAACATCGGTGTCCATGACATGCTGGTGTATAGGACAAAGTTCTCTGTCAGCTCGGGGATGTCTCTACACTCGTTAACATCAATGGCCATGACATGCTGGTGTATAGGACAAAGTTCGCTGTCAGCTCGGGGATGTCTCTACACTCAACTCGTTAACATCAATGGCCATGACATGCTGGTGTATAGGACAAAGTTCTCTGTCAGCTCGGGGATGTCTCTACACTCAACTCGTTAACATCGATGTCCATGGTATGCTGGTGTATAGGACAAAGTTCGCTGTCAGCTCGGGGATGTCTCTACACTCAACTCGTTAACATCGGTGTCCAGGACATGCTGGTGTATAGGACAAAGTTCTCTGTCAGCTCGGGGATGTCTCTACACTCAACTCGTTAACATCGATGTCCATGACATGCTGGTGTATAGGACAAAGTTCTCTGTCAGCTCGGGGATGTCTCTACACTCAACTCGTTAACATCGATGTCCATGGTATGCTGGTGTATAGGACAAAGTTCGCTGTCAGCTCGGGGATGTCTCTACACTCAACTCGTTAACATCGGTGTCCATGACATGCTGGTGTATAGGACAAAGTTCTCTGTCAGCTCGGGGATGTCTCTACACTCAACTCGTTAACATCGATGTCCATGGTATGCTGGTGTATAGGACAAAGTTCTCTGTCAGCTCGGGGATGTCTCTACACTCAACTCGTTAACATCGGTGTCCATGACATGCTGGTGTATAGGACAAAGTTCTCTGTCAGCTCGGGGATGTCTCTACACTCAACTCGTTAACATCGATGTCCATGGTATGCTGGTGTATAGGACAAAGTTCTCTGTCAGCTCGGGGATGTCTCTACACTCAACTCGTTAACATCGGTGTCCATGGTATGCTGGTGTATAGGACAAAGTTCTCTGTCAGCTCGGGGATGTCTCTACACTCGTTAACATCGGTGTCCATGACATGCTGGTGTATAGGACAAAGTTCTCTGTCAGCTAGGGGATGTCTCTACACTCAACTCGTTAACATCGGTGTCCATGGTATGCTGGTGTATAGGACAAAGTTCGCTGTCAGCTCGGGGATGTCTCTACACTCAACTCGTTAACATCGGTGTCCATGGTATGCTGGTGTATAGGACAAAGTTCGCTGTCAGCTCGGGGATGTCTCTACACTCAACTCGTTAACATCGGTGTCCATGACATGCTGGTGTATAGGACAAAGTTCTCTGTCAGCTCGGGGATGTCTCTACACTCAACTCGTTAACATCGATGTCCATGGTATGCTGGTGTATAGGACAAAGTTCTCTGTCAGCTCGGGGATGTCTCTACACTCAACTCGTTAACATCGATGTCCATGGTATGCTGGTGTATAGGACAAAGTTCTCTGTCAGCTCGGGGATGTCTCTACACTCGTTAACATCGATGTCCATGGTATGCTGGTGTATAGGACAAAGTTCTCTGTCAGCTAGGGGACGTCTCTACACTCAACTCGTTAACATCGGTGTCCATGACATGCTGGTGTATAGGACAAAGTTCTCTGTCAGCTAGGGGACGTCTCTACACTCAACTCGTTAACATCGGTGTCCATGACATGCTGGTGTATAGGACAAAGTTCTCTGTCAGCTAGGGACGTCTCTACACTCAACTCGTTAACATCGGTGTCCATGACATGCTGGTGTATAGGACAAAGTTCTCTGTCAGCTCGGGGATGTCTCTACACTCAACTCGTTAACATCGATGTCCATGGTATGCTGGTGTATAGGACAAAGTTCTCTGTCAGCTCGGGGATGTGTCTCTACACTCAACTCGTTAACATCGATGTCCATGACATGCTGGTGTATAGGACAAAGTTCTCTGTCAGCTCGGGGATGTCTCTACACTCAACTCGTTAACATCGATGTCCATGGTATGCTGGTGTATAGGACAAAGTTCTCTGTCAGCTCGGGGATGTCTCTACACTCGTTAACATCGATGTCCATGGTATGCTGGTGTATAGGACAAAGTTCTCTGTCAGCTCGGGGATGTCTCTACACTCAACTCGTTAACATCGATGTCCATGGTATGCTGGTGTATAGGACAAAGTTCTCTGTCAGCTCGGGGATGTCTCTACACTCAACTCGTTAACATCGATGTCCATGGTATGCTGGTGTATAGGACAAAGTTCTCTGTCAGCTCGGGGATGTCTCTACACTCAACTCGTTAACATCGATGTCCATGGTATGCTGGTGTATAGGACAAAGTTCTCTGTCAGCTCGGGGATGTCTCTACACTCAACTCGTTAACATCGATGTCCATGGTATGCTGGTGTATAGGACAAAGTTCTCTGTCAGCTCGGGGATGTCTCTACACTCGTTAACATCGATGTCCATGGTATACTGGTGTATAGGACAAAGTTCTCTGTCAGCTAGGGGACGTCTCTACACTCAACTCGTTAACATCGATGTCCATGACATGCTGGTGTATAGGACCAAGTTCTCTGTCAGCTAGGGGACGTCTCTACACTCAACTCGTTAACATCGGTGTCCATGACATGCTGGTGTATAGGACAAAGTTCTCTGTCAGCTCGGGGATGTCTCTACACTCAACTCGTTAACATCGATGTCCATGGTATGCTGGTGTATAGGACAAAGTTCTCTGTCAGCTCGGGGATGTCTCTACACTCGTTAACATCGATGTCCATGGTATGCTGGTGTATAGGACAAAGTTCTCTGTCAGCTCGGGGATGTTTCTACACTCAACTCGTTAACATCGATGTCCATGGTATGCTGGTGTATAGGACAAAGTTCTCTGTCAGCTCGGGGATGTCTCTACACTCAACTCGTTAACATCGATGTCCATGGTATGCTGGTGTATAGGACAAAGTTCTCTGTCAGCTCGGGGATGTCTCTACGCTCAACTCGTTAACATCGATGTCCATGGTATGCTGGTGTATAGGACAAAGTTCTCTGTCAGCTCGGGGATGTCTCTACACTCAACTCGTTAACATCGATGTCCATGGTATGCTGGTGTATAGGACAAAGTTCTCCGTCAGCTCGGGGATGTCTCTACACTCAACTCGTTAACATTGATGTCCATGGTATGCTGGTGTATAGGACAAAGTTCTCTGTCAGCTCGGGGATGTCTCTACACTCGTTAACATCGATGTCCATGGTATGCTGGTGTATAGGACAAAGTTCTCTGTCAGCTCGGGGATGTCTCTACACTCAACTCGTTAACATCGATGTCCATGGTATGCTGGTGTATAGGACAAAGTTCTCTGTCAGCTCGGGGATGTCTCTACACTCAACTCGTTAACATCGATGTCCATGACATGCTGGTGTATAGGACAAAGTTCTCTGTCAGCTCGGGGATGTCTCTACACTCGTTAACATCGATGTCCATGGTATGCTGGTGTATAGGACAAAGTTCTCTGTCAGCTCGGGGATGTCTCTACACTCAACTCGTTAACATCGATGTCCATGGTATGCTGGTGTATAGGACAAAGTTCTCTGTCAGCTCGGGGACGTCTCTACACTCGTTAACATCGATGTCCATGGTATGCTGGTGTATAGGACAAAGTTCTCTGTCAGCTCGGGGATGTCTCTACACTCAACTCGTTAACATCGATGTCCATGACATGCTGGTGTATAGGACAAAGTTCTCTGTCAGCTCGGGGACGTCTCTACACTCGTTAACATCGATGTCCATGGTATGCTGGTGTATAGGACAAAGTTCTCTGTCAGCTCGGGGACGTCTCTACACTCAACTCGTTAACATCGATGTCCATGACATGCTGGTGTATAGGACAAAGTTCTCTGTCAGCTCGGGGACGTCTCTACACTCGTTAACATCGATGTCCATGACATGCTGGTGTATAGGACAAAGTTCGCTGTCAGCTCGGGGACGTCTCTACACTCGTTAACATCGATGTCCATGGTATGCTGGTGTATAGGACAAAGAAATAGCCGATAAGTTCGCTGGCAGCTCGGGGACGTCTCTACACTCGTTAACATCGATGTCCATGGTATGCTGGTGTATAGGACAAAGAAATAGCCGATAAGTTCGCTGGCAGCTCGGGGACTGTGGCCTGACTATGGACAAAGAGGACATCACCAAGTTTGTTCCTCATTCCTTAAGAGAAGAAGATGGGTGGGACATGTATGCATTGGGAGTCTGAGGAGTCTAAAGGTGGGACATGTATGCATTGAGAGACTGAGGAGTCTAAAGGTGGGACATGTATGCATTGAGAGACTGAGGAGTCTAAAGGTGGGACATGTATGCATTGAGGGACTGTGGAGTCTAAAGTGGGACATGTATGCATTCCTGAGAGTCTAAAGGTGGGACATGTATGCATTGAGGGACTGAGGAGTCTAAAGGTGGGACATGTATGCATTGAGAGACTGAGGAGTCTAAAGGTGGGACATGTATGCATTGAGAGACTGAGGAGTCTAAAGGTGGGACATGTATGCATTGAGAGACTGAGGAGTCTAAAGGTGGGGCATGTATGCATTGAGAGACTGAGGAGTCTAAAGGTGGGACATGTATGCATTGAGGGACTGAGGAGTCTAAAGGTGGGACATGTATGCATTGAGGGACTGAGGAGTCTAAAGGTGGGACATGTATGCATTGAGAGACTGAGGAGTCTAAAGGTGGGACATGTATGCATTGAGAGACTGAGGAGTCTAAAGGTGGGACATGTATGCATTGAGAGACTGAGGAGTCTAAAGGTGGGACATGTATGCATTGAGAGACTGAGGAGTCTAAAGGTGGGACATGTATGCATTGAGAGACTGAGAAGTCTAAAGGTGGGACATGTATGCATTGAGAGACTGAGAAGTCTAAAGGTGGGACATGTATGCATTGAGAGACTGAGAAGTCTAAAGGTGGGACATGTATGCATTGAGAGACTGAGGAGTCTAAAGGTGGGACATGTATGCATTGAGAGACTGAGGAGTCTAAAGGTGGGACATGTATGCATTGAGAGACTGAGAAGTCTAAAGGTGGGACATGTATGCATTGAGAGACTGAGGAGTCTAAAGGTGGGACATGTATGCATTGAGAGACTGAGAAGTCTAAAGGTGGGACATGTATGCATTGAGAGACTGAGAAGTCTAAAGGTGGGACATGTATGCATTGAGAGACTGAGGAGTCTAAAGGTGGGACATGTATGCATTGAGAGACTGAGGAGTCTAATGGTGGGACATGTATGCATTGAGGGACTGAGGAGTCTAAAGGTGGGACATGTATGCATTGAGAGACTGAGAAGTCTAAAGGTGGGACATGTATGCATTGAGAGACTGAGAAGTCTAAAGGTGGGACATGTATGCATTGAGAGACTGAGGAGTCTAAAGGTGGGACATGTATGCATTGACAGACTGAGAAGTCTAAAGGTGGGACATGTATGCATTGACAGACTGAGAAGTCTAAAGGTGGGACATGTATGCATTGAGAGACTGAGGAGTCTAAAGGTGGGACATGTATGCATTGAGAGACTGAGAAGTCTAAAGGTGGGACATGTATGCATTGAGAGACTGAGAAGTCTAAAGGTGGGACATGTATGCATTGAGAGACAGAGAAGTCTAAAGGTGGGACATGTATGCATTGAGAGACTGAGAAGTCTAAAGGTGGGACATGTATGCATTGAGAGACTGAGAAGTCTAAAGGTGGGACATGTATGCAATGAGAGACTGAGAAGTCTAAAGGTGGGACATGTATGCATTGAGAGACTGAGAAGTCTAAAGGTGGGACATGTATGCATTGAGAGACTGAGGAGTCTAAAGGTGGGACATGTATGCATTGAGAGACTGAGAAGTCTAAAGGTGGGACATGTATGCATTGAGAGACTGAGGAGTCTAAAGGTGGGACATGTATGCATTGAGAGACTGAGAAGTCTAAAGGTGGGACATGTATGCATTGAGAGACTGAGGAGTCTAAAGGTGGGACATGTATGCATTGAGAGACTGAGGAGTCTAAAGGTGGGTCATGTATGCATTGAGAGACTGAGGAGTCTAAAGGTGGGACATGTATGCATTGAGAGACTGAGGAGTCTAAAGGTGGGACATGTATGCATTGAGAGACTGAGAAGTCTAAAGGTGGGACATGTATGCATTGAGAGACTGTGAAGTCTAAATGTGGAAAAAGGGTCTGGTCGATCCGGAGTGTTTAGTGGAAAAGGGTCTGGTCGATCCGGAGTGTTTAGTGGAAAAAGTAGATGTATCTACAATCAAGATCTTACAGGAACAATCAGCCTGCTTGCGCTTCAAGAAATGCTGGGACGGGCGATGGAGCGGATATGGGGATGCTCCAACTACAATGAAACTGACTCCATAATTAGAATAGATCATAATAAGATTTTTTTTTAAAAAGTTATACAACATCCAATGAACATTAACAAAAAGAGAACATTCTGAAATACTTGACGGGGGGGGGGAGACCAGACTAGAAAACAGATGTAGAAGACATGGACGGGCTGATGGAGAGGTTGACAACATAATGGTAAGTATTGTCCTTCTAAAGTGACGGCTGTTGAAGGAGCTAGCGCCCCCTGAAATGTGCCTCACATACAACACTTACCAATGTAGGAGTGCAGTCTTTACGAGGTACCCATTTTATCTACGAGTACTTGTTTCGTAGTTCAGATTGTTCGTGCAAATGTAAACACTAATGTCATCACCGGCAGTACTCAGAGGAAATAGATGTGCAGCCAGAAATGGCAGCTCGATCGTGACATTTTCAAGGGGAAAATAAACAAAGTAATAAAGTTCAGTATATATGTTATGTGGAGATGTTTGAAACACTGGCATGAGTTGACTACATTCATTGATGTCTTTCCACAGAAGCTGAATTATCCTAATCTAAAGAGCTCGAAAGTTAAACCATGAGCGCAGCCATTTGTAGAACAAAATGTTGAACCATGAGCGCAGCCATTTGTAGAAAAAAATGTTGAACTACCGGTGTTACGTCAGAATGGTTGCCAGGAGGCTATCTATCCAGGGGACTGTTGAAGAAACTATCTGAGTCCCATAGCGGTCCTCTTGTTGGACGTATCTGAGTCCCATAGCGGTCCTCTTGTTGGACGTATCTGAGTCTCATAGCGGTCCTCTTGTTGGACGTATCTGAGTCTCATAGCGGTCCTCTTGTTGGACGTATCTGAGTCCCATAGCGGTCCTCTTGTTGGACGTATCTGAGTCCCATAGCGGTCCTCTTGTTGGACGTATCTGAGTCCCATAGCGGTCCTCTTGTTGGACGTATCTGAGTCTCATAGCGGTCCTCTTGTTGGACGTATCTGAGTCCCATAGCGGTCCTCTTGTTGGACGTATCTGAGTCTCATAGCGGTCCTCTTGTTGGACGTATCTGAGTCCCATAGCGGTCCTCTTGTTGGACGTATCTGAGTCTCATAGCGGTCCTCTTGTTGGACGTATCTGAGTCCCATAGCGGTCCTCTTGTTGGACGTATCTGAGTCTCATAGCGGTCCTCTTGTTGGACGTATCTGAGTCCCATAGCGGTCCTCTTGTTGGACGTATCTGAGTATCATAGCGGTCCTCTTGTTGGACGTATCTGAGTCCCATAGCGGTCCTCTTGTTGGACGTATCTGAGTCTCATAGCGGTCCTCTTGTTGGACGTATCTGAGTCCCATAGCGGTCCTCTTGTTGGACGTATCTGAGTCTCATAGCGGTCCTCTTGTTGGACGTATCTGAGTCTCATAGCGGTCCTCTTGTTGGACGTATCTGAGTCTCATAGCGGTCCTCTTGTTGGACGTATCTGAGTCTCATAGCGGTCCTCTTGTTGGACGTATCTGAGTCTCATAGCGGTCCTCTTGTTGGACGTATCTGAGTCCCATAGCGGTCCTCTTGTTGGACGTATCTGAGTCCCATAGCGGTCCTCTTGTTGGACGTATCTGAGTATCATAGCGGTCCTCTTGTTGGGCGTATCTGAGTCCCATGGCGGTCCTCTTGTTGGACGTATCAGAGTCCCATAGCGGTCCTCTTGTTGGACGTAATGTTACAGAAGGTTCACTTCCAAATTCATAAATCAAACGGCAAGTACACTCTAACTGCCAAGTCTTTTCTAACTAGAGCTAGACATTTATAACTAACAAACACGCTATGGGACTACTCTCACGCTGCTTGCAATGCCACACGTGGAACAACGCTGATTCAATTGTCTGCTACCTGTACCCCCATCCCACACGGAAACACGTGCACGCCCCTGCTTGATCTTACCGGTCTTGTGCACGACAGGTAAGTGCCGTACAAAGGAATTCTCGCACGTGCGTGCCAAGATAACGAGCCTCGTTTTGACTGCTATCTAAATGCTCCTTCCACACATCAAAAAACGTATTTCTTGGTCCAACGAGCCGAAGATGCGTCGGCTATTCGTTTACAGGTAACCTGACCACTAAAAGTATCAATAAAGGGATTTACACATACCTGACTTTGTTTTTGTATTTCTAATATTTCTTATGTGTTGTTTTGTTAGAGATAAAGGAACAAGCAATGCCATATATATCATAAGATCTTTAGTAGAAAGAGCCATAGAGGTGAAAACAGATCTATACCTATGTTTCATAGATTACACCAAGCATTTGACAAAGTAAAGCACCAAGAAATAATCAACATTTTAGAAAGCATAAACGTAGACAGCAAAGATCTAAGAATAATAAAGAACATGTACTGGCAACAGACAGCAGCTATAAGAAACTGGAAACCAATTGGGAATGTTTCAACAAATAAAACAGGGTGTTAGACAAAGATGTGTGCTGTCACCAGATTTGTTTAATATTTATAGTGTGATTATTTTAAGATCCATAAGGGGCATGCCTGGAATAACAATTGGAGGTCATAATATAAATAATCTAAGGTATGCTGATGATACAGTCTTAAACGCTAAGAGTGAAAATGAGTTACAAGAAATGTTGGACATTATAGTGAAAGAAAGCAAAAATAAAGGACTCAGCCTTAATAGCAAAAAGACAGAAGTAATTGTAACAACAAAGAAAAAGACATCGAACTGTCGAGATCAAAAGTTGTGGAGATACATGATCATCTACGCCAGTAGGCCCGGTACTTGATGATGATGATGATGATGAATATTTCTTATGAACTGAAGTCTACATTCCTTACTTTATTTTGTATTTCTAATATTTCTTATGAACTGAAGTCTACATTCCTTACTTTATTTTTGTATTTCTAATATTTCTTATGAACTGAAGTCTACATTCCTTACTTTATTTTGTATTTCTAATATTTCTTATGAACTGAAGTCTACATTCCTTACTTTATTTTTGTATTTCTAATATTTCTTATGAACTGAAGTCTACATTCCTTACTTTATTTTTGTATTTCTAATATTTCTTATGAACTGATGTCTACATTCCTTACTTTATTTTTGTATTTCTAATATTTCTTATGAACTGAAGTCTACATTCCTTACTTTATTTTTCTTTGTAATTGTTCTTATCAATGTAGGTGTTCGTAAACATTGCTAATATTTCCTGCTTGCAATGTTTCATTTGAACGGAAATATATTCGTGACCCTCTGTGCCATTACAGACATAAGAGAAGTACTGTAAGGACATATCAATAATCTACGTGGGTCTCACCGTGTCACAGACGATGAAAGAGATCACAATTGTGTTAACAAGAACTGGACATCATCTTTGCGTGGTTAAATATCGAGGAGCATCAATCACCATCTTCTATTGGCAACAATGAAAGGGAAACACCAAAGATATCATCAAACGTGCGCTGCCGGGACCCGAAAGGGGAGTCCAGAACTGTAGCGCTGTTCCCTGCCAAACATGTCAGTAAGAGGTGACTAAAGAGGGTTGGACATAGGACTGGCTACCCTGTACTATAAACAAATAAGCGGCAAAAACTTCACAAACATGGACAAGTGCAAGATAAAAGATTAATCAAATAAATCAGAAAAAAAGTATATCCAGCATCCAGCATAGATAAGGACTCTCTAAGAGACATATGACGCAATCCGGAGAAAGCCGCAAGGAGTCCGGGTCGGGGACTCCCTTTTTGTCAAACAGGGAATCCTCCCGATTTGGCACCTGGAATGTACGTACTCTAAATGAGCAAGGCAAAGCTGCACCACAGGTAGCAGCAGGAAGGGCAAACTACAACATAGATATTCGAGGAATATGCGAAAGAAAGATGGTTAGGAACAGAAAGGATCAAACTAAACACAGTAGAGATGATGTTATCATCAGGAACCTGGAGCACAACAAAGTGAAGGGGTAGCTATAATGCTATCAAGGGAACACATGTGGGTAGACAGTATTTCAATTCTTGGCTTTCTTAAAGAGCAAGGAATTAAAGATAAATTCGTGGGAACAGTATCAAACAAATACAACGTCCTTCAACAACTAGAAAATACAATAAATAGAGAAGATCATTGGAAACAGGTAAAAGATATATGGAAAGAGACAAACGAAGAAACGCCAGAATAAGGCATGGATGATTGCAGAGACCCTGGATAAAATTAAAGAAAGAAAGAACAAGAAAGCAAACATAAATAAAAGCAAATCGAGAAGTAATAAAGCCAAGACACAGGAAGCTCACACAGAGGTGAACAAAGAAGTGAGAAGATGCATTAAAAAGGGATAAGAGGAAATATATAGATAACTAGCTATAGAGGCAGAGGAAGCAGCAAATAAAGGGAATATAAAGGAACTGTACAACAGCACAAAGAAATTAAGGGGAACATACAAACAGATCAATGCCTTTATTAAAGATAAGAAAGGAAATCTGCTTAGCAATATAAGGGAACAAATGGAGAGATGGAAAGAGCACTTTGAAGAACTTTTGAACAGACCCGGCTCAAATAATCCTCCAGATATACTACCAGCAGAAGAAGAGTTACACGTTAACTGTGGAAAACCAAGCAAAGAAGAAATAATGAAAGCCATCAAACTATTAAAAATGGTAAAGCCACAGGACCAGATGAAATTCCTTCGGAAGCCATCAAAGCAGATATTAACACCTCTACCAAGATGTTACATAATCTATTGGATAAAATTTGGGAGAGGGAAAAATACCTAAAGACTGGAAAGAAGGTTATATGATCAAACTACCAAAGAAAGAAAGTTTACAGGAGTGCACAAATTATAGGGGAATTATGCTACTATCAGTGCCAGGAAAAATATTAAGCAGAATCATTCTGGAGAGACTAAAAGAGGCTATAGAGAAACACTTGAGAGATGAACAAGCAGGTTTTAGGAAGAACAGATCATGTGCTGATCAAATAACTACTCTACGTATAATAGTTGAACAAAGTTTAGAACTAAAATCCCCACTTTATATTGGATTCATAGATTACGAAAAGGCATTTGATAGTTTAGACAGAAGAATGCTTTGGAAGTTGCTGAGTCATTCCGGAATCCCCATAATAAAGTTTATTAAACTGATAAGAACAATATACGAAGGAATCAAATGTAATGTGCCCGAAGGCCAGCTTACAGAAACATTTGAAACATAAACAGGAGTACGGCACGGATGCCTTCTATCCCCATTTCTCTTTCTGCTGGCCATAGATTGGATTATTAAAATAACCCAGAACAACAGAAATGGAATCTAGTGGTCACTGACCAAACAACTTGATGATTTAGACTTTGCTGATGATATAGCTCTCATATAAAAAAACCATCAACAGATGCAGGATAAAATGAGCATACTTGATGAGAGATCACAACAGCTGGGACTGAAGATTAATAGAGATAAGACCAACATTATGAGAATTAATGCAGTTGGCAATAACCAAATAACAATAGAAGAACTACCTCTACTAGATGTACAATCTTACATATATCTGGGCAGTAATATAGACCAAGAGGGAGGAACAGAGAATGATACAAAATAAGGATATCAAAAGCAGGAGGTGCACAGGCAACATATAGAAATCCAAAGAAATTAGGTTAAATACAAAAATAAAAATTGTCAACTACAATGTTAAGTCATATATGGCTGTGAAACATGGAGAACAAAAAAAAACGATAATCATGAAGATACAGACCTTCATTAATGGATGCTTACGCAGAACAAAAAGATGGAAATGGCAGGACAAAATCACTAACATAGAATTATGGAAAAGTACCAGACAAATACCAAGTGAAGACAAGGCCACATGATAGGACACACTGTGGAAGTCAACTGAGAGTGTTACACAACATGCCTTTTTTGGAATCCCCAAGAAAAAAGACAAAGAGGAAGACCAAAATATTCTTGGAGATGACGGAATCAGAGATGAAGATGATGGGAAGACATGGAATGATTGTAAAAGGATGGCAAGAAACAGAGCAGCTTGCAAAATGTTTGTTGAAGACCTATGCTCCAGAGAAAACCATCCTGGAGAGAGAACATTTCACTGAAATAATTTCAATGCTTAAACTAGGAAATGACTGTTTATTTCTTGATGTATTCTGAGGCAGGCATTATTCCTAGATTTTTTCTCAGTTCATTTCTGATCTTATCTCTCAGACTATCCTGTCGTCTGACACATTTCATCTCAGTTGAGGCTATTTTTCTTATTGTTCTTGCATCTAGGGTCCAGGTTTGACATTGGTAGCACAACGTTGGATGAAGATTGTATTGAAGAGTGCCCGTTTTACCTCTAGCATTATTTCCTTGTTGGACAATAGTGGTGATAGCTGTCCAATGATTTGACAAGCTTTGTTGTATCTTGAGTCTAATTCTGCTGTTTGTGAATTGTCGTTTGTCACTAGACTTTCTAGATATTTAAATTCCTCTGCATGTTTTAGTTGTCTGCCGTTTATCATTCTGTTTCGCTTTTGCCATTTTCATGTTGTCTGCTTATATATATGGCATTAGTGATGAACAGTGTTGTTTTGTTGGAGGTAAAGGTACGAACAATGACATATACATCATAAGATCCTTAGTAGAAAGAACCAGAGAGGTGAAAACAGATCTATACCTATGTGTCATAGATTATACCAAAGCATTTGAAAAAAGTAAAGCACCAAGAAATAATCAAAATTGTAGAATGCATAAACGTAGACAGCAAAGATCTAAGAATAATAAAGAATATGTACTGGCAACAAACAGCGGCCATAAGAAACTGGAAATCAATTGGGAATATTTCAACAATAAAACAGGGTGTTAGATAAGGTTGTGTGCTGTCACCAGATTTGTTTAATATTTATAGTGTGATTATTTTAAGATCCATAAGCGGCATGCCTGGAATAACAATTGTTGGTCATAATATATATAATCTAAGGTATGTTGATGATACAGTCTTAATCGCTAAGAGTGAAAATGAGTTACAAGAAATGTTATATAGTGACATTATAGTGAAGGAAAGCAAAAATAAAGGACATGGCCTTAATAGCAAAAAGACAGAAGTAATGGTAACAACAAAGAAAAAGACATCACCGCAATGCACAATGAAGACAAGTGGAACAATATTAAAACAGGCAAATGAATTTAACTACCTGTGAACTATGTTAACCTCAGATGGAAGATGTACAACAGAGGTGAGATGTAGAATGGCTCAGGCAAAAGCAGCTTTCCAAAAAATGAGGAAGATACTGTGCAATCCATTTTTAATAATACAAACAAGAAAAAGAGTTCTTAAATGTTATGTAGGGCCAGTCTTAACGTACGGATGTGAATCATGGACAATAGGACAACAGACAAGGAAATTGCTGGAGGCTGTAGAAATGTGGTTTTACAGAAGAATGTTGAGAATACCATGGACAGCTAAGAAGAGTAATGAAGAGGTTCTGACAGAGGCCAAAGTAAAAAGAGAGCTAATTTCCAATATTAGGAAGAAACAATCATCATTTTTTGGCCATGTAATGAGAAGGGAAAAGCTGGAATATATTGTAACAACTGGGAAAATTGAGGGACGAAGAGATAGAGGGAAGCAAAGAGAAAAGATACAGACAGCTTAAGAGAATGGCTTGGCAGAAAGTCAACAACAGGAATGATAAATGCCAAGATCGGATCGAAAGTTGTTGAGAGACATGATCGCCAGCTGGCATGGTGTACTTGATGATGATGATACATTTATATAGGACTTAAAAGATAATGAGTCCCACTTCATAAAAAAAATTGTATATGATTGTTACCAGATGACGAATCTTGTCTTGGGGGTCACTACTGTGATAGAATAAAATCAAATATTTGTTTAAATCGCAACAGAAAGAAGTCAATGCTGAAAGGGTTAAGAATGTTGCAGGTACAATTTTCCACAGTCCTATATCTTTGCAATGGCTCTCATCTATCACACAGGTAGGTACAAAGTTTTACATAGAAGTTCTCATCTATTACACAGGTAGGTACACAGTTTTACATAAAGTTCTCATCTATTACACAGGTAGGTACAAAGTTTTACATAAAGTTCTCATCTATCACACAGGTAGGTACACAGTTTTACATAGAAGTTCTCATCTATCACACAGGTAGGTACACAGTTTTACATAGAAGTTCTCATCTATTACACAGGTAGGTACAAAGTTTTACATAGAAGTTCTCATCTATCACACAGGTAGGTACACAGTTTTACATAAAGTTCTCATCTATCACACAGGAACCAACTTTTCCATAGAAGTTCTCTTCTATCACACAGGTAGGTACACAGTTTTACATAGAAGTTCTCATCTATCACACAGGTAGGTACACAGTTTTACATAGAAGTTCTCATCTATCACACAGGTAGGTACAAAGTTTTACATAGAAGTTCTCATCTATCACACAGGTAGGTACAAAGTTTTACATTAAAGTTCTCATCTATCACACAGGTAGGTACACAGTTTTACATAAAGTTCTCATCTATCACACAGGAACCAACTTTTCCATAGAAGTTCTCATCTATCACACAGGTAGGTACAAAGTTTTACATTAAAGTTCTCATCTATCACACAGGTAGGTACACAGTTTTACATAGAAGTTCTCATCTATCACACAGGAACCAACTTTCCATAGAAGTTCTCATCTATCACACAGGTAGGTACAAAGTTTTACATAGAAGTTCTCATCTATCACACAGGTAGGTACAAAGTTTTACATTGAAGTTCTCATCTATCACACAGGTACCAACATCCCTATAAAAGTTCTCATCTATCACACAGGAACAAACATCCCTATAAAAGTTCTCATCTACCACACAGGTACCAACATCCCTATAAAAGTTCTCATCTACCACACAGGTACCAACATCCCTATAAAAGTTCTCATCTACCACACAGGTACCAACATCCCTATAAAAGTTCTCATCTACCACACAGGAACCAACATCCCTATAAAAGTTCTCATCTACCACACAGGTACCAACATCCCTATAAAAGTTCTCATCTACCACACAGGTACCAACATCCCTATAAAAGTTCTCATCTACCACACAGGTACCAACATCCCTATAAAAGTTCTCATCTACCACACAGGTACCAACATCCCTATAAAAGTTCTCATCTACCACACAGGTACCAACATCCCTATAAAAGTTCTCATCTACCACACAGGTACCAACATCCCTATAAAAGTTCTCATCTACCACACAGGAACCAACATCCCTATAAAAGTTCTCATCTACCACACAGGTACCAACATCCCTATAAAAGTTCTCATCTACCACACAGGTACCAACATCCCTATAAAAGTTCTCATCTACCACACAGGTACCAACATCCCTATAAAAGTTCTCATCTACCACACAGGTACCAACATCCCTATAAAAGTTCTCATCTACCACACAGGTACCAACATCCCTATAAAAGTTCTCATCTACCACACAGGTACAACATCCCTATAAAAGTTCTCATCTACCACACAGGTACCAACATCCCTATAAAAGTTCTCATCTACCACACAGGAACCAACATCCCTATAAAAGTTCTCATCTATCACACAGGAACAAACATCCCTATAAAAGTTCTCATCTACCACACAGAAACACTAACTTCTATCCAATGGTATAACTTTATCTGGAGCCCAACCATTAACAAACTGAGGAACACCCAGACTACTGAACAGGCCACATTTGTGTAGAAATCATCACAAGAAAATGGCCTCTCTCACCATATCTCAAGATAACAAAACTGAATACAACTACTAGTGTTGATTTGTGGGCACTTGGTGCTCATTGGTCTATCATCAAATTATATCAGTTCCCCCCCTCCCCTGTCAGTGAAACTTTCTGTCACAGAATTGTTGAAGTAAATCAAAATGTGGGACTTGCATCAATGTGGCTTGCTCCTAATTGGGTTAGAAACATTGGTTTAAGGTCAGTTTGAATGTGACAATCCAGCAGGTGAATGCAGAATAGTTTGAATGATATCACTGCACTGAGTGTAGAGGATTCACAAACGGTAAAATTAATGCAAGTTTTAAAGAGGGCTTTTCAGTGAATCTTGGACTGCTGTAGACAGCAACAAACATCAATGAGTGAGACTCCAGAAATCTGTGGCTCAGTCACCTTATTTGATGTATAAATATTGCCTTTAGGGTCCCTCTGATCATATTCATCTCGTGACCTGCCAGTGCAGATATAATTTAGATTAATTCTATCTATATTGAGTTATTGTTATTGAGTTATTTGCGGGTCATCATCATTGCACTCCGAACATGTCCATAGGTGCTCAGATCCCCTCATCAGCAATTCCATCAGTGTCCAGTGACTGACGTCTCCAGTTCTATGTTGGTTGATAAGTCTTCTTACACGGCCACTAAGTTTCTCATTTCTGGCTGTGCCCAACTTAACTCCCATTTCCATCATCCGAAGAAGTGACGTTGATCTGTGTTTGTCGAAGTCCTGTGCTCTTCCCACATCTCGGAGGGCATTGATGATGTCCGCCGATCCATTGGTTGCCCGTCCTCAACGACAGCGCAGCTAGCCAACCTGTCCGCCCTTTCATTTCCCAGTACTCCCGCATGTCCAGGGACATAGACAAAGGTGACCTTATGTATTTTGAATTTCTGCAACGACTCTACCCATTGCATGCGTACAGAGCCCGCCTCCACTTTTTTTTATCATGCTCATCGAATCACTCAGTTTACATGCGTGATTCTATCTATAGTATTTAAAAAACCCAATCTAATCACTTTTCAGCAACATCGTCAACAAGTAGATAACTAAATCTAACACAAATTCTAACACAACCCAATCATATGTCTTCAGCAACAATGACACTAGGCAGCCCTGACCAACTCCCCCCAGAAAAGAATCTCTGGCAACCATTTTCAGGGGCTGGACGAACCCTGAAGCCATGTTATTAAAAGAAAATAGGAAATGAAGCCAGACGTCTGTAGTCAACAGCAAGCAAACAAACATACCAGCCACTGTGAGGGTTAAATATGTGCACATTTTTTGTTTGAATTCTCCATTAATTATCAAAGCTGGCACAGACACATTATGACATACAAGAACATAGGCAATCAATGACATACAAGAACATAGGAAATCAGACAATATATGACATACAAGACCATAGGCAATCAATGACATACAAGTACATAGGCAATCAGACAATATATGACATACAAGAACATAGGCAATTGGACAATATATGACATACAAGAACATAGGCAATCGGACAATGTATGACATACAAGAACATAGGCAATCAGATAATATATGACATACAAGAACATAGGCAATTAGACAATATATGACATACAAGAACAAAGGCAATCGGACAATACATGACATGCAAGAACAAAGGCAATCGGACAATACATGACATACAAGAACATAGACAATTGGACAATGTATGACATACAAGAACATAGGCAATCAGACAATATATGACATACAAGAACATAGGCAATCAGACAATATATGACATACAAGAACATAGGCAATTGGACAATATATGACATACAAGAACATAGGCAATCGGACAATATATGACATACAAGAACATAGGCAATTGGACAATATATGACATACAAGAACATAGGCAATTGGACAATATATGACATACAAGAACATAGGCAATCTGACAATATATGAGAGTAGTCAAGTTTATTATTGACACTGAGAGCACTAGACTTTGAACAGAACTATTAGAGAATGGGATAAAAACATGGTGAGAAGAAGAAATAGGCTGAGTTAAAGGTGTAGTCTAATGGGATAAAAACATGGTGAGAAGAAGAAATAGGCTGAGTTAAAGGTGTAGTCTAATGGATAAAAACATGGTGAGAAGAAGAAATAGCTGAGTTAAAGGTGGAGTCTAATGGGATAAAAACATGGTGAGAAGAACAAATAGGCTGAGTTAAAGGTGTAGTCTAATGGGATAAAAACATGGTGAGAAGAACAAATAGGCTGAGTTAAAGGTGTAGTCTAATGGGATAAAAACACGGTGAGAAGAACAAATAGGCTGAGTTAAAGGTTGAGTCTAATGGGATAAAAACACGGTGAGAAGAACAAATAGGCTGAGTTAAAGGTGGAGTCTAATGGGATAAAAACACGGTGAGAAGAAGAAATAGGCTGAGTTAAAGGTGGAGTCTAATGGGATAAAAACACGGTGAGAAGAACAAATAGGCTGAGTTAAAGGTGGAGTCTAATGGGATAAAAACATGGTGAGAAGAACAAATAGGCTGAGTTAAAGGTGGAGTCTAATGGGATAAAAACACGGTGAGAAGAAGAAATAGGCTGAGTTAAAGGTGGAGTCTAATGGGATAAAACACGGTGAGAAGAACAAATAGGCCGAGTTAAAGGTGGAGTCTAATGGGATAAAAACACGGTGAGAAGAAGAAATAGGCTGAGTTAAAGGTGTAGTCTAATGGGATAAAAACACGGTGAGAAGAAGAAATAGGCTGAGTTAAAGGTGTAGTCTAATGGGATAAAAACACGGTGAGAAGAACAAATAGGCTGAGTTAAAGGTGTAGTCTAATGGGATAAAAAACATGATGAGAAGAACAAATAGGCTGAGTTAAAGGTGTAGTCTAATGGGATAAAAACATGGTGAGAAGAACAAATAGGCTGAGTTAAAGGTGTAGTCTAATGGGATAAAAACACGGTGAGAAGAACAAATAGGCTGAGTTAAAGGTGGGGTCTAATGGGATAAAAACATGATGAGAAGAACAAATAGGCTGAGTTAAAGGTGGAGTCTAATGGGATAAAAACATGATGAGAAGAACAAATAGGCTGAGTTAAAGGTGGAGTCTAATGGGATAAAAACACGGTGAGAAGAACAAATAGGCTGAGTTAAAGGTGTAGTCTAATGGGATAAAAACAAGGTGAGAAGAACAAATAGGCTGAGTTAAAGGTGTAGTCTAATGGGATAAAAACATGATGAGAAGAACAAATAGGCTGAGTTAAAGGTGTAGTCTAATGGGATAAAAACATGATGAGAAGAACAAATAGGCTGAGTTAAAGGTGGGGTCTAATGGGATAAAAACATGGTGAGAAGAACAAATAGGCTGAGTTAAAGGTGGGGTCTAATGGGATAAAAACATGATGAGAAGAACAAATAGGCTGAGTTAAAGGTGGAGTCTAATGGGATAAAAACATGGTGAGAAGAACAAATAGGCTGAGTTAAAGGTGGAGTCTAATGGGATAAAAACATGGTGAGAAGAAACAAATAGGCAGAGTTAAAGGTGTAGTCTAATGGGATAAAAACATGGTGAGAAGAAGAAATAGGCTGAGTTAAAGGTGGAGTCTAATGGGATAAAAACATGGTGAGAAGAAGAAATAGGCTGAGTTAAAGGTGGAGTCTAATGGGATAAAAAACATGGTGAGAAGAACAAATAGGCCGAGTTAAAGGTGTAGTCTAATGGGATAAAAACATGGTGAGAAGAACAAATAGGCTGAGTTAAAGGTGGAGTCTAATGGATAAAAACATGGTGAGAAGAACAAATAGGCTGAGTTAAAGGTGTAGTCTAATGGGATAAAAACATGGTGAGAAGAACAAATAGGCTGAGTTAAAGGTGGGGTCTAATGGGATAAAAACATGATGAGAAGAACAAATAGGCCGAGTTAAAGGTGTAGTCTAATGGGATAAAAACATGGTGAGAAGAAGAAATAGGCTGAGTTAAAGGTGGAGTCTATGCTGGATACAACTATTTGCGGTAGCATTTCTGACTTTCACATCACACATCCAATTAGTTTTATTCTGTCCCACCAAGCTACTGAAGTTAGAAAATAATTAGAGGCTGGGACAGAACGCAGAGCAAGTTTTCATTCATCTCAACCATGTTATGTTACTCTATTCTATTCTATTCATGGAATCAGTTTAATTGTAGTTAGGGCAACCCATGTCAGCTCCACTGCCAGTGCCAGCATTTCTCGAAGAATATGCAGTCTGATTGTTCCTGTAAGTGTTGACTGTAGATACATCTTTGTTCCCCACTAAGCACTCGGAACTACCAACCCCTTTTTCCACAGTGAAGACTTCTGAGTCTCTCAATATAGACATCATTGGTCAGCACATTCTTGTCCTCTTCTCATCATCATCATCGAGTGCCTTCTCCACAACGAAGGTTGGCTACCATGGATCAACCGTTAGACTTCTAAGTCTCTCAATATAGACATCATTGGTCAGCACATTCTTGTCCTCTACTCATCATCATCATCGAGTGCCTTCTCCACAACGAAGGTTGGCTACCATGGATCAACCGTTAGACTTCTAAGTCTCTCAATATAGACATCATTGGTCAGCACATTCTTGTCCTCTTCTCATCATCATCATCGAGTGCCTTCTCCACAACGAAGGTTGGCTACCATGGATCAACCGTTAGACTTCTGAGTCTCTCAATATAGACATCATTGGTCAGCACATTCTTGTCCTCTTCTCATCATCATCGAGTGCCTTCTCCACAACGAAGGTTGGCTACCATGGATCAACCGTTAGACTTCTAAGTCTCTCTATATAGACATCATTGGTCAGCACATTCTTGTCCTCTTCTCATCATCATCATCGAGTGCCTTCTCCACAACGAAGGTTGGCTACCATGGATCAACCGTTAGACTTCTGAGTCTCTCAATATAGACATCATTGGTCAGCACATTCTTGTCCTCTTCTCATCATCATCGAGTGCCTTCTCCACAACGAAGGTTGGCTACCATGGATCAACCGTTAGACTTCTAAGTCTCTCTATATAGACATCATTGGTCAGCACATTCTTGTCCTCTTCTCATCATCATCATCGAGTGCCTTCTCCACAACGAAGGTTGGCTACCATGGATCAACCGTTAGACTTCTGAGTCTCTCAATATAGACATCATTGGTCAGCACATTCTTGTCCTCTTCTCATCATCATCGAGTGCCTTCTCCACAACGAAGGTTGGCTACCATGGATCAACCGTTAGACTTCTGAGTCTCTCAATATAGACATCATTGGTCAGCACATTCTTGTCCTCTTCTCATCATCATCGAGTGCCTTCTCCACAACGAAGGTTGGCTACCATGGATCAACCGTTAGACTTCTAAGTCTCTCTATATAGACATCATTGGCCAGCACATTCTTGTCCTCTTCTCTTCATCATCATCATCGAGTGCCTTCTCTGCAACGAAGGTTGGCTACCATGGATCGCCATTCTACTCTGTCTCTTGCTTTGATGGTGCAGGCTGTCATAGATTGACTTGTCCATCTTTTGATGCTACTCGTCCATGTTAGTCTTGGTCTGCCTCTGCTACCTTGTATTTTCCTTCCAATATTATTTTTAGTAGGCTGTTGTGTCTTTGAACATGCCCCAACAATTTCATTTGTCTTGTCTTAATTGTATTTAGTAGTTCTCTTTTTATTTTCAGTTGTTTTAAAACTTCCTCGTTTGTTTTCTTTTCTTTCCATCCATTTCTACCTATTCTTCTATAAATCCACATTTCAAAGGCTTCAATTTTCTGTTCTGTTTTCTTGTCTAATGTCCATGTTTCTGCACCATACAGGAATACTGAGAAGATGTAACATTTTGCCATTCTTAGTTTCAGCCCTGCTATTTGTTTTGTTGTTAGTATATTTTTCATTTCCATTTGTCCTCTTCTCTTAAGGAATTAAAAACAAACTTGGCGATGTCCACTTTGCCCAGAGTGAGGCCACACTCACTGCCAGAGCTGCCTGCTACTGTTCAGGCCCTGGACAGTACACCCATGTTAACATGCTCACTGTAGAGGCATCCAAGAGCTGCATGCACTCCTGCCACAGACACTGTCAATCTAGCACTCTAGTGAGTCCATCACCAAGACTGCATGATCCACGTTCTGTGTAACCAACCATGATATTGATGTTGTTACATCATCTATCTCCATTCTCATGCTGGACACCATAACGGCACATCTCTGCCATGTTGGGATGCCACATAACCCCAACCACTGCGCTGTCTGCTGGATATAGAACCACCTCTGTAAATGATGGGGCCCTGAGATGACAGCACTTTTTAGATGGACTCTCATATTACGACCTCGGTAACTCCGTAGGCCTGGCGGCGACACTCCCTGCAGAACTGAATGATTACTTTGGATTCAGACACACCAGGATTAGCATTTGAGGGTGATGAACAGATTATAAGACATTATTTTTCACATTCAAATGACTATATAGTTTAATTTTACAAATTACAAATAGTATGAGATACATTAAAGAAACTCATATAATTTCATATCACAGTGCTAGATAGTACGTCAGTCTTGCAGCTCTCCCAGCATACACTCTATGGAAAAAAGTTGATAGTCAGTCAGCTTATGACAAAGTGGTTCAAATGTAGCAAGAATGTGACTTTTGTCTGAGTGTTGCTTGTGTTACTAAGGGTAGTCATTTTGTGCACTTTTAATGTGGGATATCAACAACTATCAACTTTACTCTACCTTGATGTATCTCATACCATTGGGACATCGTAAAATCAAAATATTCAAAAGCAATTAGGTCACACACAAAGAAAAATGTTAACAACAAATAAATCAGCCCTACTGTGTGGCTGAAAATCATGGAGAATGACAAAAATCACAGCCCAGACAATACATTTCATAAAAGGATGGAACGGACAAAATTAAAAAACACAGAACTTTATGCAGGTCTATCTATCTATTGACCTTTCGAGCCGTAACCGGCCCATAGAGCGTAGACCAAGATACACCTTCTCCTATATGAATTTTTGTTCTAGCAGTTTTCTTTTAAAGATATTTTATCAAATCTCGCCATCTGTCTCTGTTCTGTGCAAGCAGTTCTATCTCATTGAGGGAGCCGATTCCTGCTTGCTCTTGCCTCTCTCATCAATGAAACTTTATGCAGGTACCAGTGAGAAAAGGGCTGTGACAAAGATGATGGTGTGGATAAGACACACAATGTTGAAATCTACTGTCAATATTAATACATTCTCTAGCAAGGATAACACACTGTGGCCGCACCACTTTTCTGATTTTTTTTTTTTTATTTGAAATAACCATGAGAAAATAAATCAAAAAAAAGGTTAATAAGAAAATTACAAGGTTTTAAAGGAAATAACTGTGAAAATGTTGATATAAATAAATGTCACTCATGGTACAGAATGTGTTAAATGACTTTTTTTTTTAATCCTCAGGGTATAAGACAAAGGTAAAGTCAAACAAATATTCTTGGAGAAGAAACACGGAAACAAAAGTGAAAAAGATAGGGAAGACATGGAATGATCTTTACAAAATGGTATAAAATAAGAGCATTTAGAAAACTTGTTGAAGGCACATATTTCATAATGAGCTGAACTGGGGAACAGAAAATGACAATATATGGCAATCTAAGATTGGGAGAATGCCAGATTTTCCCATTGAAATGCCATAAAAGTGGATGTTACTGCATCAAACAATGACTGAGAGAATTTTCCCTACCTTGAGTGCCCACTAGAATGAGAGGAATCTCCTTGGTTCCCTGTACTGCCTCATCTTGGCATAGTGGCTGTGGACTGCCTGGAAGCTCATCTCATTCTCCAGACTGAAGACTAGAATCACAGCATCCACCCAGTGTGTGAACTGCAACAGTAACAACAAAACTTCATATCTCAGTCTTATATTACTAACATAATCCACACATGACATGAGCCACAACAATCCACACATGACATGAGCCACAACAATCCACACATGACATGAGCCACAACAATCAACGCATGACATGAGCCACAACAATCAACGCATGACATGAGCCACAACAATCACACATGACATGAGCCACAACAATCAACGCATGACATGAGCCACAACAATCCACACATGAAATGAGCCACAGCAATCCACACATGACATGAGTCACAGCAATCCACACATGACATGAGCCACAGCAATCCACACATGACATGAGCCACAACAATCCACACATGACATGAGGCCACATCAATCCACACTAACACAAGAGCCCTATTATTATGTTACCTTATCATCTTGTTATCATATTTGCTTACATTTCAAAGAAAAAATTGACTATTAAAAAAAACTTTAAAAATATTTGAAACAACAAAGCACTATCTATGACATCGATGCTCTATGGACACAATTGACAAACAAATCTTTTAACTTACATGTTCTTAAAGCACAAAGTATTAATTACATACATTTCCTGTATGGTGCAGAAATATGGACATTAGATAAGAAAACTGAGCAGAAAATTGGTGGAAGGAATAGAAGACAAACAAGAAAGTCTGAATCAGATGAAAAAGAAAAAAGAACTAATTAACACAATGTAAACAAAATGAAATTTTTGGGATATTGGGTCATCATCATTGCACTCCAAACATGTTATAGGTGCTCAGATCCCTCCTCAGCAATTTCTTTAGCATCCAGCAACTGATGACTCCAGTTCTGTGTTGGTTGATAAGTCTTCTTATACGCCAAATCATTTTCTTTCTGGCAGGGCCAATCTTAACTCCCAGCTCATCATCCAAAAGAGTGACGTGGACTCATGGTTGTCGAAGTCCTGTGCCCTAAGCATATCTCGAAGAGCCTTGATGATGTCCGCCCAATCCATTGGTTGACCGTCTTCAACGGCAGCATAGATAGCCAACATGTCTGCTCTTTCATTCCCCGTACCCGCATTGCCAGGGACATAGACAAAGGTGACCCTACGTATTTTGACTTCTGCAATGACTCTACCAAACTGCATGCATACAGAGCCCGCCTCCACTTTTCTATCATCAAATCAGTATGCAGGCCCTCATCAAGGCCAGCTCCTTGTCGTGGGGATGGGGCTTAACAGTCACAGGGACTGAAAACTAAGATGGCCAGGCCTTCCTACAACGAGCAAGACCACAGTCTGCTCTAGCAAGTTCAAGTGCTGAAGTCGGAGGCAACCAGCCAAAGGTGCACGACAATCATGATGCCATGCACTCAACGCAAATGGAAGTATGTGTCTATAACCGCAAATCGATATGGCACTCGCCCTGTGATGGGCACTCAGGCAGAAGCAGCGCCGGGTCCTCAGCCTCGAAAGGGCCCAACCTCTATTACTGGATGTCCTTCTCAAACTGCTCCGTGGAGTCAGGGGGGCGAGAGAATAGAGCTACTGGCCTATCCAAAATAAGAC
Organism: Megaustenia siamemsis; assembly: GCA_032433765.1. Classification (NCBI taxonomy): domain Eukaryota; kingdom Metazoa; phylum Mollusca; class Gastropoda; order Stylommatophora; family Ariophantidae; genus Megaustenia; species Megaustenia siamemsis. The sequence goes on along the minus strand of JAVIAB010000046.1, from coordinate 56,709,982 downwards.
CACTAAAAATAATGCACTGGAATGCTGAAGGCATCAACAGCAAAAGAGATGGGTACAGAAAAAAGATAGAATTAGAAAATATCCTGCATGAAGAACAAATAAGCATATGCTGTTTGCAGGAAACCCATCTAAACAACGACATAGCCTTGAAGATTAGGGGATACCAGTGCTACCGATCTGACAGAATAAATAGACAAAAGGGCGGAATACTGACTCTTGTAAGGAACAACATTAATGCATGTCAGATTGAAGTGTATATGGATGGGGGCGGAATATCAAATACTGCACCTCAGGACAGGAAATACAGACTTCCATCTACTACTAACTACTACTGTCCGAGTGACCGCCCGCTAGCACTAGACACAATTACATTAAAAGAAAGAATAATTGTATGTGTGGAGACTTTAACAGCCACTCACAGAGCTGGGGCTATGAACATATGGACAAGAGAGGTGAAGAGCTTGAAAAATTGGCAGGATGACAATGGGCTTATACTATTAAACCAGGCAACAGATCCACCAACATTCTACTCCAGATCATGGCATACCACATCTACACCAGACCTTGCTTTCCATTCACCAGACCTGGATTGGAATATCACACGAATTGTTGGGAAACAAATTGGAGGCAGCGACCACCGACCAGTCTTTTTAGTGGTACAAAATAAGGCCATCAGGGGAGGCAGCACTTCTCCAGATGGAATTACAAAAAGGCAGACTGGAAAATGTATCAACACTACACCAGTGTACTGACTAAAGATATAAATACAGATAGAGACATCAACAAAATAGTTGATGAATTCAGTAGACTAATAATACAAGCTGCCAGTGAAACAATACCTAGAGGGGCACGGAAACACTACAAACCATACTGGAGTAGTGAGCTAGAGCAACTGCACAATGACATGGAAACATCTCGAAAGCAAGCAGAAAATAACCCTTGCCAAGAACACCACAATAACTATCAGCATGCTAAAGCCAAATTTCAACGGGCTAAACTACAAGCCAGACGGAGAAGCTGGAAAGAGAAAACAGAGTCCTTGAATCTTGAACGAGACACAAGAAAAGTGTGGAAGCTTGTAAAACAGCTGAATGATGAGGGTACAGAGAGGAACACCAAAATTACACTGAAGAAGGATGGAAACATTCTAACAGGTAAACATGCAGCAAATTACTTTGCAGACTCCTTTGCAAATGACAATAATATTGAAATTAGCCTAGAAAAATGACAAGAGACCCGTTTTAAACAACAAAATGCAAGACAGAAGAGACCACACATGAAGTAATGGAAAACACCCATTACACAAAGAGAGCTAGAGCTGGCAATATCCAAATTAAAAATGAAAAAGTCACCAGGCAATGATGGAGTGTCCAATGAAATGATTAAGAACTTGGGGAACTGCAGCTAAAGCAAAACTACTGCAGATCTACAACATTTGCTGGATCACAGGTAGAGTGCCACAGGCATGGAGAGAAGCAATTATGATACCATTACTAAAGCAGGAAAAGATGGTTCAATGACATCCAGCTATAGACCAATCAGCCTTACAAGCTGTTTGTGTAAAACAATGGAACGTATAATCAATCTCAGACTGCAGTGGTACCTGGAAAGTGAAAATCTCCTTGTCCCACAACAAGCAGGCTTTAGACAGTGTTACTCTACCGAAGATCAGGCAACCTATCTTTCCCAGGAAATTGAAGATGCGTTTCAAGAAAAGAAACTGGTACTAGCAGCATGGATAGACCTAAAGAAAGCATTTGATAAGGTATGGAAGAAGGGCTTTTTGAAGAAACTGAGAAAATTATGGAGTAAATGGCAGGATGTACAAATGGGTCAAAGCATACCTGCAAACAGGAGAGCCAGAGTGCAATGGATGGTCTTAAGAGTAAGAAGGTCTTATTGCGCCAGGGCGTTCCACAAGGAGGGGTACTATCTCCAACACTTTTTCTGATCTACATCAATGACCTAGTTACTGAACTACCACATGGCATCAAAGTGGCAATGTATGCAGATGACTTGGTAATGGTGGTGCACAGAGGAGTATGCAACAGTGGCCTCCAAATTGCTACAAAGAGCTATGAATGCACTGAATTCATGGACAAATAGATGGTGTTATCAGCATCAATACAGACAAATGCAGTACTACACTTTTCACACTCTCCCCAAAACAAAAAGCAGGAGCCATCTACATAAACAATGAGCCTGTGAAAGAAGACATACAAGCTACATATCTCGGAGTTACATTGATAACAAACTATCTTGGAAACAGCAGATAAATAAGGCAACCAAAAAGCAAGGAGGAAATTGGCTATTCTAAGAAAGTTGTGTGGAACCACATGGGGGCGAGTGGGAAAATACTCAGTAAAGTTTACCAACAGAGTATACGCCCACATTTAGAATATGGATCATCCGCATGGTGCTCAGCATCAAACACCACATTGCAAGAACTGGATAAAGTACAAAACCAGGCACTTAGGGTCATCACAGGAGCAATGAAATCAACACCAATATTGGAGATGGAGAAATTGTGGAGGATACCAGCACTGAGAGAACGGAGAGACACAAAGGTGCTGATACAGGCAGAAAAATTTGTATGCATGCCGAGACATCCAATGAAGGACAGATTCCAAAATCTTGCATTGGGACGACTTAAGAGAAGCAGCTTTATCCACCAAGCCAAGCGTATTAGTAGACAAAACACCAGACATGCCAAGAGTTGTTAAACCCCTTCTGCCCATACCAGAACAGACTCCCTGGAACAGATGAATCAGATTATCAGTTCAAATACGGACAGAAGTGAAAGGAATAGTTGACAAAGAGGAACAAAATAGTCTACAGCGAAAAAACAAAACTCTCAGTTTCCTGGATGAAGAATACCCACAAGACCTATGGATCCGTGTGTACACAGATGGATCAGCACAGAATGCAGTAAAGAATGGGGGAGCAGGTGCATATTAGAGTACCCAAATAACACTAGGGATATGGCATAAAATAGCAAACAGGGAAAATATTGTCACAATATGATGCAGAAATACAAGCAATAAAGTTGGCAATAGAAAAACTGCTGAAACAGTAATCTTTAGCCCACAGCCTGTAGTGTTTTTGACAGATGCAAGATCAGTACTCCAGGCACTACAATCCAGAAAATTACCACATCTGCAGACCCTTATTGACTGAAACTCTGCATAGCACCACAGGTTGCCCTGCAGTGGATCCCGTCTCACTGTGGAATACCAGGAAATGAGAAAGCAGATCAGTTGGCAAAGAAGGTTCAACTGGCACACAACTAGATACACCAGTTACACACCATCATAAGAAACAGATATCAAATCAATCAGAGGACCACAAGCCCCAAATCAGGATGCCTTTCATAATATGAATAGATTATGAACAAGTTATCATTATACGCCTAAGAACAGGACACAATCGACTCCATAGTCACATGTATACAAAATTCAAGATCGGCACATCAACTACTTGTACATGTGGACAGGCACCCCAGACTGCTGAACACATACTTCAAGACTGCACGAATATAGTAGACTGAGGAAAATCCATTGCCCATAGATACAACACTACAGACAAAACTATATGGGCCACTGCAAGAATTACAAAAGACAGTAAAATTTATACAGGAAACGACATTGCAGATATAGACAATACTTCAGGCGAACGAAAGATAGATAGTATGCAGGCAAGGATTTTTTGGGATATATGAAGAGACACAATACCCTAGTGAAGGTCGTCTTGGAGGGAAAAGTACAATGTAGATGAGGCAGAGGAGAGCAAAAACTAAAGTGGACTGATTACATCCAAAGATGGACTCGTGAACATATGATAACATGTACTACCAAGGCTAGAGACTCCATAGTAGCCAACTTTCAATGTAGAGATGGAACCCAATGAATAGATGAATTATTTAATTTCAAGTTTATGCATATGATATTTCACCACATGAACTGCTTGAAACACTATCTGTCCTTGTAGCTTCACAAACTTAATAATTTTGTTTGGAATGAAACACAACTACAGCGTAGAGCAATAAGTTAAAACAAACTCTGGCAAAAGGGATATAAACTAGTACCTGCATTTCTGGGGTCCCTCCTTCCTCTCTGATCAAGAGAAGATAACTCTGACCATCAATAATAACCTCCTTTTTAAATCGGCCACCTGTAGAGAGAAAAGCCATGATGTAACAACAAATCAAACCTATCAACAGTTAGATTGCATTCACAACAAAAATTGTGTGTTATAATCCCAAAACATTCTGTATTTGTTCATCTCTGATTATGTCTGATCCTTACCAAGGTAAGAACTTGTGAGCACTTTCCATTGTTCATTCTCTGATTATGTCTGATCCTTACCAAGGTAAGACTTGTGAGCACTTTCCATTTGTTCATTCTCTGATATGTCTGATCCTTACCAAGGTAAGAACTTGTGAGCACTTTCCATTTGTTCATTCTCTGATATGTCTGATCCTTACCAAGGTAAGAACTTGTGTGCACTTTCCATTTGTTCATTCTCTGATTATGTCTGATCCTTACCAAGGTAAGAACTTGTGTGCACTTTCCATTTGTTCATTCTCTGATGTGTCTG